>BSBK01006848.1:5315000-5915000 GCA_027943335.1 Chamaecyparis obtusa
AAAAATCACTAATCGACTCATGAGACCTGTCTTTATCAACAATCCAATATATTATCTTTTGATCAAACCAAATCAATCAACCAATCAATTGTCTTATATAGTGATGGATACACTTGAAACTAGATGGATGGTCTTATATGGGTTGTCCATTCCTGAAACCAAACACATCCACATCCAATCAAATGTAAAAATCAATCCAATCAATGATTAGTAAGGCTATTGACAAAGTCAGCCAATTCAGTCCATTATCAATTTATCTTTTTCTATTGTGTTCTTGAGCTCCTCAAGGAAACCATTGAGTGGCGAGAGTAGCCATGATGGATCATAATCTTCTTTTTCTTTGTTTGTTGTTTGTAGAATGTTGTGTAATGAAGTTCTAAGGAAAGTGTGCATTGGGTGTCTATGAAAAGAGAATTCACATATCCATCAAATATCAATTGCAAGGTGCTGCAATGATACATTATTGTGATATGCCACACATACCTCGACTCCAAGCGCACTGTGTGTGTGAATTTTGTACCTAGCTATAGACACAACACTTCAGTAAAACATTAGAGGTTAGCAAAATTGAAATCTACAAATAATTGAAACTATGCTAACCAAGCGATTTACTGCCTTCTAGTAGGTGCGAGTATGATGTTCTCATATTGGAATCGAGATCAGTGACAATGCAACACCTAAACGAAGGATTTGAATGCAAAAATTGAAAGACTCTATGAATGCAGATTAATCTATATTTTTTTATTTTCTATGCAATAGTATGAAAACTGTATGAATCTAAGCTATGTGAATGAAATTGAATGCAGATTTAATCTAAGAATGCTATGAATGATATTAAAATATATGATATGAAACTATGCAAAAACTATGATCAACTATGAAAGATCTCACAAATCGCCTATCGCAAGTGCTTAATCCTTCAATAGCCAATTAGTCAGAGTAATTGTGCAAATTTGAGTGTTGATAAGATATGAAGAGTTGAGCCTTGATTTTATAGAAATCTAGGGCTTGAGGATGTAGGAGAAAAGCCATAAATCACTCTTGATAAACTCAGGTTAATTTTTGAGTTATTAGGAGATCAAAGATAATTAACTCACAAAAATCATGCAAAAGCAGTGTTGAACTCAAAATAGAGTTTAGATCAGATTTCAACTCATCATCAGATGTTGAGTTTTAATTTAAAATTGGTTGTTAATTTCTAGTTGCCTGCTTTTCTGATTATGCATGATTTAATTATAAATTAATTTAAAAATAAAGTGATTTATTCTCAACTTAACTGATTTTTGAATTAAAACAATTGATTTATGGGTTAATCAATTATTAAATCAAACTTTTATTCTAAAACTATATCATTAAATATTGACAATTGACATTAATTAATTAAATAAGAATTTAATCAATTAGTCATAAGATTTTTGATTTATTGTCAAAATTAAATAATACAATTTAGGAATAAATTTAATTAAATTTAATTAAATAATTAAGTGGTAGTATTAAATCTAATTAATTAAATATTTAGAATATTCAATTAATCAAACTTTAGAAAAATTGGATTTATCACCAAATAATTATTAAATCAAGAATAATTAGGATAAATAGGAATATTGCTAAGAATATTCCCCGATGCAGAATTAGGATAGAATCAGTTTAGGATTTGATAATGTGCAGATGTGCCTTAGGTTTGGACTTTGATGTTGATTTCATTGGAATTGAAGATGCAGGAGGTTAATGAACCTATAGCCCATTTTTGGGGTATTACATTTTTCCTCTCTTTGAACCACTATGCAAATCATAGTGGTTCAAAGAATAATCTGTGTATGATAAAGATTTATGAAACTGATTTGAAAGATTAACCGATTCTGAGATAGAAACCAATTGAAAGATTTAAAGATTTAAGATTTAGGTCCTAACAGACCAAAGATAATGTTAACTATAGCAACAATGAACCGGTGATTACGAAAAAGTGTCAAGACTCCTGATTCTGAACCTTATGATTGCAAAGAAGTGAGTGATTGATTCTAGACCTGATTGTCCCAAGAGAATCATATTAGTATCACATCTTGAACCCATCAGTTATGAAGAAACAAGGAAATAACACTAATGAACCATTGGTTACAAAAAGTTGATATAGTTTTTAAGATAGATTTAGGATACCAGATTGATATGGATCTCAATGAATTTGATATGCCCCAAGAGATGATAGATTTTCCCCAAGTGACGAGGACTTTAGATGAATCAGTAACTAGACGTGGTTGTTGTCTTGATCACTGAGGAAAGATTTGATTTTTAGATTTAGATTTATAGAGTTTGAATGATGTGTAATACCATGCCCCCTTCGGGATTAAAATTGAAATCTGACAAGAAAAGTCAGTGTTGAATGGTTTAGAAGCATGTTAATTGATTTAAGAAGTGGTTATACACGTTCTACATCATTTAGAGGTCCTAGAGACCAAGTTTGACTAGTTTTGACCATGATTTGACCATGGTTGACCAAGTTGAAATTTTGATTGTTTGATGTAAGATAATCAGGTAAGTTGAATTCTAGATTTCTGTGATGATTGAAGGTTGATTACGCAAGTAGTAAGACATCCTGGGTCTGAAAATTTTAAATCTCAATTTTGACATAGTAAATGATCTTAGATTTTGATTTTGATCCTGAAAATGGGTTCAGAACATCAAAATTAGCCAAGGGTGCAATTTTTGTGGAAAACGGACCACTTTTGAAAATTAGGTCAAAAGCTATATAAGGACCAAAAGGGTCATTTTCAATTCATTATTCACATTTGACTTTTGAAATTTTGTGGAACCCTCTAAGGAGAAAATGGTTGAGTCAAAGGTACCTATCTCTTCCCACCAATTTGAGCGTAGCTAGAGACATCAGTAGCCTTCGCAGTATGGACATCCAGTAAGTGGACCTTTGTACCTCTTCGTAAATTCCATTTTTTCATGTTTGTAGCATTTTTAGGTTGTTTTTCATACGTTTAAATTTTTCAATTCTCAAATGCATGGAAACTCATATGACTGTCCTCTATCACTCATATGACTTTTAAATGTCCTGTAGAGTGTCATATCAGAACCCCCCTAAACTCGTTTGAGAGGGACCCAAAAGTCATACGATGTTTCGTCGGGTCCCTCATCTGTCATACGGTGATCCATAGAAAGTCGTATATGCATGGTTTGTCATATGGGACCCTTCTAAAACTCATACAAGTTTTGATGTCAGTCTGCATTTTCGTATGGAAAACAGTGAGCTTAAAACTCATCTTTAAGTCAAAAATTTTGATTTTCTGATTCCTTAGGATGATTGTTGAGCATTTAATGCATCTTCTAAGATAGTGAACTTTTGACTCTTTGTACTGTTAGCCTATTTTTCAACCAAATTAGTGATAGGATTCCCCATTTTTGTTCCTTGTAGGTTATATACCCTGGTGTTCATGTGCGCATCTCACATCCTGCGACTAAGAGACTTTGTGTTTCACTGCCTGACCCTATGAGGGTACACCTTGCTTCCTGTGGATTCGAGTATCTAATTTAGTTGCCCAAGATTAGGGTTAACCATTGACTATTGATTGCATTGATAGAGAGGTTTCATTCAGAGACCCAGAGTTTCCATCTACCCACTGGAGAGATCATTGTTACACTTGAGGACATATATAGGATATTGTGTATTCCATTTCATGGTCCTCATCCAGATTATGTGAGTTTAGGATAGTCTAGATTACATGCCTTCAGATGTTTGTTTGGAGATGATACACAGCTTACTAGTTCCATTTCTTGGTAGTTATTAGTGGAGTGCTATGGGAAGACCCATAGATTAGAGTGTATTATAGCAGGCATGATAGGAGGTATCATCATGTCCGACCATCAACAAAATGGTCTATTAATATGCTGGGCCCTGATGGTGGCATGATTCATGGCTACTCCTTCTGAGCTAGCTTGGGGTCAGTGCATGCTTGCACATATGTTCTCTGAGATGCACAAGATCATGTATCAGGAGAGTAAGTCATTTGCTTCCTATGCACTAGTTCTTCAGATATGGGACTGAGAGCACATCCCAGTTTGCAGACTAGTGTGTCAGTCATAGCACTAGCCATAGGAGCCAATCATATACATATACTCTGGTTATGTTACACAGGTGCACATGGGTCACATAGAGTACTTTAGGTGGTGTCTTGATGATATGACTTTTGTAGTATGGAGACTGTACTTTCTTATAGAGGCCTGGCCCACTGCAAGGGAGTAGTTTAGTTATTTTTGTCAGAGCCATGTACTGATTAGATGATCTACTACTGTTATTGAGTGCTTCTTGATCACTAGGGTATGGAGGCAGTATGGCATCATTTGGGATGCACCAGAGGAGCTTGCAATTTATGCACGGATCCATAAAGATCTTGGATTAGGATGGGGCCCTAGATTTTCATATGCTCTCTATACACAGGAGTATAGTGGTATCATTGATAGAGATTGGGACTACAAAGAAGATGTGCCAGATGTCAGTGTTATAGATGGATTGTAGAGCATCCCATACATAGATTTTTTGATCCTACAAAGTTGATACCCTCCATGGAGGAGGCCATGGATGTCACAGGTGCACAGGTACAGACTAGTCAAGGGCAAGGACATACATAGGTATGAATGCCCCAGCCTACACCTTTGAGGCTGAGAGTAGTGTTCACACCTCCATAGAGACCATCTGGACATATGAGACCACCTCATCCCTCTAGTTCTTCAGCAGGCAGACCTATAGTTTTATATAGGAGATCTACTAGAAGAGAGAGTGGAAATTTACATAGTGTGGGAACAACAAATGAGGTACTAGGTGTAGAGTAGGATGTGGGTGCCAGTCTGGATCCTTTACAGGGTGATAACAGTTTTAATCTTGGTGCTGAGGTTAGACGTCATAAGGCATAGAGAGCAGAGACCATAGAGTAGCTAGTGGTAGATACGGATATGCCTATGATAAATGTAGATCTAGTGTACCATTGACTCCTCAGGAGATTATTAGATGATTGAGATTATAGGTCAGGGACTTGAAGGTATGGAGCGCTTGATGGGAGGAGAGATTCATTGAGGCTGATAGATAGAGATCTGAACTCTGAGAGGAGAACAGGTGATTACAGTTAGAGGTGATACATCAGACCTCAAGAGTAGCTTATTATGTTTTTGTGTACTACATGGTTGCACTTGCTGCTTAGAGAGTAGCCACATACTCTCAGTATATGATAGCTTCAGAGGGAGTGAGGGCACTGAGAGCTGAGGTAGTACCTGATGCACCACCACCACCTCCACCAAATGTAGAGGATCATGCAGACAACTGATCTGTCAAGATATTTTGATATTTTTTCCATTTTGTTCATGTATACTATGCTAACTACTGATAGCTCTCATGAGCTCATTATTTTGTACTTTATGCTAGTAGTGCACCCTTGACTAGTTCGAGTTATATAATATGAGATCAAGATTTTGGTTGTGACTTTATGTGTACTTGTCTTGTTTTGATTTATGATGATATTATGTGATGTAAATGCTATGGATAGTATAGAATGTATGTATGGATTTATGCAATGCAATGGTTTCTTTCAAATGTATGAATGTTATGCAAATGTAATTGATTATGGAAAATATATAAAAATGTATGGAATGTAGATGCAAAAGATGAAATGATCATTAATATGTAATGTAAATGAAATGATACACATGATATGTTGTGGAGGTATTGATGAAGATAAGTACTCAGTCTTATGTCAAAAAGGATATCTAACCTAGGATGGTGACTACTTGTGGTTCTATGAGGAAACCTTCATGTGAGATTCAACTCTTCATTTCCATTTTAAGTTTAGTTTAGGAGAATTTTTGAAGTGTTCAAGAAATTTGTGAGATCATGCAATCATGCAAAGTGCAAAATGAAATTTAATCCTAAGACCTAGGACCTAGTCACTGATCATGTGTCGATTTGTTGTCATCATTGAACTTTTTAGGTAACTGGATAAATCAATACAACATCCACTAGTTATGAAACCATAGACATATGAATATTGATTTGTATGTGCAAGAATCAATACAATGCCCACTAGCTAGACAACCATGGACATATGAATATTGATTTTGTTTTAGGAATGTCGGACTAGATATAAGCACCAAGGCACGAATGTCATGATGACCTGAATATCATGTCAATTTTGATATAGCAATTTGTATAAGCATCAAAACATAGATGTCATGATGACTAGAATATGCCTTGTGGAAAAAACACATCAAGCAGTCAAGAGATCATTCTAAATCTAGTGTGAATTACTCGTAGTGACCCTTTATCATTCACATCCTTAGGTAAGATCGTATTTCATAGTAGGAGTAAGAACTTTCTCAAAAAGAAAAAAGTGAGATCAAACTTCCTTGAATTTTCTGGGTATCAATGGTCAAGGTACTCATGGCCATCCAATACAAGATAGAGGCTCTTACAGATGGACACCATTTCAATCCAAAATTTCCAAAGTTGTTAAATTTTCACATACAAGCAAAAAATAAAGAAAAGATTATGCCCCCAATCATCACTCTCTAAATCCTATAAAGGACATCATCAAACAGCTCGAAGGGACATAATATGCAAAAATATCAATGCGAATCAGTAAGCATACAAGGAGATAAAAGCATGTAAAAGCATAGATTGTTTTCAATTTGTGTTTGATGTTTGATTGTGTTGTTGATGCAAAATCCTTTCTGGAGAGGAGACTGACTAACTGACTTGGATGAAGCTTCAAATGACTCTGATTGGATATGACATGTCTCGAAGATAATGGAGGCCATAGGATAAGACATTGATTGCCCCCAAGTTTGAACATTGATAGGATACATACGCTTGAGCAAATTGGTGTACAGACTGACTTATTGAAAATAGGAATGAAAAAACAAACTGGGAGATATGTACAAACTAAAGCTGTTAGAATAACTGAGAGGGGGGGTGAATTAGTTATCTAGTGTCCCAATTCAAAATGTATAATTCAAAATTATTTCTTCAATTTTTGCTCGTCGGTAAACAATAAAACTTTCACTGTCTGTGCTTTTACCGATTACCAGTCAAATACTATAACAATTACCAATCAAATCTAACATGTAACATGTAAAGAATGATAACAAAAAAATATCACAATCAACACATAACACAAGAGATTTAACGTGGAAACCCTATAAAGGGAAAAACCACCTGGGACCGACAACCCAAAATTGTTCACTCTTCTGAAGTGAGGTCAGTTAAGACCCAACCCTGTTAAAGGTTACAAACACACTGTCAAGTGTGACCTTGTTAGAGTATTTTAGACTAGAAGTTATCATCCAACCAGCATTCACTATGGGGTTGACAGGATAACAATGTTCATTCTATGAATGATACATCATAAGACTTTCAGACTCCACTCGGTTAAGAGATTTTGCCTATATACAATGGTTAAATATGTAACAGTAAATGACCTGCCTTAATACAACTTCAATTGTAGATTACAGATCAATATTTAATCCATACAAATCCTTCTGATCAATATTTCACTTCAGATTAAATACTGTATGAACTTGTTGTCCGTAGGTAATTTCTCTTTGTAGCTCGGTAATTGTTCTGTAGCTCAGTTCTTACTTAACCAGTATGATCAAAATGCATGAAAACCTTGTTCACGTGATATTCCTGCAGCTTCTACTTCTTTCGGCATCTTCATAAAGAAATTTTGTTCTCTTATATAGACGGGTAAATCATTTTCTTCTCCACCATTAGATTTTTCTGCTTAACCACATTCATAGATTTTGCTGCTTCAAACTTTCTTGACACTTGTGTCAATAACATGTTTGATTCTCATCCTTTAGATCTTTCTTGAATTTTGTCAGCCATCGATCTGCGTAACAAACATTATCTGTTATCTCGATGTTATACTCTTGCCAGCCCATCAATCGTATCGGCTAAACTAATCATTTAATTCATTTTGTTCCACTCGGTTAACAAAGAAATGCAGTGGTGAACATTGCTTGGTTAATACTGCGATTGGTATACACTATACTCCATCGGTGTATACTAGAAATGCTTCATTTACCGACAACATTGCTTTGTGTATTTCATCTCTATACTTCATCATAGATGAATGCAACATAATAAAGTCAATATCATCAAGTCATAGACTCATCAACAAGTTACTCAATGTGTTCTTTATCCTCATCTGTCATGTACATCTTTCCTCATGTAGATTTCTTTGTTCTTCATCTCTTTCACCTTTCCTCAGATGTCTCGGTATAGTAACTTACAAGATAATTGCTGTCAAACTAGTTGACATCAATGACAACATAATACTAATTTAATTATATTGCATATCTAATCAACAACTCCTCAGTGATCTTGCAATCATAGATTCTTCAATCAGATTCCAAATCAGTTGTAGTTCAACAAAAGTAAGACTGAAAGCTAGGAAAGACCAAGATTGCACTGATAAATGGAGCATTTTGAACAAGTGGCACCCATTTGCTAGGTTTTCACCATCTTGGTAGAGATTGTATTTTTGCTACCAAGGCGCCTGTTTCCAAGTTTTCACCAAGGCACTTTTTCTTTTTCTCATTATTTTGTATTTTTCATTTTTTCAATTTTTTTGTACTTTTGATATTTTTTTATTTGTTTGTGAATCATCAAGGCACCTATTTGCTAGGTTTTCACCAAGATGTTCATTTTTTCAGGACTTTTTCAGATTTTTTAAATTTTTTTAAGACATTTTACCATATACTAAATGCCTTAGGCATAGAATTTCTTCAGATGCAGAACGTTGATTGGTTCTCAGATCTGTTCTCCTTCAATCATTGAGAGTTGATAGGCTCCAAAGCCAAAAGTAGCAGTGATAAAAAAGGGACCTAGCTAGTTGGGTTCAAAATTCCCCTTGCATTCTCTATGTGATTGATTTTTAGGATTCTCTCTCGATACTAGATCACCAACCTAAAATTCTTTGTGTCTGACTTTCTTGTTGTAACCTCTAGACATTCTTTTCTAATATACACTGAGATGATCATACGATGCTTTTTTGTGCTCATCTAGTAGTTCAAGTTCTTGCAACCTAGACACTCTATAATCATCATCAGTTACTAGACAATGCATTCTAATTCTTAATGATGGAATTTCAACCTCAATATGTAGTACCGCTTTAGACCCATAAACTAAAGAGAATGGTGTAGTCCTAGTAGGTGTTCTAATACTTGTTCTGTAGGCCCAGAGAGCTAGATTGATCATGAGATGCTAGTCTCTTCCTATTTTATTAACTGTAAGGTGCAATATTTTCAATAGATTCTTGTTTGAAGCCTCCATTTGTCTATTCCCTTGAGGATAGTAGATCGATGACCAATGTTGTGTAATCTTGAATTTGGCACATAGATCATCTAAGTCTTTGTTCTTGAATTGTCCACCATTAGCTGTGACTATAGAATGTGGAATACCATACTGACATATGATGTAGTTCAAGATGAACATTGAAATTTGTTTACTAGTCGCTTGAGTTAAAGGGACTTCTTCTACCCATTTTGTAAAATAATTTGTAGTTGTGATTATATGGGTATTTCCATTAGAAGAATGAGGATGTATGGATCCTATAAGATCAAATTCCCATTGGTGAAAAGGCCATTGTGTAGTGAAGGGAATTAGATCTCTCCTTGGTGCATGAATTAAGTTGCCATGTACTTGGTACTTTTGATAGTTCTTAGCAAACTTGATAGCCTCTTTTTCCATTTCCAGCCAATAGTACCCAGCCCTAATAAGTTTTCAGGCTAGTGTTAAACCATTCTAGTGTGACCCACAAATACCATCATGGACTTCCTCTAATGCACATTGAAACTCTTCCCATTCTAAACATCTAAGTAGTGTACCATCTAGACCTCATTTGTATAGATCATGACCAATGATGACATATCAGGACACATTGTGGATAAGGTATCTCTTTTCATGGTGGTTAAAGGTATCAAGAATGATTTGGTCTTTGAGATAAGAGAAAAGGTTTTTATATCGGGATGAATCATGACCAACAATAGTGTAGATCATGTGGGTTTTAGGGGAATCATATGTAGGATAAGATAGTGCTTCCACCAAGAACTCGTAGCGTAGCTCATGTTCAGGTTGCTATAATAAAGTAGATAATGTTGCCATTGCATCAGCAACCTTATTCTCTATTCTAGGTATTTTCTCAAATGTGATAGATATGAAATATTTCTTTAGATCATCTACCATTCTCTTGTATGGAATGAGCTTTTCATCTTTTGTTTGATACACATCATTGACTTGGTGTATTAAAAGTTGTGAATCTCCATGAATGTGTAATTTTGTTACTCTCCAGTCAATTGCTATTTTCATACCATTAAGAAGGGCTTCATATTCAGCAATATTGTTTGTACAAGGAAACTTGATTCTGAATGCTTTAGGAATGGAGTATCCTTGAGGAGTGATAAACAATATGCCCACTCTAGATCCATTCTATGTATAGGAGCCATCAAAGAACAATTTCCATGATCTAGAAGATAGGTTCATGATAGAAGAATCTAGGAATTCCATTTGCATTGGTGTATCATCAAACAAAGGTGCATCTACTAGTTGATCAACAATAACCTATCCTTTGATAGCTTTTCTTTCAACATATTCAATGTCAAATTCACTTAAGAGCATGACCCATTTAGCTAGTCTACCTGTGAGGGTAGCCTTGCTTAGTAGGTATTTGAGTGGATCAATCTTAGCTACCAAATGCATGGTATGAGCCAACATATAATGCCTCAGTTTTTGTGATGTGAAGATCACAGCTAGACAAGCTTTCTCAATCATTGAATAATTATTCTCATACACTACCAATGTTCTACTGATCTAGTATATAGCTCTTTCCTTTTTAGTTTCATCATGTTGTGCTAGTAATGCCCCCGGTGATGTATCTGTTGCGGAGACATATAAGATCAATGGCCTCCCTTGAATAGGAGGCATCAAAATAGGAGGATTTGATAGATATTTCTTGATATGGTTAAAGTTCTTTTCACATTCCTCATTCCATGCAAAGGTCACACCTTTATGTAATGTCTTTGTGAAAGGTTGTGATATGTCTGCTAGCTGAGATATGAAGCATCTAATAGATTGTACTCTCCCTTGTAATGTTCTCATTTGACTAATATTCTTGGGAGGTTGCATCTCCATGATAGTTTTAACTTTAGCTGGATCAACTTCAATTCCCTTCTTTGAAACAATGTAGCCTAAGAGATTTCCAGAAGTGACACCAAAAGCACACTTATTAGGGTTCAGTCTGAGACTAAACTTTTCCATTCTATCTAGTATTTTTCTCAAGTCATTAAGATGTTCAGATCTCATTATAGATTTTTCCAAAGTATCATCAACATAATCTTCCATAGTTCAATGCATCATGTCATGAAAAATAGATTTCATAGCTCTCTGATATGTAGCACCAGCATTCTTAAGCCCAAATGGCATGACATTCCAACATAAGGTACCCCATGCACATGTGAAAGTAGTTTTCTCTTGATCCTCTGGAGAAATTTTTATTTGATTATATCTAGAAAAACCATCCATCAAAGAATACATCTCGAATCTCATAGTCATGTCCACTATCATATCAATGTTAGGTAGTGGAAAATCATTCTTAGGGCATGCTTTGTTTACATCTCTAAAATGTGTGCACTCTTATAGATTTGTCTAGTTTTGAAATAGGTACAATATTAGAGATCCATTCAGCATAGTCAATAACATGGATGAATCCAGCTTTAAGTAGTTTCTCTAATTCAGCTTTTACCAAGAGTGCAACATGTGGATGCATCTTTCTCAATTTTAGCTTAACAAGTTTGACATTTGGAGCTATGGATAAATGATTTATTATAAGATCAGGATCCATCCCTGGCATATCTGAATACTTCCATGCAAATTTGATCTTCTTTTTTGTTAGAAGTATAGTAAATTTTTTCTTTTCTTCTTCTGATAAAGATTGTGCTACATGGATCAACTATGGTTCTTCTGCTGTTCCCAAGTTGATAGATTGAGTGGGCTCAATTAGAACTGGAGATCTATCCTGTAAATGACATAGAAGGACATCAAATATCTCATCCTTGGGTGCCTTGGACAGGTTTTTACCTTCGAATATGTCTTTTATTTTTACTTTTGTAGGTTCTGAGACTGCCACAAAGTGCTTTTCACTCTCAGAACTCCTTTTATTTTTTATTTTTTTTACTAAGATACTTGATGTCCAACTTAATCATGCTAACACTCAGTTCACTAATGGAAGTCCTCATAGGCTCAACTGCATTGAGGTATCAAGCAAGGGCATAGTCATTTGGAAAGGTATAAATACCTTGGCTCAGATTCGTAGAGGTTTGGTCAAGAAGTTTAGGATGTTGGATAGTCAAAGTGGTGAAAAATTGGGAAAGAGTGTTTACGGATATGGATCTGTCATCATTGGTCCTAACCCGATGCTTGATTTCAAAGGTGATATTACAACTTAAGATGTTCAATTCATGAATAGGCTCAATGTCATTATGGGAGTCCACTTCAGCCATTGGTGGATCAGACTTGTTAAGTTCATTATTTCTCTCTATACTTATGTTGGGTTTAGGTGCATATTGGTGAATAACATCAACATGTTTTTCTATGATAAGCTCATCTTCCTCTAGATTGGCTCCCCATTCATAGTCATTAGATTCTTCATCTATGCCTCTAGGAAATTTAAGAACATGAGTAAAGTCAGGATGAATACCTCAAGAAGGGTTACCCTTAGATTCTGATTTGAATTCATACTCATGGGAATCTATCTTAGAATAACTACCACCTTCCTCTTTGTCTATGTGACTGCCTTCGAGATTAGTTGGTTCTTGTGGTGCAACTATCTCTTGCTCTATAGTAGGTTCTTGTGTTTCTACTACATTAATTCTTTTTACTGGATCATCTTTAGCTTCAAGGAGGTTTTTTATTTCTTTAGGCAAATGCTCATAAGGAATGAGCTCATTAGTGGTGTCTGAATCATCACTATCAGATTGTTCTGTCATGTCTTCATTTAGTTGATTTGTTGTGGAGGGCTCAATCTATTCTAAGACATATGGGGAGTTCTTTCTAAGACAAAAAGCTTTCTTCTTATATCCTAGACCCATTGTATTCTTGTTTTCTCAGCCACAATGGTCAAGAGGTGATAGAAGACCTTTACCCTATAGTTCTAGAGGTCCTTTTCCTTTATATCCCATCTTTGTGATCAATTTGTCCCCTGGGCCATATGACTTTTGAGGAATTTTCCTTGAAGTGGGGTCACATTTTTGAACAATTTGAGATTCAAGTTCATCTTTGTATAGCCATGCAAGCATAACTTCATCCTCTTCAAACTCTTGTTTGGACACTTGTTCTACAACAAAATTTCCTTGATATGCCTCAAGAGGTTCTTTAGACTCATTTTTAGACTATTTTAGAGTTTTTCCATAGGACTTAGGTGAGATAGGGAGAGATTTCAAAGATAAGACTGGCTCTATAGTATATTCCCCCATATCATTTTCTTTGATTTTAACCTCTTTAGCAATGTCTTCCATGTTGGATGTTGAAGCAACTTCTAGCTACTTAGAGGAAGATTCTTTGTTATTAGGAACAAGTTTATCAACACTTTCCTTTAATGCATTGGAAGTTATATATAGATCAGCTAGAATCATCACTTCTACTCCTTCATAAGGAAATTTCAAACACTGATGGTATGTAGAAGGAATAGCTTTCATTTCATGTATCCAGGGTCTTCCTAGAAGGATGTTGTAAGCCAAAGGTAGATCAAGAACTTGGCATATAGTATCTCTGATGACTAGACCTACTTTGATAGGTAAGACAATTGTTCCTTTGGAAGACCTTTCTTGCTCATCATATGCTTTGATAGTTATCTTCTTTCTAGGATCAATGGCCATCTCTGAAAATCCCAATTGTGTAATCAAGCTAAAAGAACAAATGTTTAGACTAGCACTCCCATCTATCAACACACATTTGACATGACGGTTTTAGATCAAGACTTCAATATGCAAGGGCTAGTTATGCGGATGACTCAAGGAGTTATCATCTTCCTCTGAAAAGGAAATATACTATGGAGATGTAAGATGACCAACCATAGTCTGGAATCTATCTAAATTAAGGTTATCAAGAACATTAGATCTGAGCAGAGCTTTGTCTAGAATGGCTCTTTGAGCTGGAGATATCCGAAGCAACTCAAACATGGAGATTTTTGCATTTGTATGTTGGAGTTGTTGAACAATACTGTATTATGTAGGCCTCATGTCTTTAGGATTTGAAGATTTAGATGTAGCTTTCTGTTTAGAAGCAAATGAAAGATTGAAAGGAACCTTAGGGACATTGGATGAATCTGGTATTTTTCCTTGCAGATGAGCTTGAGCTTGTGCTCAAGTAACTACATTAGCTAATTGGTTTTTTCTATCTTTTCTTACAATTATGATGACATTGCAACGCTCAGATAGACTTGGTTCAACCATATTGATAACAAAATTATTTCCAGAGTAGGCATAATTGACTTTAGCACCCATATTAGGATGAGAAGAAGAATCTTCTTTACCATGTTTTAGAAATGGTTCTTTGAATGCTGTATGATCATTATTGCTCTTATGATTGTCAATCATGATTTCCCCATTATCAATTTTTTCTTGTATGATGTGCTTCAAGCGAACGTAGTTATTAGTCTTATGACCCTTATTGTGATGGAATTTACAGAAATCGTTCTCTCTCCACCATTTTGATTTAGGTTCAGGATCAAAGACTTTTATCTTAGGCAAGTAGATGATTTTGTTAGGCAATAGAGTTTTCATGGTAGATTCCAAAGATTCTCCAAGAGGAGTGAATTTGCTATTAGGATCTATAGCCCAAGGTTTATAATCAGATGGCTTCTTGTTGGACTCTGTTGCTTTAGCTTTAGAAACTTTGATGGCTTGGGTGCCAATAGTGAGATTGAAAGTGGGTGCCTTAGATGGGGCATGGATAGTACCGACAATGCCATCACTGACAACACCTTTATTCTTATTCTAGTTTTTGTTCTTGTCCTTAGAACTAGATCCAGATTGATACTTGTCCTTTTGAAGTGTGATATCTCCTTTCTTCACAAGTACTTTCTCAATTTTGATCACATTATCTACCATCTTATCAAAGGATGTATGATTTTGCATTTGTAAAGGATAGTTGATTTCTGGAACAAGATTATTGATGAAGATTTCCAGTTTCTCAATTTTTGGAATGGGTCTAGCATATAGAGAAAATTTCTTCCTCCATCTCTTGAGAAATGTCAAGAATGGTTCTCTTGGGTATTGTTTCATATTACAGATGTCGATCATGGTGATTGGATGCTGGATATTGTAGGAGTATTATTGATAGAACAATTTGATTAACTCCTCAAAAATTTTGATAGTTGGAGGCATTCTAGAGAACCAATGAATGGCTGCTCCACCTAGAGATCGAGGGAAGAGACACATTAAGTAGGTTGGTTTGTGCATAAACTCCATAGATTGAGTACATAATTCTCTAACATGATCTTGAGGATTAGAGTTTTGATCATACTTATCATATTTAGTCTGCATTTCCATTCTTTTAGGGAATGGTGGCATGTACAAGTCCTTATCAAATGGAAAAGGGCATAGGGCCTCCATGGAGAACTCCTTAGGTTCTTTTTCTTTCTCTAGTTTTTTGAGCTTGACTTACATGACATGCATCTATTTCATCATAGCCATGATAGGGGTTTCTTCCTCATGCATAATGATATCTTCAACATTAAAGTTGGGAGGAAGTTTAGCTCCTTGATGAGCTAACTCTAGAAAGTATGCCTCTCTATCTTCTTTCAAAAAATGCCTCATCATTTTCTTGAAGTCATCATCATTTTGATATCGAGCAATTTCAGAAGGTGTAGGTTCTTGATCCATACCATGTTGAGAGTGATGTCCTCTAGACTCATGATGTGTCCCTCTATGAGACATGTTAGGAGTTTTAGGACTCCTTGGGATAGATTGAGGTTGATTTTGTTGATTACCTCTGTGAGTTGATGGAGGGGGGTATGTAACCAACTTTTAATCAAAGATTGCCAAGACCATCATCTTCGTAAAGACCTAAATTGTAGAGTTCATCAAAGGTTGGACCTACGTGAGTAGACAAAGGCAAAGTATGAGATGCTTGTCTAGATTTCTTATGTGATGAAGCTCTAGTTTCCATCATTAACCTTGGGTGAAGAAAAAGAATAAGATGAAGACAACTGAAGAATGAATTGACTCAAGAAGATCATGTTAGCCCATTTTCTTGTAATAGATAAAATCTTCAGAAAATGGTCTGCACCTGCAAAAATTTTCATGGCTATATCTATTTTCCTCTGGCCTCTGCATTATTTTCATTGTCTTTGGCTAAAACCCTTGTCAAATTTTCAAAAATCTAGCTGTTATAGTGAGAAAACCCTAAGTCTACCCAGGCCCTGTTCTAATTTTAAGTTACTTTTTGGAGCCACTTAAATCTCCTATAACGCACATGCTTTATATTTTTGGTCGCCCCACGGAGGTTTTCTTTCTTTAATATTTCCTAAGTCTATGTTCTTGGTGAAATAAATTTTCCTAAGTCCTGCACCTTGATTTTCCTAATGTTTCAGCCTTAATATTTCCTAGGCCCGGTCTCCTGACACCATCTCAATCTAACAGTTGTCATGAAAGTGAAATGAGTGTGTCAGAGGCATGCAATTTCATGATGACCATTGATTCTCATTTATGATACAGTGCTTCAGACAGGTGGGTCCACTGCCACATAAGCACAAATGGCATTTCCCTATTGGCCAAAAGAATCAATGAAGTGGCAGGGTTGTCAGAATGACCTGTGAATGAAGAAAAAATTGTGTGTCCGCTTGCTAGATTTTGTGATGTGGCGGTCTCTCATTCATTGAAGTATCCTATGTAGCATGGTGGGGTCATGCTCTATGATATTGGCTAAGATTCTAGATTGACGGTTGGCGTGTATTCTCATAGAATCTTTTGAGCCCTTCAGAACATGCACCAACCATCCATTTCTCCAGGTGTTCAGGTCAGTAATAAATGGTGGGTCCAAAATGACATGCAAGCATAGTTGGCAATTTGTGATTGGTCCATGAAACAATATGCTGGTAGTTGTCAGTGGGACCTAGTTTCTAGCTTGTCAGAGGGTCCCGACATCTGCAGAGAATCAACGATGGGCATAAGTTCTTATGGAATGTATCAGAGGTTTGAGATCTTATGCTGGCCATCGATTTTACTTTTCTCAGAGGTGATAAAGTTTGGCAGGTCCACTGCTATGTGTACTCAATTTGGTGTCTCACCATTGGTAGATGAAGGTTGACATGGAGCTTGTCGGTGGGACCTGAGTTAGAAAGATTGATCGATGGTCGGTGCATGATCTTATGGAATATTCTTTCTCCATGAGATCATACACTAGCTGTCCATTTTGATGCCAGAGGGTTTGTGGGTCCTATGTCAGAAGTGATTGGGTGGTAAGCAATGAATGGTGTGATGACAAGTGGCACAAAGAGGGCCCAGGCAGGGGTCTAAAGTCTAGCAGTCCGAATAAAAAGGTTAGAGGCTCTGACAAAGTTTAAGGGGTTCATTCATTTGCACAATAAAATGGAGGTGCTCCAAATTAACTAGTGATTCAGTGAACAAGCATTCACATTGTCACTAAATAAATGGTGGAGACATAAAGTGTTTTGCGAATGGGCGATTCCCTTTAGTCGCTCATTCGCTAAATGTGACCGGGGTGAGTTACATTTCTTTTATTTGCTAAGTCACTAGGTTAAAGGTGGGTTAAGGATTTCACTTCGTGAATAAGGAAAAGCCTTGTCACGTAGTCGCTAAGTGTTAACCCAAGGATATCTATTGAGTTAAAACATAAAGCCCAGGAAGGAAGAAGATCTGAGGGTCATGACTTAAAGTTGATTGAGATTTAAATATAGATCATTGATGTGCTACTGGCACCATGGAAGTAGCCATTTTCTTGCAAATTCAAATATTTTGAGGGTTTCTAGCGACAGAAAGGACCAAAATTAATTGTTTTAGTGGTTGCAGTTGGTAGAAATGACTTTTAGACTTTTGTAGAGTGGTCCAGAGGCATGTTGATTTATTTGCAAAGAGTTTTGTACCATGGGGATGGGTTTACTTGCTCGAGGCATGTTGTAGGTGGCTAGTTAGATTGTTTAGCATGGTAGAATCATGATCTCCGGTACAGTACTCTGAGATTTTTCATGAATGGAGATTATTCTTAGATCTGATCGCCTGGTTTTCATCCCCTGCATTTAATTTTTGATTGATTTGGTTGTTTCAGTGGGTGGAAACCCTAACCCTAGTCATCCGAAGCTTGTTGCATCCTATTTTGGGATTCCAAGGTGACTAGTGGTATAAATAGTGAAATGTTTTATTTTGTAAGGGTTCCTTCTTCTGCAATTTTGGGGAGAACTGGTTCCATGAAGGGTCCTTTTCCTGTAGATATTTTTCCTTTTCTTTGCATATAGGTGTTCCCTCTTTCCTCTCTGGTTTTGGAGAATATAATACATGTTGTATCAGCTTGTCTTATGTATGAGAATCCAATGTACTTGTACTACTATGAGATTATCTCCATTTGAATCCTGAGCTTATTGATTATAACATCAAGGGTGTTTGATTTTTCTATTTGCACTTCCTATGTGCTTACAAGTGGAGTTGTCTTCATAGAGATAACTAGGTTTAGGATTAGTTTCCAGATGTGTATGGGCTAGGGTATCAAAGATATTTTATGCTTGTCTTCAAGTAGCAGTTGGTTAATGTATTATCTATTTATAGGTCTCTTCTAAGGGGCGGGTTAAAATCCTTTGAACAAGGTGATAGCATGTCTGGATACACAGGTGGATAGTTGAAGTGAGGTCTGGATAGTGGTATATGATTGATGTGAGGCATCAACATATTGGGTATATTGTTTTCTTGTTTCATAGCTTTTTGTTGCAATGGTGTATTTGACTCTGCTGTCCATTGGATAAGGTACTAGTCTATGAGAGACTTAGGGTATCTCAGGGGTCCTTTCAACCCAACATCAAATCATTCAAATGAACTACCTTTTCCTTTCATGTTGGTTGTTGTTAAAGTAGGTCTCTAGCCTTCAGACTCATTCTATGCAAATAGGGCTATTGCATAAGAATTGGCTTCATTGGGGTGCAGGATACCTAAAAGGGTTTGAAGACTATTCCACAATAATGTATCTATAGGCCTATTATTTATCATGAGGTGTCTTGAGTGTGCAGATAAGGCAATACCCGCTTGAGTGATGTGGAGCTCAAAGAAGGAGGATTCCTTTCAATCCTCATCAATTGGACTATTTTCTTATCAAACTTGAGTGCCTACCCTAAGAATTAAGCCCATATATTAATTCAAGTTTGGTCCTGAAAGGAAAAGAACCAACAGATTGAATGACACAACCTTGTCAAGATTGAATTGATTAAAGATTAGATCAGACGTAAATGAAGGATACTCCACCATAGTAGTATGGTAGACACCCAATAGATGGTGAGCATGAGCTCACAACACTTAGCCATTTAGGTAAGAAGACTGAATTTGAAGATAATTTTGACAAGGTTTTGACACAAGATGAAAAAGACTCAAATCGATAAATCAGAAGGCTAAATCAAACTCAAGAGACCACTAAAAGAAAATGATCAAATTTGTTCTAGTTTCTACTCTATTCCTGACATAGTGAATGTTTTTACAGAATCTAGAAATAGGTTGTAAAAATTGGATTTTTGACAAATTTGACCAATCTCTAACAACTTTTGAAAATTCTCAAATGAGTTTTTGAAAACTTGTACGACACTGGGTATGCTCTCAAATGACAATTGCAAGACTTATACGACAATTGCTGCAGGGATAATTGTTCTTTTTATTTCTGGTGACAACACTCGTACAACACAATACTAGCTTTTGTACGACAATACAAGGGTTGTGAAATGACTTTTGTTCAAGACTCGTACGACAATCTGACCCTGTGAGATGACTTTTGACTCCAGAAAGGTATTTTGATTCAAATTTTGTAAATTTTAAGTTTTTAGTTTCAGATTGTTTGCAAATTTTTTTGTCCAGGTTTGAAGATTATTTTGGGACCATTCATTTCCAATAACCAAATAGATAAACAAGCATGCAGAACAGGAAGCAAGTGATTTCAAGAACATCTGAAAAAAATGAATAGGGACAAAACAACCCTGCGCATGAACAATCAAGTGATTGAATGTGCTAATCCCTAGAAGTGCTAATTGTGTATGTTCCAAAAAGTTTTTCAATAATGCACATATTCCTAAAAAATGAAAAATTGGCCTCACTAGGGTTTGTAGTAATGGTCTGACTCTGCAACTTTTGTGATCTCAAGAGGGTGAACTCCAATCTAGGTGCACTAGGGTTTTGACACAGTCCAAGAATTTAATCAATCAGGAGCTACTAGGGAGATTTGACAAACCAACAAGAGACCAGACCTATGAAGATTTCCTCCACAAGGACATTTATATAGCGGTTGTTGCTACCATGGTGAAAATGGCTATTACCAGTTGAGGTTCCGTCCACGCGGTTGACCCAATTAAGGGAATGTCCACTACGGTTAACCCTCTCTAAAGGTGACTCACAAAATATACCACATGGAGAATGGTTCTAGATTCAAGGATTTGAGTTTCTGATACTACCCAAAAAGGGAGTAGAGCATAGTCCTCTAGCCTTTTCACTTTTAACCAAAACAAAGCAGACAGATTAATCCGACATGCTAAGACCAAAATTATCTCACAAAGATCTATGATGTCAATGGCTTATGATCTATCAACCTCTCCAGCGAGAGAATGTATCAATCAAAAGTTGAAGACACACAAATCTAGTAGAACGCAAAATAATCTTAGTAACCTTCCTACCTACAAGGGGATCCTTTGTCAAGAAGAGCTTCGCATGCGTGAACAAGTGAAAGAATCTCACTCTCTTGAGATCATCCACAAATAGTGTTCATAGGGCCTATTTACTATGTGTAACAGATATGCAGAAAGCAAATCTACGTTCATTTTATAGCCCAAAATGAAGTTTGTGATATGAAAGCAATAAAAGTCACACAAGCTTGACATGCAAGGGTTCATTTTATGTCCAAATCAAAGTGTTATCAGATCATAGTATAATACCTAAATTCCTCACAACGCGCTTAGTAGATTCTACCTATTTTAGCAATTTAGATGCACTTTTCCCAATCAGATTCAACAAATATCAGTCAAAAATAAAAGATTTCAATTGTTAGGGTTAGCTGTTAATCCAAATCTGAAAAACTACCTCAAATTATGAAATGACAATGTATAGCTTCTGATACAAGCCTCGATAGAATCAACTATTGTACGACAGTGGGGTCTTCCTGGTATGACTTTCTGACAAAAGTCATATGAAAATTGTACAAATAGAGAATGAAATTGTAGAATGGACCAAAAAATGACAGAAAAATGGATAAGAGTGAAATAGAAGAAATGGAAACCCATTTCAGGGCCCCACTGTGGGTGCTAGAAATGTGTGTGTGAATTTTGTACCTAGTTGTAGACACAACACTTTAGAAAAACATTAGAGGTTAGTGTTACCCAATTTTTCCTGTTCCATACAAATTTGGTTAGGCTGGATTCTATCCAAGGGTCTGCATTTTTAACCCCTGTCGAGCATCTCTAAGAAATTTTCATGGCCTTCTACCTTTTCTTCTAGTCTCTACAACTATCCAAACTCCCTGGTCTGCAAGTTTAAATTTGAAAATCTAGTCGTTGGAGCCAAAATACCCTAAAACTCTTGGGCCTGTTCTATTTCGCTATTACCTTTTTTGGCCACTTAAGTGACTCCATTTCCCATGTGTGCTTTATATCCTCAGCCTTAGTCGTGAGATCTCTAAGACTCCATAGAATATTCCTTTATGTTCAACTATCTCGCAACTACCTTGTATTTCTTAATCTCCTGACTAGCTAGAATATTCTATTTTCATTCAGTGACTTAACATTTCCCTTTTAGTCGCCAAGTCTCAGTAAGTTTTCTCAAGACCTAGCGACTTCTGTAAACAAATTTTGTAAGAGCTTCCTAGTCACGTGGTCTCTAGATGGATTTCCTTTGGTCAGGTAATCTCCAAATGATTTGTTAAAATAACATTTTACTCTATGATTATGATTTTCTCTTTAGTCGTGTAGTCTCTAGATGTTGGTGGTCTCAGCTCTGCGGTTAAATTTTGGAGCAGGATCGATGGCTGGCAAATGATCTAATAGAATATTCTTGTGCCTTGTGATCATGCGACAACCATCAATCTCCATTCCAATGCAGCATCTATTTTGTCAATGGGTCCACTGCCACGTGGTCTAAGGTGTTTGATCCTGATTGGTTGAAGGCTTGTGATGTGGAGATTTGTCAGACCGAGCCTAGTGATTTTTCTTTCAAGAAGATTTATGATTGTCTTAGAATCACATGGAATATTCTTGGCCCATGTGATCATACGCTAGCCATTGATTTTACTTTATTACCAGGGCTCTGTCAGGTGGGTCCTCTTATTCTGACATGCTCATATTTTATTGGCTGGCTGGATGGTGACTGGGATCTGTCATTGGGACCATTGTCAGAGGATCTATAGGGGCATCAGTAAAATAAAGATCTATGGCTATCTTATAATTGCATGGAATCTTCTGAGCCTTTGAGATTATAAGACAGCCATTCGATCTTCCAAGTGTTCAGGCTCTGTCTAGTGGGTTCGTTTGACATGCTAAAATCTTATTGGTTGCTGGGTATTACAGGTGGTGTCTATCAGTGGGTCTAAAATTCTTAAGTGAGGTGGAAAAAGGTATAAGATCTATGGCTAGTGCATGATCTGAAGGAATCTTTTGAGGCCATGAGATCATGTGATAGCCGTCGATTGGGCCCAAGCTTGTAAGTGTTGTCGCTAGATCTCCAGAAAATCTTTCAGTGACTTGGTGACTATTAAAGTGTGATAAAGGATCAGTCACATAATCACTAGACCAAGATGGGGTTAAGTAAAACATCAAGCGATTCAGCGACTAAAGGAAAAAGAAGGCCTAAGGTTAAATAAAGAGTTAAGGTAAGCAGTGCCTGGTAAAATAAAAGATCTAAAGGCTATGTTTTAAAGAATAGGTTAGATTTGAATATCAACCATTGATAGATAAAGTTTGGCGCCACCTATGACCATTTAATCATTTTTTAAATTCAAATATCTAGAGTACCATATTTGAATAGTTATGGTGAGCCCGAGTTGCAGAGAGGTAGATAGATCAAGGCGGCTTGTCCGTAGGTAGATGTAGTACAGAGATGGGCATGCAACATGATATCTGATCATTTGAGATATTTCCATAGACATTTATGATCAGAATTAATAGAATTAGGGTTTCTATCATGAAAATCTATAGCCCTAATTAGGTTTTACTCCTGCCTATGTGCAAAAGGAGATGTATATATTATTTTTGGGATCTTTTTGAAGCTCATAGTTTACATTTTGTAAAAGAGAGATTTTCTTTCTGAGGAGTTATCTGTGGCATTCTCTTTGCCCTTTGACTTTTTGCAATTTGTAACCTTTCATTGATGTTTAGATATTGCAAAGGTGTTTTGTGACATTCTTTCTATTCCCATGCCTTCTTGTCTGAATTTTCTCTCAATGAATTGAGTATATGTATGTTTTCAATAATATCTTAGGGTTCTTGATCCCTGTTTCTTTCTGTAATTCATGTGTATTCCTATGGATGATTTGATTTGAATGATCTTGTGGGTATACTTCAACCCCCTAATAATCTATCTCATTCCTATACCTAGTTGTAGAGGTGAATGTTTGTTTGTAGGTCATATATTGTGTCTAAATTCTTAGGAATGCTATTATTTGTGAAATTCTCTCTTTCCCTGAATAGCCTTTTTCTATTGCAGACCCTTCTATGAAATATTGATGCAAGCCTATTTAGTGAGTTGTGATCTCCTAGACGTAAGTTCATGCACTGATTTCATTCTCTATACTGTAATTCATACCATATTTTTGGTGTATCACCTAGTAGGTAGTTTGCTTTCAGTCATTTCCCTTTCATGCATTCCTTCTATCCCTTTTCCCTCAAGAATTTACTTTCCTGTCAAAAAAAAAAATTAAGGTGATTATCCAAGAGAAACTAGCCTATAACCTGGAGGTCTCATCTCAGTTAGCATAGGTCCCACAACTTGGAGATGATTCCCATGTTATACTAGGTTATCAAGACCAAGAGTGCTTGAAACAAGGGTGAAAACTTAGTGTATAACAATTCTGGCATGCTCGGTGGGACAAAGATCAGATTGAAATTCAAAAGACACCCCACCTTGGGCATTAAAATTCTGGCATGCCCGGTGGGACAGTAAAAGAAGTTCATTGTTAAAAAAGATTATGCTATCTCTGATATACTAATTGCATAATATAAACCTTAGAGAGGTTAGTATTCAAGTATATCTGGTGAATCCATTGGTGTTAAGAGACAGTGACCCAATTTCTGATATAGCTTATGGGAAAAATAGACCCTTCTTATGGCAAGACAATTTGCATTTGAACCCTTTAATCAGGGTAGTCCATTAAATTTTTCCCAACACCATAATGTGCCCTTGGTGGCACTAAAGAGTCTACCTGATTTCACAGGTGAAGGACAAACAACAACTTTTGAACACATAAGAGATGTGGCTACCATCTGTAGTATACACAAAATCATAGAGGAAGATGTTGCCACCAAGTTGTTGGCTGCCTCCTTTAAGGGTAAGGCCCTGGAATGGTTTAGAAGTCTGGTAGTTAGCTCCATTACTTCATGGGATAGACTTGGAGAGCTCCTTAGCAAAAACTTTGAGGATGATTTAGACTCTTTGTCTCTGGTAGAGAAGCTCCAAATAATAAAGAGAGATCCTCGAGAATAGATGACTGATATTAATGGTAGATTCCTCAAGACATGGAATAGGATTCCAATTAATATAAGGCCTTCAGCAGATTGTGCTTTCCTTTATTTTTTGAGAAGCCTAACTAGTGATATATCTGTCATGATTTAGTCTTTAGGAGGTGTTAATGTTTTTTCTTGTTAGTCCAATCATACATTCTTTTACAACTCACAAACGGACTCAACAAGAGAAAACCCAACTTCGACAAGGCTTCAAATGCCTTCTGCACTTCGGGCTCCACAGATCCAAGCGGGTGTACCTCGAGATATCTACTCACAACACCTGAAAACTATTCCTTCCTCACAACATGAGAAAATATAAGAATGGATCAGCAAGATACTAATGTCCTGCAACTGGATTCACCCTTTCAAGTGAATCATTGGATACTAACTCCTCATTCTTAATGTGAATACCAATCAGGTCAACTAATAGACTGTACTCACTTTCCCATTTTTAAAAATTCTCATTAAATGCTGATGCAAATTCCTCCCATGAGCTGATTGACTGAGGGAACAAAAGAGAAAACCATTCTCTAGCTTCTCCAACCAAAGATTGCACAAAAAGTTTCATAACTACATCCTCACAGCTAATTTCATAATCTTCCATTAAGTCAAGGAACAAATTCAAATGTTTTTTAGTGGATTCATCTTTCCTACCACTGAACTGAGGTAAGTTTTTTCTAACATTTGCAGGTATGACATTTGGGAATCTAGGAATACCTTCAAAATTTAAAGCTGGGTGTGATGGGAAAACAAACTTTCTTCTTCCTTCCAGCTGTACCGCCATGGGAGATAGAAATACTAGATTTTACAACTGTATTTCAAAAATCTGATGTATTTCTCCCACAGCCTGCAACATATGTCACTGATCTTTTATGCAGAGTCGCCACCTCTTTCAAAGAGGAAAATAAAATAAAATTTCATTGGTCTCTTGTAAACTTGTTCTGAATTCTTCCACCAGCAAAGTCACCATGTCTTTAAATATTAAATCATGATGAACACCTTCTAAATCTTCATGATAATGTTCAGATTCTCAACTCTGTCCACAAATGGATATGGCTGGACTCAAGGCTCTAATTTTACTGAAATTTATCACAAATTCCCTAGCAGATTTGCCATTTTGTTAAAAAAATTTCTTGTTAGTCCAATCATACATTCTTTCACAACTCACAAATGGAATCAACAAGAGAAAACCCAACTTTGACAAGGCTTCAAATGCCTTCTACACTTCGGGCTCCACATACCCAGGCGGGTGTACCTCGAGATATCTGCTCACAACACCTACAAACTATTCCTTCCTCACAACATGAGAAAATATAAGAATGGATCAGCAGGATACTAATGTCCTGCAACTGGATTCACCCTTTCAAGAGAATCATTGGACGGTTTCCAGCCCCTCATGCTAGATTTAACAATCAAAGTACCCAAAAATAGAAAGGGAAATAGTTAATTGATTGATTGATTTTCGTTGCAATCCTGGGAAAGACCAGTGCCTAGTTCATTGGGTTAGGAGTCAAACAAACACACATCCACAGAGATTTTCAAATCAAATACAGGTAAAACCAAATGGAATGCCTTGCAAACCACTATCTCTTTCTCACACTTGGACATCAAATCCTTATGCCATTTTGATTTCTCAGAAAACACCACTAAGACTAACACTCTCCTTGAAAGAAGCTTAGTGATACCCTCACAATCTGCCTTACAAATTAGTATGTTGAACTTGCCTTACAAATTTGACACACAAGAAATCTAAAATAACACACAAAGACATCAACAAACACCAAAAAGGGCTTCAATGTATTTTCATTAAACTTAAACATGTCAATACATTTGGATAACAGCTAACTCAGAAAAATAGACACTAAACTTAAACTAGAAATTGCATTAACTGGAACTCAAACACTTGCAGAGCTCTCCTCATGCAAAAAAATTGGAACCTTTGACCCCCCTCAAAATTTAGAATAAGAAGGCAAAGAGGAAATTCAAGAGGCATTACAAAGTGACACTTGTCTTTCTCTCATCTGCTCATAGGATGAATCATCTGTCTTCAAACTGGAAATGGAACCTGTCATCTCTTCAAACAAACTGTGAATCACCGGATTGAACAAAATAAATATTTTCAAAATATCTTCCCGGCCCCCTATTTTGTTCAACTGCAAATATCATGAGAAAATGACCACCTATGCAAAATCTGATTCCAAAATTGGAATCCTCACGTCAAGACCTTTCCGGCGGTATATAATACTTGCTATTTGGGCAAAAAATGAAGTCACCAGCCATTAATTTGATCTCTCAGCTCTGCCATTTTGATATTTGAATTTTATCATATAGTTAGAACTATACAATTTTATCATTTATAACTTTGATTTTGAACTCTTTGAATGTGCTGAAGAAAAGAATAAAATACTATTTTTGAATGCCCTTGCCGGGACCCACATGCCACGTGTCAGCACCTAATTCTCCCACATCGCTGACCTGGGTGCCACGTGTCAGCCTGGCACATGATCGCATGGGCCAGAAATGGCCCATGCGATCATGCAACCACTCTACAAAATTTGGTTTGTCGGGTCCACCTCCAGCTGCTGCGCACCTCCAGGTGGACCCACATGGCTGAGGCGACCACTGCCTCCTCTTCTCTCATCTTTATGTTTCATTTGTACGTTGGTATATTTAAACACCCTAAACTTCACGCGTAGGCACAATGTGGGATAATGCTAAAATAGAAAAAACCCCCAAAAATGTTGATCAATGCGTGAATCTTTCCATTCAATATGCTATGCTGGCAACTTCAACTTCCGCACACCTTTACTTGTTCAAGACTAGCTTTCAAACCACAAGTCTCCCTGATCATTTGTGCTGCTCACATTTTCATGAGCTACTTCCATTCAATGCTCAGTGTGGGTCTGTTCATGCCTTTACTTTTTTTTGTTGCGTGTCTCTCTTGGTTCTTGCCTTGCCAAGACCCCACTATCACTGGCCTCATGCTTGCAGTAGCACTAAGATGCTTACGATGGTTTTCAAATTGTGCCCCCAAACTGAAATGCTATCCTCCTTTGCATAGATCCTCACTAAATTGGTGGCCTCCAACTGCAATACGTGAGGCATCTTTTCTAATTTGTATTGTTTGCTATTTTTATGCATTTGTCATGGCAGGTATTACCATCAAACCGTGAATCTACCTTCCATCGTGTGCGCCCTTCTCTCCTGACAGATAGCCATAAGCAAAATGACCTTCAAATTCTACTGCTGTCAATTTGATACCAGCCTCCTCCATTCGGTGTGAGGCATCTCCTTTTGAATACGCAAGCAACTCCCCAAATTTTCTCTTTGCGTAGGTTCCTGGTATTCACCATTAATTCTAAATCTACTCTGCCTACACTTTGATGAGTGCATGGCACTTACATCATCATTGCTGATGATCTTCCTTATTATGCACAGGACTTCCACTTTATGTGAGTGCCCCTTTATTGGCATGATTCTTCTAATCCTAAGAATGCCAGCTCAATTAGTGATGCCAATAAACTGCCCTTTCCAGCATCTTTTCCAGTCACAACATATTCATTCACAAAGGCCTTCAATTGCAATGTGTGACGTGTCCCTACAACTAGCATGAGGCATCCTTTTCTTTGAAACACTTGCAATCCTTCAGATTTGAGTCACGCTGGCTGTACTATACCATGCGTGAGCCCTCTCCTTTTCTGCTCATCCAGGTCTTATCCTTGCTTTAACAATTCATGTTCCCTATCCCTTTGTGCAAATGGTTTGACCTACAGTGATGGTAGCCTCTTACCTTTATGTGTGAGGCCCCTACCTTAACATTTTCTCACTGTTAAATTCAAACCTCAAAGGAATCCATTCTGGTTTGGTCTCTGAAGGTCCTTCCTCATTGTCTTCACTTGCAATACTTTCTTGGAATGCTTTTCTCCCATGTTCACATAACCCAAATATGGTCAGAGTTGCACAACTGCATTGCAAATGCGTAAACTCTTCATTCCTAGGCGGTTGGCATACCATATGCAATCCACTATCTTTTGTGTGTGCTGATTCATTCATGCTCTGGCCGCATTGGCAATGGCCACCTCCAAGATATTGAGAACCAAAGTGGCCACCACTGTTGCATGAGTCTTCCCACATAGCTCTTATTGCATTCTTGTAAACAATCCAAGCCTTTGATCTATTTCATAGATGGTGTATTGAATAGTACATTGGCAAGAATAATTCACAATAGCTAAAGCAAAGGTTATTTTGAAAAGGCCCAAACGAATTGCCGAGTAACCTTAGAGCTGGAACATTAGCTTGAGATACGAACCAAAATCATATTGGTCTATTAATAATCTATTGAAAGTCATTTTCATATAATGTTGATCTTTAGGACTGTGATTTTCCTTCAATTGCATCAATTCATTATTTATTTCAGTCCTTTTCAAGATATAGGCATCCATCCATTACATTGTTTCATGGTGCTTTCATGCTAAGGTAAGGCATCAATTTGCCAAGCATTCACTTGCTGGCTTATTCTACTTTGTTTCAATAGTTCCATATTATGAAACCACATTCTTTTAAGTGATCCATATGCGTTGAGTTCTTGGCTATCATTCCATTTCATTAGGCATTCTAGTGTCATGGTATGAGGGGATTCTTAAACTGACAGACCTGCCCACTCTTTATGAAGCTAGTCGGGTCCAGAGTGGGCCCAACTAAAAAAAATTCAAATTCAAACACCCAGACCAGAAACTACTCTAGACATCCCCAGGACGTCCCAAAATTGAAAATCAATGATACCTAGATCCTCAAAGTCTCAGAAAAATCCAAATTTGCAAAGCACCAAAATCAAAAGAAACAGGCTCGGAAATAGGCTTTAAAAACAAACACAATCACCTAACCCAGCCTTGCCCTCTGACAGACACATTCTTTGATCTATAAAATATCATTCACCAAAATGACATCTCATGACTGTACCTGAGTCGAAAGATATTTATCTTTGAAATTGCCCTTTTCGTTCTATTCCTACAAACACACTATCAAAACCTGATAAACTGCCTTTGAAAATACCCTGGAAAAAATACCAAATGGATCCCTGGGAAGACACAAATTGGAACATAAGTACATTGTGATTCAATCATCGTCCCGATCTGAGGGTAAACTAGGCAAAAGATATAAACGAGCAATGTTGACCTTCGAGAAACTGGTGCACTTCACTCTTTGAAAACAACAGAAACTGCAAATGGAATCGCATTGGGAAACTCATCCAATGGATTTGTCATGAGCTACCAACTGACAGGGATAAAGTAAAACTTGTCTACATTGTAGGGAAATGATGAATCTCCCTACCAATCCATCAGGTGCAAGTTATAAGATCACGAACAGGGCTCCCGACAAAACTATGAAAAGGTGAAAATGCAGATTCTAGAAAACACCTCTGGAAGGGGATGAATAAACAGGGTCAAAACTTATCACAGGGACCTGAAACTGGAAACATAAGTAATATGGAACATGTGGAAAAAGACCCCATGCTCATATTTTCATGACACTCTTCAGGGTGTGAAATATAAGCCGACAAAGTACCCTTTCCCGGTGACTTTAACACAGGAATTTCTAAATTCAGGACCTCCTAGAAATGAAATGATGCAAACCCATTTCAACATGCAACTTTAGGGCTCAAAATAAACCACTGAAACATATGAGAGGCAATGGACAAATGAATTTTCATGAAACCTCCCGGAAAACACTTGGTTCCCACATGCATCCTGAAAGAAAAAAAGAATACAGATGCATGCTAATGTGTCCCATTCCTCAAAATTTTAAGGGTACCAACAGGAGGTACTTCATTGCCTCAAGCTTTTGACCTAGCTATAAAGGCAGAAAATTGCTTAATTCAGGTTGGTATGATAACCCCAAGACCACCCATACCTATCTCTCCCAATCTTCAACCCACTATACCTTTGCAAATGCCTCCATTTACTCCCATGCCTACATTAATAGAACTTCAGGCTAGCACTAGCTATGGGGAATCCATAGGTGACCCTTCTCAAGAGCTATTTAAATTAATAAGTAGTCAAAAAGAGGTGAGAAGTGATCAACAAGAAACAAACTAAGAGATGATGAGCCTACTGTAGGCTCTAACCGAAGATTTGATCATTATAAAAGGACAAAATCAAGAGGATAGGCCACCTTATCAACAACAAGATCAAAGTCCTAACTAGCAGTACCAGGCTCAGGAGAAATCCTACCAACAAAGTAGACCACAGTATCAAGAAAAGCATCAAAGCAAAAGGAAAAAATTGGTAAAGAGGCCTTTCCATCCATATAATCTAGTCAGGAGGACATTCCCAACACAAAGCATCAAAACAACTGGCAGTCACCTGAACCCATTTTTGGGGAAGGAGGCTATAGATTTTCCGCTTGTTCTCTTGAACTATGAGCTTCCTAATGGAGAAAGGTTAGAAGTGTTACAACAAGAGATAGTGGCCTCTCAAGAATAGCTCCCTAAGGATGGGATGCAATAAGCATTAAGACAAGAAACTCAGAAGGTTCAAATCCCAAGTTTCTTGCCTGAGCCCATTCATGACCCTATCCTATATTTCCTGCCACCTCACCTTCCCCTTATAAAGGAGACACCTAAAAGTTTCCACTTCCTAAGTGATAGTGAGCTGGTCCTATAGCAGATTAAGCCCTATGAATCAACTCCTAAAAAACCCCCTACACCTCATAGCATTTTGATGAAGGGTGCTCCCCTTAATACCACAAACACATAACAGATATAGAGAAACAACAACAATATGCAAGAACAGAAAATTGGCTTCTTATTATCTCCACAAATGTGGAATTACAAACTTTCAGAATTACAATATGCAAAGCCACATGGGCATTCCCTTACAATATTCTGTAGGACAAAGCCTCGAACTATTACCCAGATCTACTACCCAGAACTATTCTGAACTGCCTACGACAATAATATAGCCTTCCTTATATAGGCAATTTTCCACCACCTGGGAAGGTTCCAAAATTTTTAGCCAATAAGGCTGACCAAACTTAGAATTATTTTATTTTACATTTTATTACATCATAGTCAGCTCAAGATAACCTTTGAAACCTGAACAAAATTTTTGAAGAAAATTATTTTCCGCCATTTCAGGTGGCCCAACTTCCGAAGACCATAAGTCATCACCAGTTGACCCGATCGGCTATTATAACCCCATTTCGGAAATGCCACGAAGTGCTCTACAGGCTTGACTGGCGCAAGCGCTTGTCACTCAAATTTTCAACCTCATCCGGGGCCTCTAAAGCCTTCAAAACTGAGTTCAAAGTTTCTGTACCCTACTGCCAATACCGAAAATCTTCAATATCTTCCAATATACACTTGATCTGGCAATGAAACTTTACTGGCAGACTTATATGACCAAAATGAACCTCCAAGAAAGAAATCAGATCATTTTGAGCACATACGAAAATTACCAAAAATAGTAACTTTCCATAAATAGCAGCTCTGCACAAAATAGCCCTTATTGAATACAAAAACAAAAATATTTTTTTTGGGTGATGCAAGATTGCTCTTACACCTAGGATGCTCCTGCATCACATTTCAGGCCACCAAAAAGAAGATGATTTTTGTCTTTTAGGTGTACTTTTTCATGATGATCATGAGGAACAAGTAGGGTTATTACATCAAGATGGATTAGAGAAGTCAGATAAGGATAAGAAAGAAAGTGAAGAAGGTGAAAGCCTAGCTAATCTATTTGAAGAGATTTCTTTTTACGTTGAGTAGGATGAGGTAGTACAAGATTCACTAGTTGAGCCCTCTGATTGTGAAAATAAAGATGATATAGTTGCTGCTGACTTAGATCAACAAGATGATTTTTATTTGATAATTGATTCTTTCTGCTCAACTCTTGTTGATGTACCTCATCTTCCTGAAAAGGGTAATGGCTTGCGTGTTCTTGAGGAAAGGTCTGTGTTTCAAGGGGTTAATTAGGTCCCAACTACAGAAGAGGAAAATATATGGCAGATTATCATGAAGGGACAATTTTTTGATCATCCTACTAAAGTTATTAATGAGATGCATCTGGACACTAGAAAAAGGAGTCATAAGTTCATTCTTTCCAAAGGTTTCCCGTTAAGGTACTTAGCAAGAATGGAGGCCAGCCATAAAAAACTAGTCATGTTTGTGTCCAAACATGAGTGTTCAAATGAAGCTAAAGTTGAAGGTGAACTTGTAGCTCGGTAGGGACAAGCTCAACTCACTTATCTACGCTTGGATAATGAAAACAAGAATTTGTTGGTGGAGGTGGGTTAATTTGTTTATGTCTTTCAAAAGGTAGTGCATCGGTTCTTCACATAGCTTTGTATACTTCATTCCTTATTTGCTATCCTCATGCATGTAAAATATTGTATCTTAAGGAGGAAGGGTAGTTATTTCAACAAACCAGTGAATGGTTTTGTTTAACCAATTTCCTGTATTGGTTAGTTTAGGTTAGGTTAGTTTTCCTGTTGTCTTCTAATTTTTCTAGGCTAGTTTTCCTATTTTCCAAGAAGTGCCCATGCACAGTTTCTGTTGTTCTGGTTCCAAGTCTGTCTCTCTATCAAGGTTTTGTATTCAAAAGATGACTCCATGCCCAATAGATCACTCAAGGCCACTGACCTAACATCTAGCAGGTTGACATCCAACAGAAATCACCAAAATGTTACCCAATTTTTCCTGTTCCATACAAATTTGGTTAGGTTGGATTCTATCCAAGGGTCTGTATTTTTAACCCCTGTCGAGCATCTCTGAGAAAGTTTCATGGCCTTCTACCTTTTCTTCTGGTCTCTAAAACTATCCAAACTCCATGGTCTGCAAGTTTAAATTTGAAAATCTAGCCATTGGAGCCAAAATACCCTAAAACCCTTGGGCCTGTTCTATTTCACCGTTACCTTTTTTGGCCACTTAAGTGACTCCATTTCCCATGTGCACTTTATATCCTTAGCCTTAGTTGTGAGATCTTTGAGACTCCGTAGAATATTCCTTTATGTTCCCCGATCTCACGACTACCTTGTATTTCTTAATCTCTTGAATGACTGAAATATTATGTTTTCATTTAGCGACTTAACATTTCCCTTTTAGTCACTAGGTCTCAGTAAGTTTTCTCGAGACTTAGCGACTTCTGTAAAAAAAATTTGTAAGAGCTTCCTAGTCGCATGGTCTCTAGATGGATTTCCTTTGGTCAGGTAATCTCTGAATGATTTTTTAAAATAACATTTTACTCTGCAATTATGATTTTCTCTTTAGTTGCATAGTCTCCAGATGTTAGCAGTCTCAACTCTGTGGTTAAAGTTTGAAGTAGGATCGACGGTTGGTGCATGATCTGATGGAATATTCTTGTGCCTTGTGATCATGCGATAGCCATCGATCTCCATTCCAATGCAGCATCTATTTTGTCAGTGGGTCCACTACCACATGGTCTGAGGTGTTTGATCCTAATTGGTTGAAGGCTTGTGATGTGAAGATTTGTTAGAGCAGGCCTAGTGATTTGTCTTTTAGGAAGATCTATGACTGTCTTATAATCACATGGAATATTCTTGGCCCATGCGATCATACACCAGCTGTTGATTTTACTTTATTACTGGGGCTTTGTCAGGTGGGTCCTCTTATTCTGACGTGCTCATATTTTATTGGCTGGCCCGATGGTGATTGGGATCTTTCAGTGGGACTGTTGTCAGAGGATCTATAGGGGCGTCAGTAAAATAAAGATCTACGATTGTCTTATAATCGCATGGAATCTTCTGAGCCTTTGAGATTATAAGACAGTCGTTCGATCTTCTAAGTGTTCAGGCTCTGTCTAGTGGGTCCGTCTGACATGCTAAAATCTTATTGGTTGCTGGGTATTATAGGTGGTGTCTATTAGTGGGTCCAAAATTTGTAAGTGAGGTGGAAAAAGGTATAAGATCTATGGCTGGTGCATGATCTGAAGGAATCTTCTAAGGCCATGAGATCATGCCACAGTCGTCGATTGAGCCCAAGCTTCGAAGTGTTGTCGCTAGATCTCCAAAAAATCTTTCAGCAACTTGGTGACTGTTAAAGTGGGATAAAGGCTCAGTTGCATAATCACCAAACCGAGCCAAGGTTAAGTAAAACATCAAGTGATTCAGCGACTAAAGGAAAAAGAAGGCCCGAGGTTAAATAAAGAGTTAAGGTAAGTGGTGCCCGATAAAATAAAAGATTTGATGGTTGTGTTTTAAAGAATAGGTCAGATTTGAATATCAATCATTGATAGATAAAGTTTGGTGCCACTTGTGACCATTTAATCATTTTTTAAATTCAAATATCTAGAGTACCAAATTTGAATAGTTATGGCAAGCCCGAGTTGCAGAGAGGTAGATAGATCAAGGCGGCTTGTCTGCAGGTAGATGCAGTACAGAGATGGGCACGCAACATGATATTTGATCGGTTGAGATATTTCCATAGACATTTATGATCAGAATTGACAGAATTAGGGTTTCTATCATGAAAATTTGTAGCCCTAATTAGGTTTTACTCCTGCCTGCGTGCAAAATGAGATGTATATATTGTTTTTGGAAGCTTTTTGAAGATCAGAGTTTACATTTTGTAAAAGAGAGATTTTCTTTCTGAGGAGTTATATGTGGCATTCTTTCTGCCCTCTGACTTTCTGTAGTTTTTAACCTTTCATTGATGTTCAAATATTGCAAAGGTTTTTTGTGACATTCTTTCTGTCCCCATGCCTTCTTGTCTGAATTTTCTCTTAATGAATTGAGTATATGTATGTTTTCAGTAATATCTTAGGGTTCCTAATCCTTCTTTCTTTCTGTAATTCGTGTGTATTCCTGTGGATGATTTGATTTGAATGATATTTTGGGTATACTTAAACCCCCTGACAATCTGTCTCATTCCTATACCTAGTTGTAAAGGTGAATGTTTGTTTGTAGGTCATATATTGTGTTGAAATTCTTAGGAATGCTATTGTTTGTGAAATACTCTCTTTGCCTGAATAGCCTCTTTCTATTGCAGACCCTTCTATGAAATATTGATGCAAGCCTATTTAGTGATTTGTGATCTCCTAGACCTAAGTTCATGCACTGATTTCATTCTCTATACTATAATTCATACCATATTTTTGGTGTATCACCTAGTAGGTAGTTTGATTTCAGTCATTTCCCTTTCATGCATTCCTTCTATCCCTTTTCCCTCAAGAATTTACTTTCCTGTCAAAAAACCAAATTAAGGTGATTATCCAAGAGGAACCAGCCTAGAATCTAGAGGTCTCATCTCAATTAGCATAGGTCCCACAACCTGGAGATGATTCTCATGTTATACTAGGTTATCAAGACCAAGAGAGCTTGAAACAAGGGTGCAAACTTAGTGTATAACAGTTAGCAAAATCAAAATCTGCAAATAATTGAAACTATGCTAACCAGGCAATTTACTACCTTCTAGTAGGTGCGAATGTGATGTTCTCAGATTGGAATCGAGATCAGTGACAATGCAACACCTAAACGAAGGATTTGAATGCAAAAAATGAAAGATTGTATGAATGCAGATTAATCTATATTTTTTGTATTTTCTATGCATGAAAATTGTATGAATCTAAGCTATGTGAATGAAATTGAATGCAGATTTAATCTAAGAATGCTATGAATGATATGAAAATCTATGATATGAAACTATGCAAAAACTATGATTAACTATGAAAGATCTCACAAATCGCCTGTCGCAAGTGCTTAATCCTTCAATTGCCAATTCGCTTGAGTAATTGTGCAAATTCGAGTGTTGATAAGATATGAAGAGCTAAGCCTTGATTTTATAGAAATCCAGGGCTTGAGGATGCAGGAGAAAAGCCATAAATCACTCTTGATAAACTCAGGTTGATTTTTGAGTTATCAGGAAATTAAAGATATTTAACTCACAAAAATCATGCAAAAGCGGTGCTTAACTCAAAATAGAGTTTAGATCAGATTTCAACTCATCATCAGATGTTGAGTTTTAATTTAAAATTGGTTTTTAATTTCTAGTTGCCTGCTTTTCTTATTGTGCATGATTTAATTATAAATTAATTTAAAAATAAAGTGATTTATTCTCAACTTAACTGATTTTTGAATTAAAACAATTGATTTATGGGTTAATCAATTATTAAATCAAACTTTTATTCTAAAACTATATCATTAAATATTGACAATTGACATTAATTAAATAAATAAGAATTTAATCAATTAGTCATAAGATTTTTTATTTATTGTCAAAATTAAATAATACAATTTAGGAATAAATTTAATTAAATAATTAAGTGGCAGTATTGAATCTAATTAATTAAATACTCAGAATATTCAATTACATAAAATTTAGGATAAATAAGATTTATCACCAAATAATTATTAAATCAAGAATAATTAGGATAAATAGGAATATTGCTATGAATATTCCCCGATGCAGAATTAGGATAGAATCAATTTAGGATTCGATAATGTGTAGATGTGCCTTAGGTTAAGACTTTGATGTCAATTTCATTCGAATTGAAGATGTAGGAGGTTAATGAACCTATAACCCATTTTTGGGGTATTACACGCACAAACCTGGAATGGAAGCCCAACATTCATTGTTTTTTTGCTTGCTTCAACAAAGATAGTAGCAATATCCAAATGGTTAATATCTGTGTGCATTCATATCTCTTTCTTTTCAATAAGGCACGATGATAAAAATGGTGAAAATATTTGGCAACAAATCAGTACATCATTCACGTCGATAGCATAAGTTCAATTCTTCTAATTCATCTCTCCTAATTCTTTCTTCTAACTAATTGAGTTAGTCTTGATAATCTCATAAATATAACCATAGGTTTTGCATATATGATAGATGAATTTGCATAGAAAATACAAAAACATAGAAATGCATCCATAATCATCACATAGGAATCATATCATCAGTGCATACATCATCATCATATAGAAATATAACATTATTAACCAATTAATGCTCATCCGATGCATTTTTTCGCTTAATTTGTTGAGGGGGCATAAAACTCACATGTTGTCGTTGAGGCAAACTAGGGCAGGACTTGATCTAAAATTCTTTGACACAATGCTCATAATCGCATTATATCAAAGAGGGGAAAATGTAGACACCTTAAAATGGATATAATTGCGAGCTAACATTAAGTCACTAATTATTCTTCTATTAGTTAATGGTTATTTAATCATTGATTAATCATTTTATTTTCCTCTAAAAATCCAAACTTTTAGTAAGTTAATCACCTCTTTAATATTAATTAAATAATTAGGATTATTTAATTAATTACCTTTAATTAATGATCTTTATCAGTTAATTGAATTCAATTTCCTATTTCCCATAATTTAAATTTAATTATTCAAATTAGCTAATTATTCTTCCAAATTAAATTAATTGACCAAATTAATTTAATTTCACATTAATTCTAATTAATTTCATTTCCATTTAATTTCATTCTAATTTCATCTTTCTCTTTAATTGAATTTTTAATTCAATTAATCTTCCAAAAAATAGAAAATAAAAAATGTGAGGTAATTATAATTTCTAAAAATTTAAAGTCCTCATAAATTGAGAAAACAATTTTTGAAAAATTATTATTTTTAAATAAAAAATCAATTCTTTTTAAAATTCAATTTTGGAAACTCTTGTCTTTCAAAAATCCAAAAAATTCTCTCATCTTTATCTTCTTGTTTATTTTCTAAATATCCTTCTACTTTTTGGAGTTAAATTGGAATTAAATCTTCTATCTTGGAAAGTTAGCTAAATCTTCTCTAGTCTTGAATTATCTCGTATGTCTAATCTTCTTTCACAGAGTTAATATTGGTCATTCATTCAGTCTTAGAATTCCTATATAAACCCCCTTCATACCTCACAATTATATCTCTTATTTTCATATCAAACTTATGTAGGTTTTTACTTAATCTTTAGAAATCAATCTTTTTTTATCATATTTTTGTAGAGCTTTGAGTCTAGATGTTGTTGGATCACCGATGATGCCACATCCCAACAATAGCAAAGAGAATCAACAAAAGTATAGAGTATTGGATGGTTTTCTTTGAATTAGTTTATTGCATTCTTGATCATCAATGCTTCCTTTATGTTGTTTTTAGAGCTTTATGTTAATTATTAGTTCATTCTTTGATTAGGTTAGCTCTATTAATCTTCTTGTTTAAGCTTGTGCAAATATTTACCCCTACATACACCAAGATCTCTTTCTTTCAAGGGTCTCTTCCCACTAGCGGGATATCCTTTCATGATTATCTATTTTATTATCTCATAAGAGTCAACACTCATAGTTGAGTTTAGAGCATACATTATTTCTTTAAGGATATCTTCTTGTTGTTAGAAGTAGGTATCATTGATTCTCTTCCTTATGATGTCTCCTAAGTTGTCATCATAAGGAGGGGGAATACATACAACCTCCCTTGTACATTATATGTAATATTTTTCTCATTGATCCATAGGGAAACAAACTTTCCATTAGACCAATTGCCTTTCATCAAACCCCATGGAAACATGCTTTCCATAAGACTGATTTCTTTTCATGGGTCCACATAAGAATGATCCCCTACAACCACCCCGTGCACAAAATATTTTTAAGCCTCCCTGTGCATAAAACATTTTTAGAAGGCACCCCATGTGCAAAACATTTTAAGCCGCCACATGCATAAAACATTTTTAAAGTTGCCCCATATGAAAATTTTTCAAGGTAGAGTTGACTATCATAACACAATTTTGTAGACTATCAATTATCCTTCCTCTCTCTCTTCTCTCCCCATGGATAACCTAGCATAACACAATTTTATAGTCTGTGGGATTCATGGTGTCTTTTCTTTATGCTCTCATGGCTATGCTTTTAGGTTAGAACATGGAGTTGGTAATGTCTATGGCGATGATCTTGTTCTTCCTATGTGATCACATGTTCTCTTGTAATAGTTTTCCAAACATGATAATAGTGGATGGGATATTTTTTATTGAGGTCTCTTTCACTAGTTGATTTGGAATCTTGTTTCTAGTACTAATGCCTTTTTGTGTGTTGTGTCTTTTTTATTTTATTTTTCTTTTTACTTTGTTTTCATGCCCTTGTGCATGGATGTGGAGTTAAGATCATTGGTTTGGGGGATTATGTCCTTGAACTTAGTGATTGTCTTCTCTCTTTGCAATTCACCATAATCATCTCTCTCTCTCATCATTGTTTCTTTCTTCTTTCTCTTCCTTTTCCATGAACATGAGCTTGTCTCACACTCCCACTAAAGTGGGGGCTAAATGTACCATCCTAAAATGTAAGGACTTAATTTATGCTCATTTTGGGACCATTTTGAGCCTACTTTAGCGTGTTTCTTCTGTTAGGACCTCATGTTTTACCTAAATGCATATTAAATTAAAATATAGGTCCTCCTCCTCCCTTAATCTTCCTTAAAATCAAGGTTGGCTCTAATTTCTATGCATGATTTCACATTTTTCATACAACATAATTTATTTTCTCCCAAGGACCTATATACATGCATTTTTAGATTTCAGGATTGGCCTTGATCTCCTGGAAAGTTGTAACTTTAAGCACTACATCTTGGTACTCTCCCCAACATCCTAGGAGAACTTGAGCCCATTCAACCTTGTTCAGGACTAGATCAGCCAGGTTGACCTTTTCCTAGTGTTTTGTGCTCAAAATTGTCCCAGAGCCCAATGGTAGGATTCTCTTTTAGGGTTTAGAATTATAATCAGCCTGGATAAAATCTGAACCCCAAAATATGTATGAAAGTATACCTCTTCCTCTCATTTTTATATTTATAATCCAAAATCTACGTACACATACATGCGAGCTATCAAGCGATTCATTGTGCATTCAAGAGATAAAAGTGCAAGAAGGCATCCATTGGGGAATACATTAATTATTGAGATTTTAAGAGCCATTCAAGAATTCCAAGTCTCCACTTCCCTCATTCATGCAATTAATTTCCATCCATAGATCTACATTCTTTTCCTTATTGGAATCCAAGAAAAGGAGTTTGACATCAAGGAGGGAGATCCACATTCATCCATCAAGTCTTCTTCTTCTTCTCTCTCTTCCTCAACCTGACATTGTGGTGAATTACAACATCAACTACATGAAGTTTTGTCTTACATGATTTCCTTTTGGTTTTTGTGTTGAGTGAAATGTATTGAATCTACATACTTGATCACATTCTAAGAGACAATCATATCTACATGGTATGATATATTCTATTGTTTAGATCTAATCTCTATTACATGAAATAACTATTCCCATTACATTTATTTAATTTCAAGGTTGATTCCTAAATATGGGTTTGAATGAGGAAAACCCCTCCCATCAACCATCTTCCCCTTCTTTTCTGTGTACAAGAACAAGTTGCAGAGTTATGGATCTAGATTCAGGAGTCAGATTCTATTACAAACCCGGTGAAATTTTCATTAGATTTGGACCTAAAAGGATTAGGTCAAATTTCACAACCTAGTCCAAGATGAGGTTGAATTTAATGACATTTTCCTCCACTTTTTGTCTTATATTTTCACAGTGGATAGTTACAAACATCAAAGTCCTAGATCTAGAGTTACACCTAATTATGGCATCCCGATGACAGTCAAACTCATATATGAAAGTAATTTTTCCTCTTCTCTCTTCAATGTAAGTTTATTTATCCTATTTTCCTCTTGCACTTACTTTTATAGATCAAATTTAATATCATACATTTTCTTTCATCATTTCCTTTCTATCAAATTTACATTTCCTTAATTATCATTCATATCAAAAGAGAATCTAAAAGCCTAGATTATGCAGATCACACATGTCACCCTTACTTTCTTGGGTGTACTAATTGGATCCACCTTATTAGTGGTTTTGTATTCTAATGTATGTTATATTTTGTGAGTGATCTACATCTTAACATTTCTCACCATTTCTTCCATTACAGTAACCCACATCATCCTAGAATAATCATCAATCAACAACATGAAATATATGTCTTCCTACATAAACTTCTAAATCTAGAGGGACCAAAAAAATCAGAATGCATAAGATCCAACAATCCACTTGAACAATAATTATTAATCCTCAAAGAATCTCTAGTTTGTTTTCCCAACTAACATTCCTTGCACATGGGGTTAGCATGTTTCTTCAAGTTAGGAAGATTCCTCACAGACTGAGTAGAACTTATGTTAACAATATTATCAAATTTAACATGACACATCCTTTTATGCCACAACAAACTTTCATTAATCTGAGAAATCAATCATCTTTTCTCAGCACTATTTAAATGAAATACATTACCTTTAGTTTTTTTGCCTAATGAAATTTTAATTATGGTGCTTCCCAAGAGTCTACACTTCCCATTCTTGAATTTTAGATCATATCCCTTGTCAACCAATTGTCCAATGCTCAAAAGATTATTCTTTAGACCTTCAACATACAAGACATCATCAATATTATTCTTACAATCAAGAGTAATGGATCCTATGCCATGTATTAAACAAGGTGTATCATTACCAAACCTCAAAACACCACCTTCATACTTTTGAAATCTCACAAACTTACTATTATCACCTATCATATGATGGGAGCATGTGCTCTTAATCACCCATTCATCTTTCTCTTCAACTTGTGTGACCAAAGCTCTTTCCTCATTCATGTAGCTAGTAGAGTCATAGGTATTGGATCATCTTCCTTGATAGAAATAAATACCCATTCACTATCACGTGAACCTCCCTTATTAGATTCATCATCAAAATAGTAACTGTTAGGAATGGGAACACTAAGAGGGGGGGGTGAATCAGTGTTCACTGTATTTTATCTTTTTATGTATTCTTTAAACTAAACTTAAATGCTTAAGTACTAAAATGAATATCCACATAAACATGAAACATGAAATCAACACATAAAACCAATATGGTTATAGGGAAACCCAAATAGGTAAAAACCCCGGTGGGAATTGACACCCACTAATATTCTGTACTAGTTTTTTATGATCCTTGTTAGAATATCCTTAACCCTATTAGGATTTTCTTTACAATGCATTAAGTACATTAGAACTTGTCAAGGTTCAGACTCTGTTAGGAGTCTTTTACAATAGTCCTTGTTAGGGGAGTGGACGCATTGTCCTAGAGCTCACTGCTCAAGTGGTAAAGGCTACAACCTTCTGATCTCAGATACACACTATATCTTCTGGATGATCTGTCACTGTGACACTGCTTGTCAGACTAGTTCCTTTGATGCACAGATGCTTTGACCTCTTGAAAAGCTCTAATACATATTATAGTCTCTTTACATACTATAATCCTTGTTAGAAGATCCTTAACCCTATTAGGAGTTTCTTTACAATGCATTAAGTATAGTAGACCTTGTCAAGGTTCAGACCCTATTAGGAGTCTTTTACAATAGTCCTTGTTAGGGGAGTGGATGCATTGTCCTAGAGCTCACTGCTTAAGTGGTAAAGGCTACAACCTTCTGATCTTAGATACACACTATATCTATTGGATGAACTATCACTATGGCACTACTTGTCAGATCAGTTCCTTTGATGCGCTGATTCTTTGACCTCTTGAAAATATATAATACATCTTATAGTCTCTTTGCATACTTCTTCTCTACTTATCACAACTCTCTATCAGCTTCTATATCAATTACAATGGGTGCATCTCATATTTATATGTGCATACAAAACAAACAACAAGGTCGGCCCTTAAATCTATTACATACAATGCTTCCAATTGAATTGGCTCAAGCATGTTTACAAAAAAAAATGTATACATGTCAAAAACCTAATTACAATAGCTGCATATCCTTTACATCATTAGAATATAACCACAACTCAAAATGATAATAGTCGGTTGCTTACTATGTTCTTCACTGGCACACACTGGTTGTGTAACTTCAACTGTCTATATCTTTCTCATACTTGCATATATGATCATGCACTCATAGACTAAGCATGAATATAGTCTAACCAAATTAACTTACAGGGTGCATACCATAACTTGGTCATATGCACGTGTGCTAATGCTCTGAGCTTTAGGAACTTTGTACATTGTCTAGTCTTCAACACTTAGCTGATTTCTGATCTTCCCATCAAGTGCGTTGACTCCAAACTATTATATGACTTTGTTTCCATAATGAAAACACTATACTAAGTCATATACATTAGTATAGCCAACTTTCCAACAATCTCCCTCTTTTTCATTAATGGCAACAAAGGAATATGGCCAAGTTGCTAATTGTCCTTAATACAAAAACTTTTGTCTCATATCTCCCTATACATATCTTTCTATCTTATATCTCCTTATACATATCTATACTCCATATTCTACACATAATCCCCCTTTGACATTAATGACAAAGGTGTGTCCAAACTGAATCTTCAAAAACTTACTGTGATAGAACATCTAGATATGCAATCTACAGATTTTGGATCTCCTTCTTCCAAAATGTGATCAACGAATTTACAATATGTAGATGGGGCATAAAGCATACTATAGCTTCTCCATCTTCTTCAAATCATTTCTTGGACCTTGATCATATGTCATCATGGTGGCATCAATCTCCTTGATATTCTAATTTAGTATGTCTAATGAGGGCACAAGAGCATTTCTTAGCTGAGTCTGCCTAGCCCTTATCTTGATCATCTCTTTTTTTGCCTTCTCAATCTTGTCTAACTATCCTTGGTAGACATTGTTGCACATGTTCACATCAATAGATGGATCTTCTACTAATTTCCTTATGCTATCTATCATGACTTCTGCCTCTTGTACCTTTTTGTATAGATCACTAGTTAACTTGTCTTGGTTCATACATTCGGCAATGATCTTTGTTCCCTTTGCAGCAAACTCCTTCAGGGATGCTTGAACAACTTTTAGTGAGCTCAGGTCAAGTGTATAGTTGCTAACCAATTCATGTAATCTCTTCTTCAAGTACTTCTCTTCTACAACTAAGGATGCAGATTCTTCCAGGCTAGAGAAATTGCTTTTGAATTGTGAAATGACTGCACTTACATCATCAAGAGAGTGTACCTTGGACACTTTCTTGTCTGTAGGTAACAAACTATTCAATATGTTTACTAACTCTAAAAGGAGAGGATTCCTCATCACTTGTTTCTCCTTGGCCTTCTCCATAGCTAAGATGCTAAACTTAATCAGGTCTTCTTCACCCCATGAATCCAAACTGGTTGTGTCAGGTGTCAAACTTGACAACAATGTTGCTGAGCGAGTGATGGGAGTGCTATCCATCACTTCTTGTTTTACCTTGATTTGTTCAACTAATGTTTCATCTTTTTGTTCACTTCCTTTTACCTCTTCTTCTTTTTGTTTTTCAGCTTCTTTTTCTTTTTCTTCTTCTTTCTTTCCTTCCATCTTTTCTTCTTCTTTCTCATTTGTTATATCCTTAATAAAAATTTCTTCTTGATGAGTAGGAGGAGTGTTACTACATAATATTTCTACCTCTTGAGTGCTTAAAAATGCCTCTTCAAACTTGTCTAACTCAGTGTCGGTGGCCTCCATGGCTATCTCTACATTATCAATGATAATGGTGCTATCCTTTAGTGACTCTATCATGGGCGTAGACTTGTCTAAATCTATTTGTGTTTCCACTATAGGTGTTGACTCTTGAGGACCTGTCACTGATGCATTAGTGGGCTTTGCCACCTTGACTTCCTTTAAGGGTACTTGTGTTTTGGGCGCGGTAGTTGGATACATGTGCTTGTTCATGCATACTTTCTCAAATGCCTTCTTTATTTCCTTAGCAACAAGATCATAGTTCTTGTCCATTATATGCAAAGTCCTTGACTTTGTTCTAAGATGTGGCTTCACCAGATCTAACAATAGATATTTCTCTTCTAAGGAACATACTGAAGAGTGTCATCTAGAATCTTTTCCCTTATCATTAAATCCTCTTCAATGGCTTGTCTCTTTTGGAATTCTAGGATGTTCCATACATTGTTAGGGACCATAGTCTTAAGTTCCAAGACTGTCTTCTTGAACTTCAACACGTGTTTGACTATCATTAAATGTATCTCAGATTTGTCTATCTCACTATATTTTTCATAAAACTTTCCTACTTGATTAATTCTCCCCTCATCAATTATTCTTGCACTTAGCACATTGAGACTAGGTTTGAAAATTACTTCAGGAGGTGCTTGTGAGTTCTTTCTATTCCTTGTTACTCTTGAGGATGGATGACCAATGTTGATCTCTTTCTTCCTCTTTGGCGTTGCCTTATACTCAAGAGGAGCAGTAAGGTCAATGGTTTCTTTGGGTGCAGAAGGAGTAACATCAGTATTACCCTTCTGTTCATCAGATTTTTCAATCTTCACTTTCTTCAGCTTAGGATCATCTGATTCTTCTTTTGCTACATCTGCGCTCTCTAATTCCAAAGCAATCTTTTTTTCCCTTGATTTGTCTAGGTCTACTTGAGACACTCCATGTATTATTAAGATCTCAGAGGTAACCTTGGCAACCTTCCTTTTTGTTGCTACGTTATTCAATTTAGCATCTACCTCTCTTGTCTTTTCCTCATAGGTTCCCCATCTTGGCTCATTGGGGTCTTTAGGTGCTACTAATAGAACTTGATCATAAGCCTCTAGAATAGGCTCTTCCACTTCATATCCTAGTGGATGAATCCACTTTTTTCTTGGTTCAACTACCTCCATGCATGTTGTTTCTGTCTTAACCATAAAACAAATAGTATCCTTGTATTTCTGAACAATGTTCTCTGGTATCCTATACCTCATCTACATTTTGACCCTGAATGTATTCAACTCTAGTGTCATGTAGTCTCTTAGAGTGCTCTTTGTAGATGCCTTGAAAGATATCTGAGGCATGGTAGGAATAGTCTTGTCTAGGTATGAATCTGACACCTTTCCAACAATATGGAAGTACATATAGATAATTAGGGACCCAAACCTGAAAATCTTGGATTTATCATGCTTGATTGCCTTGATGTTGTCAATTAGTTGTGCACACAAGATCTGACACAGGTTGAACTCTCCATTTTCATTAAAAATTCCTATGGCTGCAAGAATTGTGGCTGCAAGAATTGTGGTTGGTGTGTTGAAACCTGTATCCAAGTATCATAGACATCAATTTGATGTCATCTTGCTCAATAGGCTCTATGGTCATTCCACACCTATCACTCCTTGATTTGCAAGTCTGTTCAACAATATTCCTCACATCTTTACCCACTAGAAGGACGATGCCTGTCCTTGAGAGCCCTATCATCTCATGAATTAGGACACTGTTAATTTTGACTGACACTTCACCTATCCAAAATAGGTCATCATGAATCCTACTCAAAAGAATCTTGATCCATTCTGATTCATAGAACTCATATTCCATAGAATACTCCACTACAAGATGATTATCCGACTGCACATACTCATCCATGAAGGTTTTGTCTGGTTTTAACATAGTTTCCATTTGTGACCTTAATCTATCCAATCCTACTGGTTCTTTCTTACAGTAAATGTATGCCTTAATGTCCTCGACATGCATAACGCCCATAGGCATGCGGGAGAATGCCCCTTCTAGGTCATCTAGTGTAGATTTAAATGGATGCCTCTTAAACACATATCTTTTCTTCTCTACAACATCAAATACTATAGGAGTAGTCATCACTTACTTGTATATCTCTTTCACAAAGTTTTCCAATAGATTCTGAATCGGTGCAATGAGCTAGGGTTTCCACAAACTAATCAAATGCACAACAAATCACTTAAAGAATCAAACTACAATCCTTCTCAATCAACTGCTAAGGTTCTTCTTCTCTTCAATCACTCTTAATTTGAATGCAATGAGAGATCTTCTAACTTCTATGTACTTTAAAGTATAAATTCTTCCATTAATGCTTGTCACATAAACTAGGCTATCACTTGGAAATTTCTATCTTTCATTCTATAAACAATTAGCTAGTGCGCTCTTGCATGAAGGTTCCCCTAGTCTTATAAAGCTTAAGTCCAAAGGTGCATAGTTAGAGAGTGAGTATACCAGCCACGCAGGGGTCTAGAGCTAAATTAGCTCCCCCTATGACCCTGAGGGCCATTCATCTAGATGTAGTGGTTGTGTCCATTGTGGATGCATCCAATACATACTCATCAACCTTATTCTTCTTTTCTTATGACCAAATCATGCTCGCATCCTCTGAGGCTTTCACAAACTTGACTTCTCCTTCGGGATCCAATGCTAGTTCTTCAATCTTTTTAGGGCTTTCTTGACCTTGCATCCTTGATCTATAGAACTTTGAGATGTGTCTAGCCTTGTTACAAGAGTGACAAATGACTGGAGGCCTTATATTCCTTGGTGCATTGACATGAGTCACCATCTTACATTGTTTAGCTGAGTGACCATTATAGTTACATATTTGACATGTAACATTCTAAGAACTTCTTATATTTGATTGATCCTGATTTCTTTGATTATGAGTCCTGTTATTTTGACTTGTCTTGAAATTCATAGCTCTATGACCAAATTTATTGCATGAATAACAGTAACCATTGAAAGGTCTTACCTTTGTATAGTTCCTTGCTATGTGTCCATGCTTGTTACATGCATAACAAGTGTGGTCTACTAGTTTGCATCCATTCTTAGGTGGTTCAATATGATCCTTAGTCTGACTTTTAGCCTCCTTAGTATTTGAGGTTCCTTCTAGTGCTTTCATTCTTGCTCACATGTTGTCAATCTGATTTTGTGCTTCATTGTATCCAATGCAGCTAGTATCTCCTTTAGCTCTTCTTGCATACAACTGAGATTCTATCAAATCACAACTAGTGTGTAATTTTTCAATGTGATTCTTTGCATCTTTCAATTTAGATACCAAGCTTTCTTTTTTGTTTCTTAGCTCTAAGATTTCCATGTTTTCTTGCCTCAATTCTTCATTCAGTTGAAGGTTCTCTTTGATCTGTTCATCATAGACTTCCTGATTGTTAGTCATCTTATCATCAAATTCTTCAAGTTGTTCTTTTAAGGATTTATTTTCTTCATTCAACTTCTCGACCATTGTCCCTAAATTACTAGTAGAGCATTCTTTCAAATCTTTCCTTAGCCTTTTGATGACTAATTGAGCATCACTGAGTTTTTCCCTTAGTTCTTCAGTTTCTCTTTCAGATTTGTCCAGGTCTTCAAGAGCAACTTCAAGATTTCTTTTCAAATGTTTCATTTCTACTTTTTCCATGATCTCCTCAAGTGGTTAATCTTCTTTGGTGAGGACTAGAGATCTGATACCAATTGTTAGGAATGGGAACACTAAGAGGGGGAGCTGAATCAGTGTTCACTATATTTTATATTTTTACTTATTCTTTAAACTAAACTTAAATGCTTAAGTACTGAAATGAACATCCACATAAACATGAAACATGAAATCAACACATAACACCAATATGGTTATGGGGAAACCCAAATAGGTAAAAACCCCAGTGGGAATTGACACCCACTAATATTTTGTACTAGAGTTTTATGATCCTTGTTAGAAGATCCTTAACCCTGTTAGGAGTTGCTTTACAATGCATTAAGTATAGTAAACCTTGTCTAGGGTTAGACCCTATTAGGAGTCTTTTAAAATAGTCCCTATTAGGGGAGTGGACACAATTTCCTAGAGCTCACTACTCAAGTGGTGAAGGCTACAACCTTCTGATCTCAGATACACACTATATTTGCTAGATGAACTGTCACTGTGACTCTACTTGTCAGATAGTTCCTTTGATGCGCTGATGCTTTTCCCTCTTGAAAATCTCTAATAAATCTCATAGTCTCTTCACATACTTATGCTCTTCTTATCACAACTCTCTATCAAATTCTATATCAATTACAATGGGCACATCTCATATTTATATGTGCATACAAAACAAACAACTAGGTCGGCCCTTAAACCTATTACATACAACACTTCCAATTGAATTGGCTCAAGCATGTTTATAAAAAAACATATATACATTTCATCAATCTAATTACAATAGTTTCATTTCCTTTACATCATTAGAGTATAACCGTAACTCAAAATGATAACAATCGGCTGCTTACTTTGTTCTTCACTGGTGCACACTGGCTATGTAACTTCAACTGTCTGTATCTTTCTCATACCTGCATAGATGGTCATGCACTCATAGACTAAGCATGAATATAGTCTAACCAACTTAAATTATAGGGCACATACCATAACTTGGTCATACGCACGTGCGTTAATGCTTTGAGCTTCAGGAACTCTGTACACTGTCCAGTCTTCAACACTTAGCTGATTTCTGATCTTCCCACCAAGTGCACTAACTCAAAACTGCTATATGACTTTGTTTCCATAATGAAAACACTATACTAAGTCATAAACATCAGTATAGCCAACTTTCCAATAGTAACATCTCTTCTAAAATATAGGTTTCTTAGGTTTATCCTTAGGAACTCTTTCCAGACATCTTGAAGCAAAATGAACTATCTTATTGTAAGAAAAATATTTTTGAGGCAATTTTCCTTCATACTTACCAACACCTTTGGGAAATATCTTGGAAATAAGGACTTCAAATTCCTCAAGTTCTCACTCTTCATCTTCAATATCCTTTATCTCCTTCTCATATTTGGATGTCCTTCTAGAAGAAGTTTCTCCTAGATCACATCTCTGCTTATCTTTTCTGGAAATAATAGCATTGAATGAAAATTATATCTTAGGAAGTGAATCACCAAACTCACTCATCTCAAAAGTTGTAATCTTACTAATCGACATGTCTCTGGTTACATTTGTCAAAAATTTGATCTCCTCACTAGAAACAACTTAATTCTTATAGGATGTAGGTAAATCTCTAAGAACTTTAGCAACAATATCTGATTCATCCAAGTGTCCATCATCAGATCTAATATTGTACACAAGTACATTCACCTTTTTCATGTAAGAAGTAATGTTCTCATCTTCTCTCATCCTCAACATCTAATATTTTCCTTTTAGACTCTACAACTTTGCAAGCTTCATATAACTATCACCTTCATACAAAGTTTCTAACTTCTACTAGATCTCATAGGTAGTCTTCAATTCCATAACATTCACCATCTCAGTGTCAGTCAGAGAAATCAACAATGCTTCCTTATCTCTAATATTGTATTCAGCCTTATTTATCTCATTCAAAGTTGTAGGATTTGTAGGTGCAATATACTAGTTGTAGGTAATATTCCAGAAAGGTTCTCCAATGTATCTCAAATGACACCCTATTCAACTTTTCTAAAGAGAGTAGTTTGTACCATCAAATATTAGGTTGTCCTTCTTGTAAGATGTCATCTTGAATAACTTGGATCTAATACCAATTGATGAAAATAAAGTATATAACTAAGAGGGGGGGGTGTATTAGTTGTCCCAAATATGGAAGCATAAATAAAAACACATTATGAGCACACAAAACACCAATATTTTTTTTACGTGGAAACCCAATCAAGGGAAAAACCATAGTGGCGATGAACCCAAAAGATAGCTATACTCAGTTAGATATATTACAATGGGGAATGCACATACATTCAAGAACACTCCCTAGAGCTCACTGCTCAAAATGAAAAAGTCTTACTACCCAAGGAGGTTTCACTACCAGTACAAGAAAATTTGGATCATATCCACAAATTATGAACTATAAGATAGTATCTCATGTATGCCTAGATAAGTTCCATTGAAGCACAATAAAAATTTATTTTCCACACTTCTTTTCTTCCTTCAAAAGATGTATATATTCAACTCTCATACATATTCACACATATCTCTGATACCCACACACAAATATAATATTATTACATTTATTTATACATAGCATCAATCTTTGAAAGATCCTCAATTTTGGCTCAACACTCACCACCTAATTACAAAAATATAACCATAATCAATACAAAATAACATGCAAACCAAGTAATGTTAGACAAGATGTAACACATACCAAAATATTTTTCCTCAAACATGATATAATGCCAAGAATTATGCCTTGAACATCCGCAACACCCTACACACATCTGGTTGGCCAAGAACATGAAGAAAACCAACATACTAATGTAAATCATCAATTACAATTACAACAACCAATCTAGACTACCAAGACAAAATGAACATGATCTAGAAACATCCACAAGCATCATGACTTACCATAGAAACATCCGCACCAACACAAATGATTGGAATCACTAGCATCATCATACAAAACCTTAGGAACACTATCTGTAATGGCTATCAATCTTGAAAAATTACTTGCAGACCTCCAAACCATGAACCACTTGAATTGAGGACACACATTAATGTCTCAAACAAACCTCACATATCCACAAAGTAAGATATTACAATGCAAAAAAATGCAGATCAAAATATTGTGATTATGTCACCACCGAACAACTAAAAAACTAGTCACAACACAAATACTCATAACACACTCAAATATGCATGTGAACCTCTAAAAATTGAACTAAATCAACTATAGATAATGTTAGGATTAGAAGACAAAAATATAACAATTACATACAAATATAACTGATAATGCAAAGGAATAAAACACACATAAATAGACTAAGAAGGTCCACAAAGATTTAACATGGTTCACCCAATCTTGGGCTACATCCACCAAATAGAGAGTCCAATCTTATTGCCAGTAATTTAAACATGTTACAATCTATAATCCCTTGCAACTCAATACCATTGCAAGAAGCTACTAAATTCTCATATTAAAAACCCTAACCCTAAGCCACTTTAACAAAACTTATGTCGGTTAACAACTTAACCCTAAAAATACTTGATGAGTCAACTAAAAAATGCTTGATGAGTTAACCCTGAGCCCCAAGCTACATGGAAAGTGTACACTACTTTCCTAATCGGTCACGAAAAACCAAAAATCTCCCACTTGGGGGCTGATCAATCTCTACACTAAACATACAATCCTCTACAAACACTTTAATTCTCAAACTCTAATCTTCATCATACTTGCTACATTGATAAAAAAAACTCACTAAAATTCATTGCATCATTGTCACGGATAGATACATATGTTGACAACAATGACAATACATCTCTCAAGCATATATTTTCATATTCTTCCAACATGTTTCTCCCAGGTGATTGAGAAAATCATGTAGATGTTGAAATTGCAAGACATATTTTCTAGCCTAGGCCTTCTTTATAAGTTCACAAACTAAACTACATAGACTTTTTAAATCATAAATAAATTAGAATGGATCTTATTATATGAAAAAACTATATTCCTAGACTTCCAAAGGTGAAAAAATAATAACAACTTTGAATAATTTCCTAAGTCTTAGAATGGGAGTAAATTGTGAGGCTATTTCCACACACACAAAAAAACTATCCAAGAGAATAAAATTGGATGAAAGGAGAATATATGATGTAAATCCATTTCTAGGCTTCTTGAGCATAAGGACAAGTCCAAATGATATGTTTAGAGGTATCCATTCATGGAAAACCTAAACATTTGGTATGGGCTTATGTTAACTAACCATTCACCTAATGCTAATACCTGATAATACAAAGACCAAATAAAATATGCAATATGCAATTTTAGGGTGAATCCTTGCTAGTTTTTTAAAAGTTTTAAGTGCTAAGCTTAACAAGAAGTCTAAAGACCCAAATATTAATTTGAATAATTAATATTAGGAGAAAAGGGAATAAGAAACCTATATAAAGGACTAACTAACATTTAATTTGTGAAGGTGGCATCACAATTCCATCACTGATATTTCAATCAAGATTTAGAAGGCTAAATTATTATCTTGTAAAGATTAAAATAGAATATAACAACATATATGCATGAATAATGGAAGGTAAATATGAAGAAATAATATGAAATTATGTTTCCATGCAATTCATGTGGTCTCATATTTTAAAAAGATAATATCCTTAATGGGAAAAAATCCTTCATGTTATAGTCTAATAGATTTAAGCCTAGAAGTATCTATTAGAGGAGAATTGGAGGGGTTGATAATTACCTAGGATTGCCACAAATATAGTTTTTTTATTGAATGGAATCTCATTTATGTTTCTATTAACAAACCCAATTTTTTAATCTATGAACCCTAGAGTTTTAACATTAAATGAACCTTAAATCTTGATGGGCACAATGGTGACGAGATACAATAAAATTGAATACCATTTTAACAATACTTTCCATAATGCACACAAAGTTCAATATAATACCTAGGACAAATCTTCCTATACTCTTAAGTATTTTGTGGTATAGATAATCCATTTAGCATAAATTATGATAATTTTTAGGTATGCACATCAATGGTTCCCATGTCACCTTTTTCATGGGGTATATAACAGTTTTTTTGCATAACACTAAAAAATTTGTGCAAGATTGTTTTTGATTACGTAAAAAAAGTTTTACAAGTGCTTGAAACCTAATACATATAAAACCAATGCATTAAAATTTCAATTCTTAAGACAACATTAATATAAAAATGAAACAAGCCACTGGTAGGGCCGAGAGAACTATCATGATAGAGACAGACAAAAAACACAAGAGAAAAAGGTCATGAGAGATTCTTGAGCATTATGGCCACATTAGACTCAAGAAGCTCCATATTCTCAGAAACCTCCTCAATCTTTTGGATGTTAGTGGATTCTTCTTCTTCCTTTTTCTTCTTGGATCTGGCTCTAGTTCTCTTTCCTGGCCCTTCATCCAACTTTTGCTCTTTTTCCTCTTTTATTATCTGCACTTATTTACCTCCAAGCTTTTCTTCCATTTTCTCTATGAGCAACTTTATGTGCTTGTTAGAAGCCTTTAGGATATTGAAGCTCTACTCTACCATACCTTTGAGGGTATCCTCAAGGCTCTTCATTTTTTCCTCCATCTTGTTAACCCTAGAATCTAGTTGTTGGTAATCCTTTGTAGCTTTTCTATCCTTGTTGTTATTGGTTCCATGCATTTCATCCTTGAGGTCCCTCAGTTCATGATAGAGCCATTTAATAGACCTAGAATTATCTAGCATATTATTCTTGGCATTCTTGAGAAGGTTAAGCTCCATTTCTCTAGCATTGTCATTGAGGATGACTAGAGCTAGATCAATCAATTCCTCTTTCTAAATCCCACCATCAGTCATGGCCATATCCACAGAAGATAATCAGCGAGAGAAACCCCCCCTAAACTTGATTTTTTTCCCCGTAGAATGAACCCTTTTCTTCTTGTCCTTTCCACTAGATATTTCCTCATCATTAGTGTTCATCCCCTCCTCATTTTCATTATATTCCTCTTCTGAGGAAATAACCATTCTAGCATGTTTTTTGTGAGGTTTTTCTTTTTTGACAGAGCTAGAAATTCTCTTCTTGGAGGAAGAACATTGTTTCTACTTTTTGGTCTCTCCATCCTCCTGGTCCTCCGATTCCAAACCCACACTATCTTCAGTGTTCGAGGGGACATAGTCTGAACCAAAAACATCCTATTTGTCCTTATTAACAATAATCTCCTTCCCCAAGGTTTTGGCTTTGAAATATTATAAATTAAAAGTAATAACCCCTCATGAAACATAGGGTTAGCAATATCCTTATCCCTATAGCCATTAATATTTTCATTAATAAAAGCATACAAGTAGAATGGGATGGACACCTTCATACCATGTCTAAGGTGATTTAGCATCATGAAGTGGTAGGTCCTTATCCTATCAAACCTGATGTCCAGCATCACATAAGAGATGAGAGCTCTGAGGACAAATCTCCATAACATTTTAATTCCTTTAGGCTACTAGTGTGTTCCCACTTTGATGATGACATTCTTCTCGTCCTCATCTCTCACAAAATCATTGACGACAGAGTCAAAGATTTTTTGGTCCCTGTAAAATTTATTGCCCACAATGGGTATCCTGGTGACATTCAAGATGACCTCCTCTGTGATAGTGAATTTCTTCCCATCTATCACCACACAACCTTCATTCCAGCTTTTCATAAATATTTTAGTCACTGCCGAGTTTCTTCCATGTAACCTTTCTATGAAAGCCGATATTTCCCCATTTTGCAGTGCATTCCAAACCTTGGTGCATCTCCTCTATTTCCCACTATCATTCGTGGGCTCCCTTATGTATCTTTTACCTCCCATCGCACAAGGTTGGTTTAGGACAACTCTCTAGTTTAACAAATTGTAGCTATTTTGAATCTTTCTCACCAAGGTAAACCAAATGTTTCTTTTGTTTTGCCTTTAAAAATAGATGTTAACCTTGGGAATGAACACCCCAAAAGTGTGTGAGAGGGATGCATAGTTATTATCCTTTCTGTCAATCTGGTACTTACCATTTATGGAATGGAACATCCAATAAGAAACATTAAGATTCATTATTTTCATTAACAATTCCCTCCTTTCCTTGATATTTGTCCCTTTTGACTAAATCCTTCACCTCACGAGGGAAATCTCCACCTTGATGCCATCTAATCATTGCATCCTTTTTGATAGCCAAGTTGGAAAACTAGTCAACAACTTGGTTGGCTTCCTTGTACACGTGGGATATGTGTACCTTTTCAAAAGAGTTTAAGAGAGCACGCATTTCTTCAATCATATTTGATATATTCCATGAAGGGGAACAGTTAAAATTTAAACAATTTATGATATTATTTGAGTCTCCTTCAAGCTAAATCTTTTTGACATCGGTGGTGAGGGAAAGTTTAGTAACTTGGAGGGCAGTGTTAGCTTCAACATAGTGGTTAGTTTGAGTTTCGAGAGGGAAGGCGATCGCAACAATCCCCGGATCCATAGCAATTTATGATCATACCTCCACTTCCTACCTTTTCTGAATTTCCTTTTGCTACACCATCAAAGTTATCCTTGAACCAACCTTCTGGGGGACAACTCTAGGTACAATTCTATCTTTCTCTATACTCTTCTTAGGGTCAACAATCTAGTATTTTCATGCAAAGGGGTTAGAGCTGCCACATAAAATAAAGTTTTCTTTTAATGCATAGTAGATCTTTTCAAAGATAATTTTAGGAGGAGCACAACAATCATAGAAGATATGATTATTGTGTTCTTTCCACACTCCCCAACAAAGATGCAGGAGAATCCAAGAGAATAATTTGTAAGAGTCTATATTTTTAAAAGGAAGGGCCCATTGAGTAAAAAGGTCTTGAAAAGACAAGGGAAAGCACCAAGATAAGTCAAGAGCTGAAAGGAGAGACTGCCATATCTTTCCTACATAAGTGCAATGTATGAAAATGTGATCCATAGACTTTTCTTGGCATCTACATAACACACACCTATTGGGGATCTGGAAACCTCTCTTTATAAGATTATCAATGTTGAGAATGTAGTTCTAAAGCAAAAGCTAGAAGAAGACATTAATTTTGGGAGTAAGGCCAGGGAACCAGGCTTTATCCCAAATAGGTGTGAATTCTTGAGACAACTAAAGAGAATAGGAAGAAGCCACGGAGAAAACCCCATCAGGAGAACCTTCCCAAATCAACGCATCCTGAGAAGGGGACAGAGAGACCACATTAAGGACAATCATAAGAGGAATCAGGTCCTGAGAAATACAGGAAAGGTTCACCCAAGCATTGTCCACTCTGTAATTATAGACTCAGGAACCATATTTATGGATACACTCATCCATCCAAATATTGAAAGTCTCATAGTCCCTCAAGGGTCCCATATGAAGCCAGTTGTCATTCCAGAAGTTGATAGAATGACCATTCCCAATTTTCCATTTAGCCTTAGATTTAGCAATATCCTTTACATTGAGAAAGCCATTCCAAATATAAGAACCTTTCAAAATATTATTAGCACCAAAGAAATGATTAATGAAGTTTTTAGTAAGATACTTATCTTCAAAAGTGTCTCGCCATTCCCCCTTGCAATTGAAAATGTGTCGTATTATTTTTCTTGGAGAACTTTGTTGAAAGGTCTGATCCTCCTTATCCCTAATCCACCAACTCTTTTAGGATGGAAAACTTTGTCCCAAACAATAAGAGGGAGTCTCTTATGATCTTCATTCCCTGACTAGATAAGTCTTCTCTGAATTCTTTCCATAACCTTTGCAGCTTTAGCTAGAATAGAGAAGAGACTTAACACATAGGTAGGAAGATTTTGCAGAGTAGATTTAACAAAATGAATTTTTCTAGTCTGACTGAGAGTAAGCCCTTTCCAACCAGCCAACTTCCTATTGAATCTATCAATGAGTTTGTTCTAGAAGGCGTCAGGGGGTTTAACACCTAAAGGAAGACCCAAGTAATTGGAAGGAAAAGAGTCAATGGAGCAACCCAGAATATCTGCAATTCTCCTTTGTCTCTCCTCAAGAGTGTTAATAAAGAAGATTGAGCTTTTATTCTAATTGATGGATTGACCAGTAGCCCTAGTATAGGAATTGATAAAATTCTTCACCACTCTAGGTTCACCCACTGAAGCCTCCCCACCTAAAATGGTATCATCGACAAACTGCTGGTGGGAGAAGACATAGGTACTTGAAGATGGTTTGATACCTTTCATAACCCAAAGAGCTCCTAGAGGTAGAAATGAGTCTCTTGAGGAATTCAACAAGAATAATAAAGAGAATGGGGAAAAGGGGGTCCCCTTGTCTCAAACCCCTGGAAGATTTGAAAAAAGATGACAGGGAACCATTGACCATAACTGCCAGAGAGGAAGTGGAGATGAGTTGATGAATAATCTTACACTTGTTCAAATTAAAACCAAAGGTTGCAAGAACCCTGACCAGGAACTGCCAATCAACACGGCCATAAGCCTTAGACAAGTCAAGCTTGATAAGGAAACCTTCCCTTTTTCATGCATTTAAGGAATGTGATGCAGGAGCATCCTGGGTGTAAGAGCAATCTTGCATCACCCAAAAATATTTATGTTTTTGTATTCAATAAGGGCTATCTTGTGCAGAGTTGCTATTTATGGAAACTGGCTATTTTTAGTAAGTTGGTCTTACGATCTTGGAATGTTCTAATTTTACATGTGGAGGTTCATCTCAGTCATATCAGCCTACCAGCAAAGTTTCATGGCTAGATCAGGTCTAGTTTTGAAGATATTGAAGATTTTCGGTATTGGCAGCAAGGTACAGAAACTTCGAACTCAATTTTGAAGGCTTTAGAGGCCCCGGATGAGGTTGAAAGTTTGGGTGATAGGTGTTTTGTGTGGGTCAAGCCTATAGAGCACTTCGTGGAATTTCCAGAATGGGGTTATAATAGCCAATCAGGTCAACGGGTGATGACTTATGGTCTTCAGAAGTTGGATCACCTGAAATGGCGAAAAATAATTTTTCTTCAAAATTTTTGTTTGGGTTTCAAAACTCATTTTGAGCCGACTTTGATGTAATAAATTATAAAATAAAATAATTCTAAGTTTGGTCGGCCCTAAGGGCTAAATTTCTAGAACCTTCTCGGGTGATGGAAATTGCCTATATAAAGAAGGCCCGTAGTGTTGTCTAGGGCAGTTCTAGGTAGTAGATCTGGGTATTGATTCGAGGCTTTGTCCTACAGAATATTATAAGGGAAAACCCATGTGGCTTTCAACATTGTAATTCTGAAAGTTTGTAATTCCACATTTGTGGAGATAATAAGAAGCCAATTTTCTGTTCTTGCATATTATTGTTGTTGTTTCTCTATTTCTATTATGTGTTTATGGTATTAAGGGGAGCACCCTTCATCAAGTGGTATCCTATTAAGGGGAGAACCCTTCATCAAGTGGTATCAGAGCAGGAGTTCTTGAGTGTGTAAACAGATCACCGACTGTGAGGGAGTTTGCACCAGGACCGTGGTTAGGGTTTCAGCGTGCATTACAAAAATGCCTCCACGAAGAGAACGTGGCGGAAGAGCTGGTGCTATGACACCTGAGGTTAGAGAGCTGCAGAGACAAGTGCGAGCATTGCAAGAAGAGATTTGTAGAGGAATGAATCTTAATGTCAAAGACAAAAGTGAGGATGAAGCTGAAGAAGAATATCAAGAAGGAGAAGCTGAAATTATGAACCAGGAGGAAGAAAGACTTTTTCGGGAAATTTCCAAGATTGGGAAAAGACCTAAGATTGAGGTTCCTACATTTTCTGTAAATCTTAACCCAGAGGAATTGATCGACTGGATCAATGAATGTGAGAAATATTTTAAATACGAAGATGTTGAGGATCCTGATAGGGTCAAATTTGCGAAGGCCAGATTGAAAGGTCATGCAAAGATCTGGTGGCAAGAAATTCAATTGGAGCGAAATAGAAGAGGGAAAGATAAAATCACAAGATGGGATCGGATGATGGATAAATTGAAGTGATAGTTCATTCCTGTTGATTATGAGCTTGACCTACTAAAGAAAATACAAAGTTTGAAGCAAGCAGGAAGATTTGTTCAGGAGTATACAGAGGAGTTCTATCGACTCCTCATCAGAACAAGCCATGCAGAAGCTGATAAGGAGAAATTTGCCTGATACCTTAATGGGTTAAGGCCACGCATTCAGGAGGAGTTGAGTCTGGTTGGAATGAACAGTATTGAGGAGGCATACCAGTTTTCCCTAAAAGTAGAGGAAAAGCTGAACAAAAAGTTTGAGAGCAGACAAAATGGAAGAGGTCGTGGTGGAAGATCCGGTGGATGGTCATATGGTGGCCGAAATGAAGATCCGAAAATGAAGGATGAGGCCAGTAGTAGTCAGAATCAGAGAGAAAATAATTCCAATCATTTCCAGGATTAGAGTAATAGAGATTAGAGAGGAAGAGGAAGAGGACAAGGATCTGGAAGAGGAGGCTTTCGTGGAACATGTTTTCACTGTGGAGAAGAAGGTCATAGGGCATTTGAATGTCCTTAGCGCCAAGGCAGAATAGACAGGAGAAATGAAGGCCAGGCTAGAGTTGCACATGTAGATGAAGATGCTAGATCATCAAATTTTGAAGATGCTAAAAGAGGAGAAACGCTAATTAATAGAAGAGTCTTGCTGAGTGGTGAGAATGAACCTGAACAAAGGAGGAGCCTATTTAGCACTAGATGCAAGTGTGAGGGTAAATGTTGTGATGTGATTATCGATAGTGGAAGCACTGACAATTTGGTGTCAGAAGAGATGGTGACAAAGTTGAAGCTCAAGAGACAGAAACACCCACATCCATATCGGATTGCCTAGGTGCAGGATGACCACAAGGTCATGGTCAGTGAACAGTGCCTGGTAAAGTTCAAGATTGGCAGGTACCAAGATGAGGTACTATGTGATATCATCTCTATGGATGTATGTCATATGTTGTTGGGTAGACCGTGGCAGTTTGATAGATGTGATGTACATGATGGTCGTGCAAATACCTATTCCCTGACAAAGGATGGAGTGTGACATAAGCTAAAGCCATTGAAGGAGACCGAAGAAAAGGTATGTGGTAATGCAAGAATAACATTTGTTGATGGAAGAAAATTCCTAGATGGTATGAGGCATGAGCATGTGTGTTTTGCTTTAATTCTAAAAGTTGGTAAAGAAGAAGTAGAGGATGTACCTGTAGAGGTTGCAGATTTGTTGAATGAGTTTCAGGATATTGTATCTGATAATGTACCTGATGGATTACCACCGGTAAGGAAGATCAGTCATCAGATGGATTTGATTCCAAGAGCTAGTTTGCCAAACAAGACAGCACATAGAATGACACCAGCAGAAAATGAAGAGTTGAACAGACAAGTACATGAGTTATTGCAGAAGGGGTTGATTTGAGAGAGTCTGAGTCCCTGTGCTGTACCAGTGGTATTAGCACCAAAGAAGAATGGAGAGTGGAGGATGTGTACAGATTCCAGAGCAATAAACAAGATCACAATCAAGTATAAGTTTCCATTGCCATGAATGGATGATATTATGGATTGTTTGAGTGGGGCTATGTATTTCTCAAAGATAGATCTGAAGAGTGGATATCACCAAATTCAGATCAGAGAAGGAGATGAATGGAAGACTGCCTTCAAGACAAAAGAAGGACTGTATGAGTGGTTAGTCATGCCTTTTGGGCTAACCAATGCACTGAGCACTTTCATGCGGCTCATGAACGAGGTTCTGAAAGAATTTCTGGGTAAGTTTGTCATTGTTTACCTAGATGATATTTTGATTTTTAGCAAGACATTGGAGGAACATATGATGCATATTCATATGGTGTTTGAAAAATTGAGAGATGAAAAATTGTTGATTAATTTGAAGAAGTGCAGTTTTGTGAAGAAAGAGTTAGTGTATTTGGAATTTGTAGTTTCAATAGAAGGTCTAAAAATAGACCCAGAGAAGGTACAGGCTATCCTTGAATGGCCTACTCCAAGGAGTGCTACTGAGGTAAGATCTTTTCATCGTTTGGCTAGCTTTTATAGTAAGTTTATCAAAAAAATTTAGCAGTATTTGTGGACCCTTGACTAAAACAATGAGAGGGGATAGAAAAGAGTTTAAGTGGACTAATGGGGCAGCAAAGAGTTTTCAATTGTTGAAACAAAAAGTTACAGAACAACTTGTTTTAGCACTTTCAGATTTTAATAAGGTGTTTCAAGTAGACTGTGATGCTAGTGGTACTGCAATAGGAGCTGTTATGAGCCAAAAAGGTAAACCTGTTACTTATTTTAGTGAGAAGTTAAATGATGCCAAGAGAAAATATTCTATTTATGATCAGGAATTTTGTGCTATAGTTCAGGCATTAAAGAAGTAGAGACATTATCTGTTTCCTAAAGAGTTTGTCTTGTATACTGATCTTCAAGCTTTGCAATATTTGAATAGTCAAGGAAAGTTGAATCAGAGGCATTTGAAATGGGTTGAATTTTTGCAGAGTTATACTTTTGTTTTGAAACACAGAAGTGGAAAGTCTAACAGGGTTGTAGATGCTCTTAGCAGAAGGCAACTATTGCTGACAGAGATGCAGATTGAAGTGGTTGGGTTCAAGGAACTCAAGAATTTGTATCCAAAGGATCCTGATTTTGGTGAAGCTTGGAAAGCTTGTACAGAACCTGTTACTCTAGACAGGACAAAATGGTTGGATTTCATCATCCAGGATGATATGCTATTCAGAGGGAGTCAGTTGTGCATTCCAAGAAGTTCTATGAGGGAGAATCTCATCAAAGAGAAGCATAGTGGAGGATTGGCTGGACATTTTGGTCATGATAAAACCCTTGCTTTGGTTGGTGAGAATTATTATTGGCCGCAATTGCAACAAGATGTGAAGAAGTTTGTACAGAGTTGCAGAGTATGTCAGATGGCGAAAGGAGTGAAGCAGAATACAGGGTTGTATCAACCGTTACCTGTACCAGAGAAGCCTTGGGAGGATATTAGTATGGACTTTGTTGTTGGTTTACCGAGGACTCAGCAGGGACATGATTTAATTTTTGTAGTGGTTGATAAATTTTCAAAGATGGCACATTTCATTCCCTGCAAGAAGACTAATGATGTTGTTCATGTAGCAGAATTATTTTTCAGAGAAGTGGTGAGACTACATGGTTTGCCAAAGACCATAGTTTCAGATCGAGATACTAAGTTTGTTGGATATTTTTGGCAGACATTGTGGAAGAAGTTGAAGATAGATTTGAAGTTTAGCTCATCACATCATCGATAGACTGATGGACAGACAGAGGTGGTGAATAGAAGTTTGGGAAATCTGCTGAGATGTTTGGTTGGAGATAAGCCAACAGGATGGGATTTGATTTTACCACAGGCAGAATTTGCATATAATAATTCTATTAATAGGAGCACTGGTAAATCACCATTCCAGATTGTATATGGAAGTAGTCCAAGAAATGCATCTGAATTGAGAAAGATAGATAGAGGAGAAATAAGTAGTGCTGAAGCTGAGGATTTTGCAGAACACTTGAAGAACATCCATGAGGAGGTGAGGAAGCATATTACCAAGATGAATGCACAATATAAGGCTAAGGCAGATGAGAAAAGGAGGCATAAGGAATTTCAGGTTGGAGATGAAGTCATGGTTCATTTGCGGAAGGAGCGATTTCTGGTTAGTACATATAACAAGTTGAAAATGAAGAAGTTTGGACCATGTAAGATACTGAAGAAGCATGATTCAGGAAATGCATATGAGGTAGGATTGCCTACTGAGCTGAATATTTCACCAGTGTTTAACATTTTAGATTTGACAGAGTATCACGAAGGAGGTGTTGAAGATGTGGTTGCAGCAGCATAGTGGAGTATTCCAACAACCAGTTCAGATATCAAGGAGATTGAAGACATACTGGACAGTCGTGTTGGTAGAAGCACAAGGAACAGGACATATGAAGAGTATTTGGCTAAATGGAAAGGATGACCTGTTGAAGATTCATCATGGCTAACAAAGGAGGAGGTTAACCATCTTGGTTTTCCTGTACACACCTGAGTCATGACAGAGTCACTTCTCAAATTACCCCGGGTGTCTGATGCAAGAGCATCCTGGGTGTAAGAGCAATCTTGCATCACCCAAAAATATTTATGTTTTTGTATTCAATAAGGGCTATCTTGTGTAGAGTTGCTATTTATGGAAACTGGCTATTTTTAGTAAGTTGGCCTTACGATCTCGGAATGTTCTAATTTTACATGTGGAGGTTCATCTCAGTCATATCAGCCTACCAGAAAAGTTTCATGGCTAGATCAGGTCTAGTTTTGAAGATATTGAAGATTTTTGATATTGGCAGCAGGGTACAGAAACTTTGAACTCAGTTTTGAAGGCTTTAGAGGCCCTGGATGAGGTTGAAAATTTGGGTGACAAGTGCGTTGTGCTAGTCAAGCCTGTAAAGCGCTTCGTGGCATTTCCAGAATGGGATTATAATAGCCAATCGGGTCAACGGGTGATGACTTATGGTCTTTGGATAGGAGAGAAGAGAAGAAAGCAATAGCTTCCTTAGCTATGTCCTTTTCCTCATGCAACATCTAGTCTCCCTTGTTAATACAACTTATATAGTTGGCCGCTCTATGTTTCAAAGTTGATAGGTGAAAGAACCGAGTATTTTGATCTCCTTCCTTAACCAGATAGATCTTGATCTCTGCTTCCAGAAAATCTCCTCCTTCCTAATTATATTATGATACTTAGACATCATAGTTTTCTCCTTGATCAATCTGATCTCATCATAGCCCTCTCTTTGGATTTATTCTTGAATGAGGTTTAGGTCAGAGATAGCCTTGTCTTTAGAGGAGAAGATATTTCCAAATTCATCCTTTTTCCACTGTTTGATATTCAATTTAATATTTCTTAGTTTTTTAGCCACCCTGAACATGGTCGAACCCTTGACATCTATGTTCCACCAGTCTTTTATTTATTTTTTTCAGGTTTGGATCGGTGGTCCACATCTTCTCAAATCTGAAGGGGAAACTTCTTTTCTTAGTAATCAGGTCAAGAGAAAGAGAAATGGGAGAGTGATTTGAGCCAATCCTCACCAAAGCTGATAAGTTGCAATTGTAAAAATTGAGCCAGTCTAGTGTGATTAAAGCTCGGTCTAGCCAAACTTGAATACACTCCCTCCCAATTATCCTATTGGACCAAGTCAAGCTAACACCCTGGAGGTCCACATCTAAGAGGCCTTGGTCATTGATGAAGTCCATGAGATCTTGCCTACTTTCTAGATCAGGGGAAATACCTCCCTATTTTTCCCCTTCTTTAAGGGGGGTATTAAAATCCCCCATGATAATCCTCTTGGTAAGATTACAACCAAAAATAATAGTTTTAATTTTTTCCCAAAAAGACCTTCTGCCTTTTTTGGAATTAGGAGCATAAATATTTAGAATAGACCATCTTTCATTATCCTTTAACCTATTAAAATTCACAAGAAGCAAATTAACTTATTTGTGAATGACTTCAACCTTAAGTTGAAAGAAATTCCACATAGTCATTAGTCCTCCAAAGGTTCCTTCAGAACTAGAAGCACTTATTTCCATGGATTTACAAAATCTTATACCCTCAAGCTTATCCTTCTTCATCTTGGTTTCTTGGATTAACATAATATTGTTAGAATAACTGAGAGGGAGGTGAATCAGTTATCCATAGTCCCAAATACAAAATGTATCACTTAAAAAAAATTAGCTAATTATGCAGCTCGGTAAACATAAAATACTTAAACTGTCTGTGTATTTACAATTACAAGTTAAATGATTATAGTGATTACCGACCAAATCAAATATGCAACATGTAAAGTATGATAACCAAACAATCACCACATAAAGACATAACACAAAGATTTTACATGGAAACCCTGCAAAGGGAAAAACCACCTGGGACTGGTAACCCAAAAAAATTTCACTCTTTTGAAGTGAGCTCGGTGAAGAGCCAACCCTATTAAAGGTTACAAAACACATTGTAAGGTGTGACCTTGTTAGAGGATTTAATACTAATAGTTATCGTCCAACTAGCATTTACTATGAGGTTGACAGGATAACAATGTACATTCTATGAATGACATATAAGACTTTCAAGTCCACTCGATATAGAGATTTTATTTATTTACAATGGTTAAACTGAAACAGTAGGTGATCTGAATACAATACAACTTGATTTTGTAGATGTTTAGATCTATTCTAAGTCCATAAAATCCTCTGATCAATATTTCTATTCAATTCATCAACATTTAATAACTTACTCTCCCTTGGTAAAGCTCTCTGACACTCAGTACTATTCTACAGTTTGGTTCTTCTTCAACCAGTCTGATCAGGCATGCATGAAGCTTGTTCATGTGATATCTCTGTAGTCTCCTTCTTCCACCATATGTTTCACAATGAAATTCTAGTCTCTTAAATAGATAAGTAAACTATTTTCTTTTCATCCATTAGATTTTGCCGCTTAATCTGCTTCATTGATTTTGCCACTTAAACCTTCCTCGGTAGTTGTGTCAATGAATCATTTCAATTTCATCCTTTAGATCTTCTTCAAATTTTGTTAGTTGTAGATCTCATAACAAAATTTATCTTTTCACCTCGTAATCATACACTTTACAGCTCATCAATTTCTGTCGGCTAAACTAATCATTTAGTTCTTTTGTCCATACTCGGTTAACAAAGAAATGTGTCGGTGAACACAAGCTCAGTTGATACTGTCACTCGATATACACTACACTGACTCAGTGTATACTAGAATGCTTCATTAACCGACCACACTACTTTGTAACATTTTACTTCTATCCTCATAACAAATTAATGCAACATAATCAAGTCAACAATATGAAGTCATAGATTCATCAATAAGTTACCAAAAGTATTCCCTATCCTCATTTGTCGTATCCATCTTCCTCCATGTAGATATCTCAGTTATTCATCTTTTCTCTCCTCTTTAAAAATGTCTAGATATTTGCAACTCCCATGATAAGTGTTGGGACTAAATATGCATTAAGGGTTTTTGGAGTACCATGTTAAATTTTTGCAGTTTGAAGCCCTATAAGTGCTTTTATGTGTATTTTCCTGGGTGAGATTCTGAGGTTTACCATGCATGTCAGGTGTTCATTACCCTTGTTTTATCATTTGAAGAAATCTTGGGTCATTAAATTCAAGTTTCAAGTTGTTTCATGATGTCTTGTTTTGAGCTCATCCAAATCTACATTTTTGCCTGTCAGTTTGTTGTAGCAGGCCTTGTTTGCATTTTAATGTCTTGTGTCCTGTTAGGTTTCATGGCTTTCCACTTTGGGAGTGTTTAAAATGTATATCAGAGAGCTTATGTTTCGAAGCTCAATCTATTTTGAGTCCGTTTGATAAGTTTTGGATCCCCCAAAGTTAGTTGCCCAGAATTGTCTTGCCTCTTTGTTCTATCCAGAATTCTGATTACCCCTGTTTGACTGATTGTAAATTTTGACCTTTTGACCCAATTGATAAAATTCCTTTTGTATTGTATTCCAGAGGTCAAATACTTCTTGTGTTTCATTCTTCAGGTCATGAAGAGTCCATTTGGTCTGTTTACTAAGCCCATTCCGTTTGCATTTTCTATCAGTGTGTCAAACTGTCAAATGCAGATTTCTAAATAGCCTACTTTGAGGCTTTGTAATTTGTGCCCTGTGTGAGGTCTGAAATAATTGAAAGTTGTTTCATATTTTAAACCTGGAAGACTACTTACCTGATGATTTTTAGGTTTCGGCCAATCCATTTGATCATTTTCCCAGGCCAATTCCAAACCCAATTTCTATGTTTTTTACTGTTTTAAATCCTGAATTTTACTAACAGGCTAACTTGGACATTTTATTGTAACCGGCCACTTGATCTCTTCGAGAAGCTAATTGTGGATTCATATTCCTTGTATGAGGGTAAATCAGAGCTTAAGTTGTCATTTCATGAAAGTGTCAATGGGTGAGTTTTTGAAGCTAGTTTTGAAGGAAATTTGTGCAGTTTTAACAACATGGACAAAATCAATGTTGTGATGGGCCCTGTTTGATCTTTAGTATCTTTTGGCTCGGATCTTTTCTTGGTTTCTCCTTTGGCAAGCGTGTTTACATGTTGGGGGTAAACGCGTGTTTCTGATGGCATGTTCCTATGTGGGCTTTTAGTCAGTTTTTTAGGCCAGTTAGTATTTTTTGGCAATTTTGTAAAGGTTAGTGAACAAGCAAGTTTTGATTTCTAAGAGAAAGATGAAGGAGTTTTGGATGTTTTTTTTTATGTGAAGCTGTAGTGGATCCATGGTTGATTTCATTATGGATAGAAGTTGAAGAAAGCTCCCTGCCTATGTTTCTAGAAGGAAAGGGCCAACGTGCCCAAGTGTTTGGTGCGTGTGTTTGGAGGGAGCGTGATCCAGAGTATATAGCTTTCCATGCCAAGTCTACAATGGCTACTCCAGCATGCCTACAAAAAATTGCAATTATTGTTCCTCTCAAACAAAAATGTGGTATGCTATGAAGTTTTATTAAGAGCCATCTCAATTCAAAGATATTGGTATTCCTTGCAAGCAAGATAAATGCCAAAAAATACATAAAGATACATACCTATTTTGCAAGTATATACTGTTGCGATATTGGATTGATTCTTTCCTAAACTGATTTTTGATATGTGAACACTCTATGAAATATAAAAGAGAATTAAATAGCACAAAGGAACTAGAAAAATAGTTCAGGAAATGAAAAGGACAAAAGAAGAGACTAGCATATAATGAGTAGGGAAAAATCTGAAGGCCAAGAAACACCTGGGTGCATTAAAAGCATATTTGCTCCAGTCCTGGGAAAGGACAAGGGGAATTGCCATAGTAAGATATGTATTTGATAGTAAGTGTAAGCCTCACTCCATGATAGAACAAATGGGTTGATTCCATAAAGGAGTTGATCTATACCAAGCCCAGCAGTAGTATGGAGGATAACTTAGGAACCAACAAGGAAATGATCAAAACTAGCTAACTTGCAAGTTATGTTTAACATGCAAATAAAAATATATATAAAACATGCAGCAGCATCATTACATATTCAATCAAAACACAGGATAGTGGTTAAAGCTAATCTACTCATTGCAGACAAGATAACATATATGTTTTCCCATGGTCCACAAGTCAGATCCAAAGATGGATCAAGAAGCATGATTTATTTAGTTTCCCCAAACAATTCTTTATCTACAGATTACGGTATCATGAAGTCTCCAAGCGTGGAAGAAGACAGCTAGGTTAAGAATAGGAAAAAACCTGTGTAGGAAAGAAGCAATGCCCACGTGAAACAAAGAGAGGCCTGCGCAAATGCATTAGATGACATCGCATGAATGGAAGGCCACTAGTGAAAGGGAGTGTTGTATAAGCAAGTCCACCTTACGCAAGTAAGGAGATGGCCTTGCGTGAGGTAAAGAGGGGTCTCATGCAATATGAAGGCCTCACAAATAAATAAAGGGGATGCATAGTAGACATATGGCCTACCCAAGTAGAGGGACTGGACCAGTGCAAGGGGATGTGTGGGGGGGAGTATGTGGAGAAGGTACCACGCAATGGAGAGGAGACACATCAAATGAAGGAAGCTACCTATGAGTGCATGATAAATAAACAAAAGGGTGTGCATATGTTATAATGCTGGACTTTGAATGTGATGATCTCATTCTTGAAATGTTTTGACATTTCTTTACAACTATCATCAAGAATCATTCAAAAAGTATAGTAACATCGACGCAGATAAATAAATAATGAATGGCAATGGGCCTGTGTGTATTTTAGTGGCCAGCATGAGCCTTATGTGAGAGTTTCTAAGGGAGGATGCCTGCATATTAGGCACATTGGCAGAGGGGAGAAATATGGAAGTTAGAACCATAGGAAAGAGGAAGCCCACACACTGGCAAGTGAGAGAAAATAAAGAAAAGGTGCATGTGGGTTTATCCCACATGCACCCTGTTCACAACTTTTGAAGAGTTAAAATAAACCATTGCCCAAGCATAGTGTAAAGCAAGAGAAAGGAAGATGTTGTGTCCTCCCCCCCTGTGGGCCCACCTAGGGGCACGTGATTGCTGGGCACTTAGCAACATTTTGAAAGATCATTTAAAATACTCTAAATGAATTATCCCACATTCATCCGGAATGGGGTATTTGAACTGTTTAAATGGCAAAGAGCTCACATGATAAAATGGATGAAGAGTTGGAGGCTCTGCTCACGTGAGCTTGTGAGGTCACCTTGGGAAGCATGCCATTGAATGCATAGGTAAGGTTATTTTGTAGAATAGGTGGCATGATGATGTGGACAAGAAGGACACATGGCGAATGTTCGTGAAGTCACTGAACAAAGCCGGTGGTTAGGAGATGACTGGGAGATTCAGTGAGCGGTTAGCTAATCACCAGTCATGCAGTCGCTAGATGGTGGCAGTCAAGTCCTAAACATCTCAAGATTCAGAGATCATGTAGTCATGTAGTCATATAATCTCCCAATTCCTAGCGGTCAAGACATAACATTCTGAGATTACGAGACTAAGCTTAGTCACCAGATCTCTAAGTTTAACCCAGGGTCAGAGCATGATTTGAAGATCTAGAGAATAGCCTATTCACTGGATCACAAGGTTTAACCATAGTTAAGGAACGTGTTCAGAGATTATGAGAATGCATGCAGTCACCAAATCTCCAAATGAAGATGGTTAGCCTTGAGTTAGTCCGAGCAACCAATCAGCTAGTGACAAGTGTCCAATTCTGGTGCCTCCTGAGGACAAAGTGCAAAAATGATTAAAAATGTAGATTTCAAAGAATTTAAAAGTTTGATATAGTCAAAACATTAAGGAACAATTCAAAAATTTAAATGACAGGGCTTGCTCACACAAAAATGGCCTGGAGATTAATTTTTTATCAAAACATAGGAGTGTTATATGTTTCTGGAAATGGGAGAAGACAAGGAATCTAATAGCAATGATGATTTTTAGTTTCAGAGTGATGGAAGAGAGCAGTATGGGTTTGAATTTTGAGACTAGAATCAGAATCAGTTTGTTTGGAAAATGACTACAAAAGGTGGATCAGTTAGAGAGAATCAGTTGCAGGTCATGGTGGAGGAAGATTGGAGATATTTTTGTGTTGAGTGGACAACTGTCAGTTCTTTGTAATTGACCCTCTTTTGCTATATCTCTAGTTTTTCTTTCATTTGTAAAGGATGGTGAATATACAGCTGCATAGTAGATTTCATATTTTTGTCTAGTTTGGAAGCTTTAGGTCTGGATGTATTGAAGCAGAACATATTAATGAAATACAGTGTAGTTTATTGTCCCATATTGTTGTTGTCTCTTTACATTTTTGTTTATGGCTCTTGTATGTTTAGTTTGTAAGGCATCCTGAACATACCGATTACAAGGTAATTGTCTAGTTATTTATGAGTTTCTTTCAAGGAGAGAACTAAGTTTCATAAGTGGTTTTAGAGGGTTAAGCATTAATGTGAGGATTTGATATAGTAGTATGGGAATGATAAGATAGTTTGTAAGGCATTCAATCTGAGCTGCATATAGTTTGTAAGGAATTCTATACTGTTTCCTTGATTTGTTTTTGTGGATTTATATTTTCATTGACTCTTTGCCCAAGGAGTAGGCACTGGTCCTGGCTTGCCTTGCAATTTTTATCATCAATCTTTAAAAAGCTTTTCAATTTTACTTTCTTGTTGTTATGAACATCCATGTCTGATTGTATTCAAGTAGTACAATTCATCTCAGTGATTCCTTGAAGAGAGAATCAATAGGTTATCCTTTCTTGAGTTTATTCTCTAAAAAGGAGGACATGTGCCCTTAATCCACTGTTAAGTGTTACTGCAAGTACAGTGATCCTTAAGATAGGTGCAGCCACCTATGTCTGTGGAACCCAAAGTGTAGGAGGATTAAATCCTTGTTAATTAGCCTTTTCCCTGTAAGAATTTAGAATTGGGGGTCTAAGAGTCAAGCTTAATAGCTATATAGTGATTCTACATGAAAAAGTGCTAACAATAAGTACTCTCAAAACTAGTTGACATCAATGACAACATAATGACTGATTCAATCATCTTACATAACAATTCAGTGCTCGGTGATCTCTAATCACTTGTAGTTCATCAATCAGGTTCTCAATCAGTTGTAGTTCATCAATATCTATCTTTGGCATTGATGTCAACTCAAGCAATATGAAATATACCATACACATACCAAACATGTATTCTACAACTCTATAAGAAAATGTTGTAGCTCAGTAATCTCTCTCTAGCTTAATATGTTTAATCACGATGTTACATGATAGCATTGCAAATGCAGACTTTCTTTTGTAGATATGATCTTTCCAGTTCTTAGATTCCTTATGTTCTCAACAACAAATCTTCAAAACTCTCCCTAACTTTCTTAGATTGTCTCTCCCTTAGATAGATGTTCCAGTAATCTCCTCAGTTATCATATTGTTTATCTCTCCCTTTGATAACAATGTCAAAGAAACACATAAACATATAGCTCTATATTAGCCATGTGACTCTCTATTGTCTGGTGCATACAATGTATCTTGGTATACTGATATGCAAATAGTTGTTCCTGAAATCTTTCACAACCTTAGATAGAATCCAAAGTGTGAGCTATGCTACATCAACATGAATGATCTTCTGATAAGATTAGGCTGATGCAACCTCCAGATCACATTAGTGATTGGTAGATAGGGGATAGACCCCAAGTCTAGTCCTCAATTATTCAAAAGTTTCCTTCAGTAGATGCTTGGTAAATATGTCAGCAAGTTGCTATTTTGATGTAACATATTCTAGTTTAACTTGCTTCTCTTGTACTTGTTCTCTTAAGTAGTGATACTTAATAGAAATGTGTTTGGTCTTTGAGTACATTATAGGATTCTTAGAAATGTTTATTGCACTTGTGTTATCACAATATATAATCACCAGCTCAGTGATTACCTTGTTCATCCCTTCCAACACTTTCTTGATGTAAGCAATGTTTGAATAGTTTGTAGCAGCAGCAACATACTCTTCTTTGGTAGTAGACTGAGAAATACAAGGTTGTTTCTTACTTATCTAAGTAACAAGTCTTTCACCAAAGAAAAATGCTCCTCCGGTGGTACTCTTTCTATCATCTATATTTCTAGCCCAATCTATGTCAGTGTAGACTCTTACTTCAAACTTCCCTTCCTTAGGATACCATAATCCATAGTCCTCTGTATTCTTGAGGTATCTTAAGATTCTTTTTGTTGTAACCATGTGTGACTCCTTAGGATTTGTAGAAAATCTAGGAACAATTCCCACAACATGGGCAATATCTGGTCTACTATGCACTACATACATCAACTTACCAATCATAGATCGGTACAATGTCTGGTTCACCTTTGTGGATTCATCATCTTTAGTTAGTTTGCAGCCTATGACCATCGGTGTTCCAACTGGTTTAGCATCTGCCATGCCAAATATTCTCAGTACTTCTTTTATATACTTTGATTGTGATGAATATTCCATCATTCTGTTGAATAACCTGCAAGCCTAGAAAGAACTTAATCTCTCCAAACATAGACATTTCAAATTCTTTTCGCATCTCATCAACAAATGATTTAGAGATATGATATTTTCCTCCAAAAATAATATCATACACAAATATTTCAGCAATCAAAATAGTATCATCAGTATCTCCTTTCATATACAAATTGTTGTTATCACTAGTTCTAACAAAACCAATACTTAACAAATAAGTATGCAACCTTTCATACCAGGCTCTAGGTGCTTTCTTTAAACCATATAAAGCTTTATGTAGTCTACATACCATATCTTTCTTGTCTGGATCAACAAACCCTTCTGGTTGTTCAATGTAGACCTCCTCTTCTAGTATCCCATTCAAAAAAGCAAACTTAACATCCATTTGATAAACTTTAAACTTCTTATGTGTTGCATATGGAAGTAACATTCTAACTCCTTCTAGTCTAGCAATAGGTGAAAAAGTCTCACCATAATCTATACCTTCCTCATGTGCATATCCCTTGCATACAATCCTAGCTTTGTTCCTTGTAACCTCTCCATTCTCATTCAGCTTATTCTTGAAAATCCATTTACTACCGATAAAATTCTTATCCTTAGGCCTAGGTAGTAAATTCCATGTCTTGTTTTTCTCTATCTGTTCTATCTCTTCATTCATTTCATTTACCCATTCTTCATTCTCCAGTGCAACCTTGACATTTTTTCGGTTCAAACTCACAAACTAAGCATGTACCTTGTCTTAACTTACTTCTTTTCATCATGCCAGCTTGTTTGTTGCCAATGATTTGGTTCTTAGGATGATGTCTTCTGATAAATCTAGCCAGTACTTGATCTCTTCTTTGTTGTTCATCCTATTCAGGTTCATGTGCTTGCTCAGTAGCTCCTTCTTGATCATCGGTTTCTCTTTGTTGTTCCTTGGTGTTGTTTTCCTGATGTTTGGTTGACACAGTCTACAGCTTCGGTAGGTACTCTAGTTGTTCAATGTAAGTGAATCTATCATAGTCTTCTGGCTCCCTAGTTCTTTCTTCACTATTCTTAGTATCAAATTCATCAACCTTGACATTAGTATTTTCAATCATTTTATTAGTAACTTTATTCAGACACTTGTAAGGTTTTCTTTTAGTGGAATATCCAAGAAATATCCCTTCATCCCCTTTAGAGTCAAACTTTCCATTTCTTTCATCTTTTAGAATAAAACATTTTCTACCAAAAATTCTAAAGTAACTTATAGTCGGTTTGCGACCAAACCATAGCTCATAGGGTGTTTTGTTTGTGTCCTTCTTCAATTTTACTCTATTTAGAACATAAATAGTTGTGCTGACTACTTCTCTCCAGTCTGCCTAAGCAACATTCTTTTGCAACATCAATGTCCTTGCACAATCAATAATTGATCTATTCCTCCTTTCAACAATATCATTCTGTTGAGGTGTTCTCGGTGCAGACACCTATCTTTTTATACCATGATCATTACAATAGTTAGTAAATTCATCAGAAATAAATTCACCACCTCTGTTAGATCTCAAGCATTTCAGTTCATTTTTCAGTTTCTTTCTCTACCTTTGTTTTATACCATTTAAACATCTTAAATTCCTCTGATTTCTCTTTTAAAAACATCACAGCCATCAATCTAGTGTAATCATCAACAAACATAATGAAATATCTATCTCCATAGTAACTTTGTATTCTCATGGAACCACATAGGTCGGTGTGAACTAGCTCCAGAATTCTCTTTGTTGAATAGTATTTACTCTTAAAAATAGATTTTTTCATTTTACCCTTTTGACATTCATGACACATAACATGATCAAACTTTGCTAGGCTAGGCAGACCTCTAACCTTTTTCTTTCTACTAATTTTAATCATGTTATCAAATTTTACATGACATAACCTTTTATGCCACAACCATGCATCCTCATTTTTCATCATTAAACAGGAAGACTTATCATTATCAAGATAAAATAAGTTACCTTTCATTTGTGCTCCTGTTCCAACAAGTTTTCATCCATCATCAAATATATTTTACCTTCTTGCTCTCAAAAGCTACTTGGTGACTTGAGTTGTTAAGCTGTGCCACAATTAGCAAGTTATAATTTAGTCCTTCTACCCAATAAGCATTATCACATTTGATTTTATCATTTATCAGAAAAGATCCCTTTCCTCTAACCATACAAGGTGTATCATTACCCATTTTTACAGATCCTCCATTATATTGCTCAAGATGATCAATTTTTTCTTCATCACTAGTCATGTGATGGGTACGACCACTATCAATGATCCATGTATCATTTTTATTTACTTTAGAAATGAGTGTTGTCTCTACATACCTTTCTTCTTCCTCAGAATCATCCTTCATCACAAAAAAAACAACTTCAACATAATCATTTGTGTCAGTCTCGGTATCATTCTGTTCAGCAATGTAACATACCTTTTTGCTTTTATCATTGTTGTCTCGGTTATCTCTGTTGCAGTGTCAGTAACTTTTGTTGTTTCTCCTCCCATTGCTTCCTTCACCAGATCGATGTTTTTTTCTATCATCTTCTTTCCTATTTGGACATCTAGCAGCAATATGACCAACTTCTTTGTAGTTAAAACATGCTAAAGGTAATTTACCCCTATATCTACCTTTACCTTTAGGTAATCTCCTAGCCATAAGAGCTTCAAGCTCATCAAGCTCATCATCAGTGTTACTATCATTATCATCATTATTACTTCTACTACTAGACTTACTGATCTTCAGAGAAGTCATGAAAGCAAACTCAATAGACAGTACAACACTATTATCATAGTTGTTTAGTTCAAAAGTTGTTAGCTTACCAATTAGATTATCAAGAGTGAGAGTACTGTTAGGTGCTGACCTATTTTCATGTATTATAGATATTTTGATTGCATAAATAGGCAATAAAGTCCTTATAATTTTTCTTACCATTGTATCTTCATCAATGACACCACTAGATCCTTTGATAGCATTAACTACATCCTTTATTTGGTTTGTATACTGCACTATGTTTTCTCCTTCTTTCATTTTCATATCATCAAATCTTCCTCTTAAAATTTTAGCTTTGGCTCTTCTGACATTTACATCACCACTATAAACTTGAGTAAGTTTATCCCGCATTTCCTTTAAAGTAAGCAAATCCTTAACATCTTCAAATTTGACATCTGATAGAGCAACAACAATCTCCATCATAGTAACATTATGCTCATGTCTATCTCTCAATTGATCAAGAGTCAAAGGTCCTGTAGGCAGTGCTAAGTAGCCATTATCCAATAGGGTGAGGGAAGAATTCCCAATCCTAGATATATGAAGTCTCATTCGGCTTTGTCATATTGTAAAGTTTTCCTTATTTAGCTTTGGCACTTCCCTCTTATACATTTTGTGATCTTTCTACTGAAGTCCTTAAAACTCTATTCCAAGAAACCAATATGCTTTGATACCAATTGTTAGAATAACTGAGAGGGGGGAGAATCAGTTATCCATAGTCCCAAATAAAAAATGTATCACTTAAAACAAATTTAGCTAATTTTTTAGCTCAGTAAACATAAAATACTTAAACTATCTGTGTATTTACTAATTACTAGTTAAATGCTCATAGTGATTACCGACCAAGTCAAATACACAACATGTAAAGTATGATAACCAAACAATCACCACATAAACACATAACACAAAGATTTAACGTGGAAACCCTGCAAAGGGAAAAACTACCTGGGACCAGTAACCCAAAAGCTTTCACTATTTTGAAGTGAGCTCGGCGAAGAGCCAACCCTGTTAAAGGTTACAAAACACATTGTAAGGTGTGACCTTGTTAGAGGATTTAACACTAACAGTTATCATCCAACTAGGATTCACTATGGGTTTGACAGGATAACAATGTACATTCTATGAATGACACATAAGACTTTCAAGTCCACTCAGTTAAGAGATTTTATCTGTTTACAATGGTTAAACTGAAATATTAGGTGATTTGAATACAATACAACTTGATTTTGCAGATGTTCAGATCTATTTTAAGTCCATAAAATCATCTTATCAATATTTCTATTCAGTTCATCAACATTCAATAACTTACTATCCCTTGGTAAAGCTCTCTAACGCGTGGTACTATTCTGCAGTTCAGTTCTTCTTCAACCAGTCTGATCAGACATGCATGAAGCTTTTTCATGCAATATCTCTACAGTCTCCTTCCAGCGTACATTTCACAATGAAACCCTAGTCTCTTAAATAGACAAGTAAACCATTTTCTTTTCATCCATCAAATTTTTCCGCTTAATCTCCTTCGTTGATTTTGTCGCTTAAACCTTCCTCGGCAGTTGTGTCAATGACTCATTTCAATTCTATCCTTTAGATCTTCTTCAAATTTTGTTAGCCATAGATCTCATAACAAAATTTATCTTTTCACCTTGTAATCATACACTTTATAGCTCATCAATTTCTACTGGCTAAACTAATCATTTAGTTCTTTTGTCCATACTTGGTTAAAAAAGAAATGCGTCAGTGAATACAAGCTCAGTTGATACTATTGCTTGGTATACACTACACTGACTCGGTGTATACTAGAATGCTTCATTAACTGACCACACTACTTTGTAACATTTTACTTCTATCCTCATAACAGATTAATGCAACATAATCAAGTCAACAATATGAAGTCATAGACTCATCAATAAGTTACCAAAAGTATTATGTATCCTCATTTGTCGTATCCATCTTCCTCCATGTAGATATCTTGGTTCTTCATCTTTTCTCTCCTCTTTATAGATGTCTAGATATTTGCAACTCCCATGATAAGTACTGTCAAAACTAGTTGACATCAATGACAACATAATGACTGATTCAATTATCTTACATAACAATTCAGTGCTTGGTGATCTCTAATCACTTGTAGTTCATCAATTAGGTTCTCAATTAGTTGTAGTTCATCAAATATCTGGTCTATGATACCCAATCATATTCCTATAACATCTTGCTTATGTGAGCTATTTAGCCCACAAATATTCCAAGAGATGATTTTCATTTCTTTTTAGAAGTACAGGCTTCCTAGATGGTCTTCTAGGTTCCATCTACTATATTCTTGTTGGCTTCTTCTTGTCGTACCTAGCTAGATTTCTTTCTCCCTAGATTTTTTGGTTTGGCCCCTACATTGGCTTTATTTCTACTTCTGGATGCTGCTGGGGAGACCAGAGAAGGATCCCTACTGTTAGATTTCTTATTTTTCTAGACCTTAGTCAATTCTCCCTCCTCCTCTTCTTTATACTTTGCAAAGAGCTCTTCCATTTTTGTGAACTGCCTTGGGGAAGCTATTTTAATCAATTCTTCCATCTTTAAAACCTGTCTAGAAGGCACCCGCTTAGAGCTATTATGAGGGTTGGATTCCTATGAGGGGACACCTCTCTACATATGCTTCTTAGGACTGGAGTACCCTTCCTCCAATGAAGGTTTTATGGAGTCTAGGACAAAGGAGAGTTGGGTCATCCTTGGGCATGAATCCCCTCCTTCAACCAATCTTTTTTCCCTAGCACTGACCTCTCCCAAGACATCTTGCAGCATATTAACTTCCAAAATTTTATCAATCCCATGCAGGGGAAGAAACTCCTCCCTATCCACTAAACATTCTTTTCGAGGCTGGAAGATCTCCCTAGATTCTTTATTGTTATTATCTACAATACCCTCTTGGTTTATATTTATTTATGGGCTCACCTCTACTAAATCCTTTTTCTTCCACACTCTTTGGATGTTAGCCTCAAAACCCCCTTGGGGCTTTGTATTTTTCTCCCTTGTTGGTCCTACTTGTTCCTGGTCCATGGTGTTTCCATCTTTCCTTATGGAATTCTGAGCTTTCCTTTCTTTCTCCAAACCCAGGAATACATGACACGATTTGGCATAATGTCTTACTTTCTTGCAATGAAAACATGCAAAAGGTGCACTTTTGAAATCTAGTTTCTACACTCTTTTACCTAGTTTTGAGTGAATCTCTATGGTCTCTGGCATATCTTTTCCCTCTTCCACCCCTATGTAAATCCTGGCATAACTGATGCACCTCCTTGCCACTATAACATGGTCAATTGAGAGTAGGACTCCAAAGGATTTAGCTATTCCATCAAAAACATCTTTGTACCAGAATTCCAAGGGGAGTTCTAGTAATCTAACCCACACTGGGGCTTGAACAAAGAATGAATCATTAAGATCCAGTTTGGGGAACCATTTTTGTAGTGCCAAAGTCAATTTCCATGTGGTCTAGGTTCCAGAACATAATATTTTGGCTAGATCCTCTTGGTAGGAAAACTCGAAAGATAGAAAGCCTTTTACCATAGTAATGATTTGGACTTGACCCTTCAGGTCCCATCTTTTCTTAGCAAAAGCCCTGACTATATCAATATTTGGCCTCAACCCAACAAATTTACCAACCAGAGTGAGAACCATGGTAGTAATATTGTGGTCAACCATTTCGTCAGGTATCTCAATAGCGTATTTATCTTTTTCCTTATCAAATAAGTCCTTTATTATTGGAAAAGTGGACTTGCCTATAGGCTTTACCCAAAATAGTGTTGACCACTGGTAGTTCAAAGAATTTATTTCTTGATCATGTGGTTGGGTCCCTATTTCTAAGGCTGGACTAGAAAGAGTGCCAGAAATCCCTTCCCCCCCTTTTCCAGGGTCTTTCTATTTGTCATGTGGGACCCCTTCCTTTTTTTATGGATCTACAGAGTCCTGATCTACCTGAAATCCCTTGATATAGGCATCCCCTAAAGTTCCCATAGCTTGCAAACTAGGTTTCCCGCCTGCATCCAAATTCAAAAAACTTCCCGCTCCCACTCCCACTCTCACCATTCCTAAAGAAAGAATATCATATGTGCAAGATTGTTTTCCATTAGCCTAAAGGAAATTTCCCATGAACTTTTTTTAGGAATGGGAACACTAAGAGGGGGGGGGTTGAATCAGTGTTCTATAATATTAATGTTTTGTGCTTCTTCAAACTTAACTCAATTACTTATATACTAAAATGAATATCAAAGCAAATAAGCATTCAACCATAACACATAACACCATATATGATTATGGGGAAACCTTGGCCAAAGGAAAAACCCTGGTGGGAATTAATACCCACTAATAATTGTACTTGTGTATTATGAACTTGTTAATGTTCATTTTCCCTATTAGGAGTACTCATTACAATGCTTTAGTACAATGACCTTGTCAAGGGTCAGACCCTGTTAGGAGTCTTGAAGTTACAAACCTTGTTAGGGGTGGAAGGCTCACTACCAGAGCTCACTACTCAATAAGGAAGGCTACAACCTCCTAGATATCATATGCACACTATATTTGTAAAGGTGAACTAATGCTATGACATTGCTTGTCTGATCAGTTCCTTTTGTGCACTGATGCTTTAACCTCTTGTAAATCTCTATAGAATTCTTACTGCTCTTAACACATACTTCACATACTTCTTCTCTTCTATTACATCTTCTCCATTCTACTCTTTCTCTAATACAAAAACACATGTCTTATATATAGGCGCAAACAAAACTATTCACTAAGTCATCCTATAACCTATTACATACAACACTTCCAAATGAATTGGATCAAGTGTGTTTACATACATTGATATTAGCATGTTTAAAACACATTTACAATAGGGTCATAGCCTTTACAAAACAAAATAATAATAGCTAATCAAAATACTCTTTGTTAGCTGTATGCTTTGTTTTGTTCTATCGCTCATTGACTGTGTCACTTCAACTCGTTGTAACTTCTTCATACTAACTCATATGATCATGCATTCTTAGACTTAGCATGATTACATACTCAACAGCTTATCTTAAAGGGTGCATACAAAAACTCAGTCATACACACGTGCATCGATGTTCTGATCATTAGGAGCTTTAGTGACTTCTCTATCTTCCATAGCCAAATTTTGATCTTCTGAGTAAGTGCACTGACACCAAAACTCCATATGACTTTGTTGCCATAATGACAACACTAATCTTAGTCATATACACTATTATAGTCAATTTTCCAACAATCTCCCCCTTTTTCATTAATGGCAACAAAGGAATATGGTGAAGTTTCTAAAATACATCTTTACAAAAAAATTTCTAACATATATCCTTATCTTTTTCTGTACATCATATACTCTGATGTAGGAGCATCTAGGGTCCTTAGCAATCCTATGTCACCAAAAATAGATTTGAGTTTGTTTGTATTGCTCGGTTCCTACTTTGACTGAGTTGGTTTGGTGTTGCTCAGTTTTCTTTGTTCACCGGTGTTGGTCGGTTATCTCTTTGGCACTCAGTAATTTCCCTAGTGCTCAGTGATGCTTGTCTAGCACTCAGTTGACTTTTCTTACCGATGGGTTTCTTTTGAGTTTCTGTTGAGGCTGACTTGTGCATTGATTATGGGTCATAGATTTAATGCTGGTATCCATCATTGGGAAGCATGTGGTCCCAGATCTGAGCATTCCTTTCATTGATTATGGATCTGAAGGTCGACTCAGTTCGGTAGCCTCTTGTATAAATATAGTTGGTTAGTTAGAGTTTAGGGAGTCAGTTTTGGAGAGTAAGTTTTGATAGAAGTAAGAAGATATAAGATTTGAGATTGTTCACAGATCGTCACATGTTTGAGGAATTTTGTAATTCATTGTAATATATGGCTGAAATCGGGAAGGCCTTATAGCCCGGCATGTATGAATCAATTTGAATTAATATATGAATGATCCTGCATTTTCTCTCTCCCATTGTGTTGTTGTTTCTTCCACATGTTGTTGAGCAAGGTGGTTCGGGTTAGGGTGTGTCATTCCTTGGCCCCTGCCCCTCCTTTCTGCTCCTGTGTCCGATGGTATCAGAGTGAGGTGAGATCTGGATATAGGTTTATGAATCTAGATTTGAAGGTTCCTTCCTGTGAAGCCTTAGTTGAATTTTTGTGGGGTAGTAGATTGGGATCTGACCTACAGTTGAAGAGGGTTTTCAAGATCATTCATGGGAGGTGAGATGCGGATCCAAGATTGGGAGACATGTTGAGACAAATTGTTGCTAGATTGGAAGCTGTTGAAATAGTCCAGAGAAGAGAAAGACATCTTGAAGATGTTAGTGATGATGAAATTGAGGTAGAACAAGGTGATGTAGAACCTGCACCTATGATGGATTAGGGTGAGGAAAGATTCTTGAAGGCTTTGACAAGCCTGAAGTCTACACCATACTTTAATTTTCCTAAGTATGGTGGAAAGATGGATTCTGATGAATTGGTGGATTGGATCACAAAGATGGAAAATTATTTTGAGTATGAAAATGTACCTGAAGAAAAGAAAGTGAAAATTGCAAGCACAAAGTTGAAAATTATGCATCCTTATGGTGGGAACATTTGCAACTGGATAGAAAGAGGAAAGGCAAAGACAAAATCAAGGTATGGAGTAAAATGGTGAATAAATTGAAAGGAAAGTTCTTACCTTGTGATTATTAGATTAACCTAGTCAAGATAATGCAAAGTCTAAGGTAGAAAGATAGATCGATAAAGGAATATACTGAGGAATTCTATAGATTAGATATCAGATCTGGATATGATGAAGATGATGTGGAAAGAATTGCTAGATACCTGAATGGTTTGAGAATTTCCATCCACAAAGAAATCAGTTTGGTCAAATTGGAGAACATTTAAGAGGCTTATCAATTTGCATTGAAAGCTGAGGAGAAATTGAATAAGAGACATGAGCAAAGACAAAGAGGTAGAGGTGGTAGATTCCCTAGAGGAAGAGGTAGATCTGAACCAGAAAAGACAACTCTGGATAAAGGCAAGACCAAGTGGAAAGGTGAAAGTCCATCTAGAGGAAGAGGTAGTAACTATTGAGGTGGTTATAATAGAGGAAGTTTCTGAGGAACTTGTTACAATTGTGGAGAAGAAGGACATGGATTATTTGAGTGTACACATGCAAGTAAGAAGGTCGGTAACAGTCAAAATGCGTTAGTGCAAGAACAATCACTGAATGAACCTGAGAAGGAAAATAACTTGATGGTCAGAAGAGCACTATGGAATGAAAGTTAAAAGGAAGATCCGGTAAGGAAAAGTTTGTTCAAGACCAGATGTAGATTTTCTGACAAAGTTTGGTATGTAATCATTGATAGTGGTAGCCTGGAGAATCTAGTATCTGAAGAGGTGGTCACAAAGTTGTAGTTGGAAAGGTTGAAACATCTGAAGCCCTATCAGATTTCATGGATCAAAGATGATCATACACTCCTGGTAAGTGAACAATGTTATGTGAATTTGAAGATTGGAAAATACTATGATAAGGTGTTATGTGATATCATGCCTATGGATTGTTGTCATATTATGTTAGGTAGACCTTGGCAATATGATAGACATGCTATATATGATGGGAGATTGCATAAGTATACTATTGTGGCTGATGGAAAGAAACAAATCTTATTACCTTTGATGGAAGAACATGTTAGTAATGTTTGCAAAGCTGTGAAATTTTTCTTGATGGAAGGAAGAAATTTTGTTAAGGATTTAAAGATAAATGATCTATGTTTTGTTGTGATTCCTAACAAACCGAGTAAGAAAACAAAGGATGATGTCCTAAAGGAGATTGATAAGTTACTCATTGAGTACAGTGAAATCATTTCTGATAATGTACCTGATGGTTTGCCTCTGAAAAGAAGCAGTGATCATTGCATCGATCTAATCCCTGGAGCTAGTTTACTGAATAAGGCACCTCATCGGTTGACACCTACCGAGAATCAGGAATTGAACCGATAGATTCAAGAGTTGTTGGAGAAAGATTTGATTAGAGAAAGTTTGAGTCCTTGTGTAGTACCTGTAGTATTGGCACCTAAGAACAATGGTGAATGGTGAATGTGTACTGATTCCAGAGCAATAAAAAAGATAACAATGAAGTATAGGTTTACTATACCGAGAATGGATGATATAATGGATAGTTTGATTGGAGAAAAGTATTTTACCAAGATTTATTTGAAAAATGGGTATCATCAGATCAGAATCAGAGAAGGTGATGAATGGAAGACTGCTTTCAAGACAAAAGAAGGTTTGTATGAGTGGTTGGTTATGCCTTTTGGTTTAACTAATACACCAAGTACTTTTATGAGGTTGATGAATGAAGTTTTGAAGAATTTCTTGGGTAAGTTTGTGAATGTATATCTTGATGATATTCTGATATTCAGTAAGACCAGAGAAGAACATTTGTTGCATGTTAGACAAGTTTTGCAGAGATTGAAAGAATAAAAGTTGTTGATAAACCTAAAAAAGTGTTCATTCATGAAAGAGGAGATTGTGTATTTGGGATTTGTAATTGTAATGCCCCTCCAACCCTATCAAGTCTTGGTTATGATCTCTTGAGATTAGGAAGGACTATATGTGAGAATGATCCTTCTTGTGATGGTTTGTTAAATTGAACCACTTACAATTCACCCTAACTTTATATTTTAATATGGGAAATAATAATAATTGCATAGGTATGTTCCTATATGTCTTCTTATGTGTCAGAAATAGTTAAGGACCTTAATGCTAAAAGGATCACCTGATAGACTTATATGATTTTATGTGAAATGCTCATTATTATTATTCATGTGTACCTTAGGTTAATTGATTATAATCACTTAAGGGTTAGATGTGTTACCTTCTCTTATAACATTACTTGGGATTAGACATGACTAATGCATTTAGGGTTATATGATTTGTTTATCTTGATTTGATAATGGGACATTTTGAGTACATGCTTGATGGTTAAATGGGTTTTTGAAAGTTAATAGATGATTTATAGTCACATGATTATGTTATGATGCATTCTTTTATACAATATGGAAAAGAGATTATTCTAGTACTAACCATACTAATCCAATTATGCTTTTTTGATGTCATTGTCTGGTTTGAATGTAGGATGAGGGGAGGTAGTCGTAGTTACTCCTACAGGAGGTCCACATGATGTTGCACTCTCCCTCCTTGATTACCATTTTCTTTTTATATATTTGTATATATGCATGTTGGTTGGTGTTGCAAGATGCAAGTACCAGGCATCGACTCCACTTGGCTACACAGGTATGAGTGTGCCTTCAAAATCCTCGAACTGTTGTTGTGTGGAGATATTACCAAGATTACTCTCAAGGTTACCCATGGGCTTAGATTTATAGGCCTAGCTGGGGTTTCTGAATGCAGTATGTGATGTGGTTTGTGATTTATGATTTGACGTTGTTTTGTGATTTAGGATGTGAGTTAGATTTATCCTTGTAAATCTCTGTGTGTGTGTGTGTGTGTGTGTGTGTGTGTGTGTGTTATATTGTTTGTATTTTATATAGGTATGTGTATATGTGGGTGCACATGCATATATCCATGCTTATATAAATAATAATAATTGTATGTTTTTCATTAATTGTGTAATGGTATGTTATTTATGATAAATAAATAAAGTGAGTGAATTCGATAAATGTATTAAATAAAAGTGAATAATTATTAAAAGAAATGCTCTTGTAGTAAAAACTAGCTATCTAGGAGGGAGTTGAACTTGAGACCTCCTAGGAGTTAGGCTAGTTGGTTTCCATATGTGCTATGGTTTTTCTTGAAAGTTATTTGTAGAGTTTTCTTCTTATGGTTTTATTTTGAGACTATTTTAATTAAATTTATTAAAAATCTTGATTAAGTCTTTACGGGAGATTATTTGGTTGTTCCTCCAACCAACTATGGAAGTTGGATAAGTTGCTTCCCATAAAGCAACTCCTCCAACCACATAGTTGGGGGATAAATATTTGAAGATTTTTGTGTGCGGGAAGAAGTTAATTTTTGGAAGATTTGTTTTCTTTTGAGTTGTCTGTAATTGATTTCTCTAGAAATTTTTGGTGAAAGTTTATGTGAGTTTGAGAGTTTTTGGATTGCTGGGAGTTGATTGCCAGAGGAAGATTTTCAGAAGGATATCTACTCAAGGATTGAAGCTTTGCAGAGATTATCCAGTCAAGGGAAAAGGATTCTCCACAGGACCCAAGGTAGGGTCTAAACTGGGAGGAATCCCCTTCCTTTCCCTTTGTATGTGAATGTGTTTGTATATGATATGATAATAAAATTGTTTATGGTCATATAGTTTGTTTATGGACATTATAGTAATTTCACCTGATGGTTTGAAAATGGACCCTGAAAAGGTTGAAGATATTTTGAGTTGGCCTACACCTATGAATGCTAGTGAGGTAAGATCATTTCATGGTTTGGAAAGTTTTTACCGAAAGTTCATTCAAAATTTTAGTTCAATTTGTAATGCTATGACTGAGACTATGAGAGGAGACAAAAGAGAATTCAAGTGGACACATGGAGCTGATAAAATTTGTGAGACTCTGAAGCAGAAGGTTGTTGAATTGCCTATTTTGGCATTGCTTGATTTCAATAAGGTATTTCAAGTGGAATGTGATGCAAGTGGAAGTGCAATTGGAGCTATGTTGAGTCAATAAGGTAAACTTGTTGCTTTCTTTAGTGAAAAGTTGAATGATGGAAAAAGGAAATATTATGTGTATGATCAAGAATTCTATGCTAGTGTTCAAGCACTGAAGAAATGGAGACATTATTTGATGCCGAATGAATTTGTGTTGTATACCGATCATAAGGCTTTATAGTATTTGGGTAGTCAGAATAAGTTGAATCAGAGACATATGAAATGGGTTGAGTATTTGCAGAGTTATACATTTGTGATCAAGCATAAGAGTGGAGTCACTAACCGAGTTGATGATGCATTGAGTAGAAGAAGATCTTTGATGACCGAGATGAAAATTGGAATTTTAGGCTTTGATGACTTGAGAAATTCTTATGAATTTGATCCTGATTTTTCTAAGCCGTGGAGAAAGTGCAGAGCACCTATTCAAGATCAACAGAGTACTAAATGGGATAAATATTTTATGCAAGGAGGTATGTTGTTTAAAGGTATTCAATTGTGTATATTGAGAGGACCTATGAGAACTAATTTTATAAAAGAGAAACATAGTGGTGGTTTGGTTGGACATTTTGGTGTTGATAAGTTTTCTTAAGGAGAAATACTTTTGGCCTCAGTTGTATAAAGATGTTCAGAAATTTGTGAAAAGTTATGAAGTTTGTCAAGTTGCAAAAGGAGTTAGTCAGAATATTGGATTGTATACACCAATTGTTGTACCTGAGAAACCTTGGATTGACATCAGTATGGATTTTGTTCTTGGCTTACCAAAGACAATAAGAGGTAATGATTCTATATTTGTTGTTGTGGATAGATTTTCTAAAATGGCACATTTTATAACTTGTAGAAAGACATCAAATGCAGTACATGTAGAAGACCTTTTCTTTAAGTAAATTATCAGATTGCATGGATTATCAAGGAGTATTATCTCTGACTGAGATAGTAAATTTGTTGGGTTTCTTTTGGAAGACTCTTTGCAGAAAGTTGGGTACCGAGTTCAAATATAGTTCTACATTTCACCCACAAACTGATGGATAGACAAAAGTTGTGAATAGTAGCTTGGGAAATCATTTGAGATGTTTAGTTGGAGACACACCAGGTAATTGGGATTCTATGTTGGCACAAACATAGTTTGCATACAATAATTCAATGAATAGAAGTACTGGAAAAATACCATTTGAGATGGTAAATGGCATACAACCAATAGGTATATCTAATTTGAGAGACATTGAGGATGAAAGAAAGAGAAGCACCGAAGGAGAGAAATTTTTTGAGTACATGAAGACATTGCATGAAGATGTGAAGCTTAAACTGGAAAAGATTAATAAAAAATACAAAGATAGAGCTGATAGATCAAGAAGGCATAAGACTTTTGATGTTGGTGATGAAGTGATGGTTCATTTGAGAAAAAGGCATATTTATTATTGGATCATATGGGAAGTTGAAGATGAAGAAGTTTGGACCTTACAAGATTTTGAGAAAATTTGATAGTGGAAATGCATATGAAGTTGAGTTACCTGATGACATGGATATATCACCTATATTCAACATTGCTGATTTGTATGAGTTTCATGAACTTGAAGAAGACATGACAGTACCGATGGAATATCCTAAGAAATAGAATGAAGAATTTGAACATATTTTGGAACAGAGAATTGGCAGAAGCACAAGAGGAAAATAGTATATGGAATATCTGGTAAAGTGGAAGAACAGACCGATTGAAAATAGTTCATGGATTTCATAGTCTGAGTTAGAAGTAGCTTGGATCATACCTACTAAATGATTCGGAGAATCATTTTTAAATAACCCCAGGTGTCTGAAGCAGGAGCATCTTGGGTCCATGCCAATCTTGTGTCAGCAAAAATAGATTTGAGTTTGGTTGTGTTGCTTGGTTCCTACTTTGACCGAGTTTGTTTGGTGTTGCTCAGTTTTCTTTGTTCACCAATGCTGGTTGGTTATCTCTTTGGTGCTTAGTAATTTCCCTAGCACTCGGTGATGCTTGTCTAGCACTCAGTTGGCTTTGCTTACTGATGGGTTTCTTTTGAGTTTCTATTGAGGCTGACTTGTGCATTGATTATGGGTCATAGATTTAATGCTGGTATCCATCATTGGGAAGCGTGTGGTCCCAGATCTGATCATTCCTTCTGTTGATTGTGGATTTGAAGGTCAACTTAGTTTAGTAGCCTCTTGTATAAATATAGTTGTTTGGTTAGATTTTAGGGAGTCAATTTTGGAGAGTAATTTTTGATAGACGTAAGAAGATAGAAGATTTGAGATTGTTCATAGATCCTCGCATGTTTGGGGACTTTTGTAATTCATTGTAATATCTAGCTAAAACTGGGAAGGCCTTATAGCTTGACATGTATGAATCAATTTGAATTAATATATGAATGATCCTACATTTTCTCTCTCCCACTATGTTGTTGTTTCTTCTACATGTTGTTGAGCAAGGTGGTTCAGGTTAGGGTGTGCCATTCCTTGGCCCCTCCTGCCTGCTCCTATGTCATACTCTATCTTATATCTCCCTTCTACTACTCCATATTATTCTATCCATATTACTCTACTCCACCTTTGACATTAATGAAAAAGGTGCTAAAAAATGAAACTTCAAGTACTTACACAGTGAGTACATTCGGGTATGCAATCTTAAGGTTTTGGATCTCTTGCTGCCAAAATGCCTTGAGTGCATCTATTGTCTATAGATGGGTGCATAGTGCATAAGTTACCTTCTTAATCTTCTATAATTCTATATAGGGACCTTGATCATATGTTATAATGATAGCATCAATCTCCGTGATATTCTAATTGAGTACATCTAATGAGGGCGCAAGTGCATGTCTCAATTGCATTTATCTAGCCCTTATTTTCCCAATCTCTTTCTCTATCTTTTCAATCTTGTCTATTTGACCTTGATAGACATTATTAGACATGTTGATATCTTGGGAGGGGTCTTCTACTAATTTTCTCTCAGCTTCCTGAATCTTCTCGGTAAGGTCTGAAATGAATTTGTCTTTGTTCATACAATCAGCTATTATATTCCTTCCTTTAGCTTCTGTCTCCTTTAACATAGCTTGACCAACCTTAAGAGAATTGAGGTCAAGTGCAAAGTTAGCTATCAATTCATTCAGCCTCTTCTTAAGATATTTCTCTTCTACCACTTTAGATGTTGATTCTTCAAGATTTGAGAAGTTATCTTTGAAACTTGATAGGATGTTGCTTACATCATCCACTGAATGAACTTTTATTACTTTCTTGTCGTCAAGTAGTATATTGTTCATTATGCTTACTAATTCAAAAAATAATGGATTCCTCATTACTTTTTTCTCCTTTCTTTCTCCATTTCTAGCACACTTATTTTTATCAGGTCATCTTCTCCACATGAGTCTAAACTTGTTGTATCAGGGGTCACACTTGACAAAAATGACATTGAGGGCTTAGGGGTAAGGAGTGTGTTGTCCATGATTTTAGTCTTTACCTTGATTGGTACTTCAATAGAGGGCTCTTCTGTAGGTTCATCTTCCTTTTCTTCTTCATGTCCAGTAAAATCTTTGAGCTACACTTCTTCTTGTTGCTTAGGAGATTCATCAGCACATAGAATCTCTACTTCCTTAGTGCTTACAAATTCTTCCTCAAACTTATCTAAGTCCTTGTCTATAGCCGCCATTGATATTTCAACATTATCAATTATGATAGTGTCATATTTTTCTTCAGGCATGGGCACAGACTCCATTGCTTCTGTGGGAGCTATCACTGTGGGTGCAGAATCCTATGGACCTGTCACAAGTGCATTAGTGGTCTCATCTTCTTTTTCTGGCTTAGATGGTATTTGGGTTGCAAGCGCAGTAGGATGATACATGTGTCTTTCCAAGAAGATTCTCTCAAATGCCTTCGTTGTTTCCTTCACAACCAGCTCATAGTCCTTATTCATAATCTACAAAGTTCTTAGTTTGGTTCTTAGGTGAGGCTTCACCAAATCCAACAACATTGTTTTGTCTTCAACTGAACATACATGGAGGTTATCATCCAATGTCTTTTCCCTTATCTTGAAGTCCTCTTCTATAGCCTATCTTTTCAAAGAATCCAGAATGTTCCAAACATTATCTTGAATGACTTTCTTAAGTTCTAGAACTATCTTCTTGAACTTAATCATGTGCTTTATGATCATACTATGGATATCTTATTTATCTATTTCATGATATTTATCATAGAACTTAGCAATTTGATCAATTCTTCCTTCATCTACTACCCTGGTTCTCAACACTTCTAGATTCAGTTTGAATCCTACCTCAGGAGGTGCTTGAGTGTTTCTTCCTTTACTTCTTGTTGTTCTAGAGGATGGGTGGCTTGCGTTGGTCTACTTCTTCCTCTTAGGCATCTTGCTAGGTTTAGGAGGTGGAGTGGACTCCAGATCAATAGTAGGTGTGGGTGCATGAGTGTTTTCTTCTATCTTTTTCTTCTTCTCCTTAGGATCATTAGTCTTCTCTATTTTTACTTTAGAAGAGGGTTCTCTCTCAAGTTGCATTGCAATCTTGGCTTCCCTTTCCTTATCTAGGTGTTCTTGTGTGACACCATGGATTTTTAGTATGCCAGAGGTGATCTTTGATGCTTTTCTATTGGTCACAACAATGTATAAGACAAAGTCTACTTCTCTTGTATTTTCCTCATAAGTACCCCATCTTGGTTCATTGGGATCCTTAGGCACTATTATGAGAACTTGTGCATAGGCTTCCAAAATGTGTTCTTCCACTTCATAACCAAGTGGATGGATCTACTTAGTTCTAGGTTCCACTACTTCCTTGCATGTGATATCTATCTCCACCATAAAGAAAATGTTGTCCTTATACTTTTCAACTATACTCTCAGGTATCCTATACCTTCTCTACATTTTGATTCTGAATGTCTTTATTTCTAAGTCCATGAAATCTTTCAAGGTGCTCTGAGATGATGCCTTGAATGAAATTTGTGGCATTGTGGGTAGACTCATGTCAAGATAAAGATCTGATACTTTACCAATAATATGGAAGTACATATAGATGATCAATGACCCAAACCTGAACACTTTTCTCTTGTCATACTTAATAGCCCTTATGTTATCCATCAAATGTGCGTGAAAGATCTCACACAAGTTGAATTCTCTATTTTCCCTTACAATTCTAATAGCTACCAAAATAGTGACTGTGGACACACTATTCACTCTATTTGTATGGTGGAACTTATAACCTAGAATCATAGCCATTATCTTTATGTCCTTCTCCTCAATCATCTCAATGGTCATGTCATGCTTATCACTACGGGACTTACAAGCTTTCTCAACTAGTTTCCTGACATCCTTGCCAGTAGGAAGAATGGCGTAGGTCTTGGATAGTCCTGTCATCTCATAAATGAGATCTGAAGTAATACAAACTGGAACTTCTCCTATCCAAAATAGGTCTATATGAATTATGCTCAGTAGGATCTTAATCTATTTGGATTCATAGAACTCATATGCGGTTGCATACTCAATAATTGGGTGATTTGCAAGGTGCATGAACTCATCCATGAATTTCATATCTAGTTTCATCATTGAGTCTAAGTGTGACCTAATCATGTTCAATCCTACAAGTTCCTTCTTGTAATATATGTATGCATGTATGTCTTCTACATGCATAAATCCCATCAGAGTTCTAGAGAATGCCCATTCCAAATCATCTAGGACTGACTTAAAGGGATGCTTCTTGAAAATGTATCTCTTCCTTTCAATAACATCAAACACAACTAGAGTGGCCATTACTTACTTGATCAATCACTCAAATAGGGTTCCAAAGGGTTTCAGAACTTACATGACCAAACTAGGGTTCCACAACAATCTTAACTTCTTTCAGTTGATGAAATCAACTGCAATCTTCCAACACTAACTTCTTTGATCTCCTATGCTCTCCAAAGGCTCGAACTTGAATGAAAATGTGTGAATAATAGATCTTCGATGACTATTAAAACAAATTTCTACAATCAATGCTTACCGCCATAATATAGAATGCAACAAAGAATTCCAATCTTCATTTCTACTATCACTCAAGCGGTGTGCTCTCACATATAGCATCAACTAGTATCCAAACAATTATAACCAAAGGTGCATACTCTGAGGGTGAGTATACTAGCTATGCAAGGGTCTAGAGATAATCTAGCTCCCCCTATGACCATGAGGGTCATTCATATAGAAGTAGAAGGTGTGTCTATTATGGATGCATCCACTACACAGTCATCAACATTATCTTTCTTTACTTCCATCCAAATATTGCTCGCATCTTTTGTAGCTTTCACAAACTTGACTTCTCCAGATTCATCCAAAATTGATCCTTGTCACTTATTAGGTCTTTCTTGTCTTTGCATTTGTGATCTACAAAACTTTGAGATGTGTCCAACCTTGTTACAAGAGTGACAAATAACTGGAGGCCTTATATTCCTTGACGCATTGATGTGAGTTACCATACTGCATTGTCTAGCCATTTGACCATTTTAATTGCATATCTGACATGTAATGTTCTGAGGACTTTTCACATTTTGTTGTGGATGATTTCTCTGATTTTGCTAAGTCTGATTTCTTTGATTTGATCTACAATTCATAGCTCTATGACCAAACTTATTACATGAATAACAATAGCCATCAAAAGGTCTTACCTCTTTACAATATCTTTCTATATGTCCATGCTTATTATAGGCATAACAAGTTTGGTTTACTATCTTGTGCTCATCTTTAGATGATTCTGCTATAGCTTCAGTATGATTTCCAGTCTTCTTAGCTTTTATAGATTCTTCTAGTGCTTTCATTCTTTCTTGCAAATCATTGATTTGATTTTGTGCTTCATTGAATATAATACCAGTGGTATCTCCTTTAATCTTTTGTGCATACAAATGTGACTCTATTATATCCTTACTTGTGTGTAATTTGTCCATATGATTCTCTACTTCAATCAATTCAGATTCCACCTTTTTCTTGATGTTTATAACTCCAAGATTTTATGTATTCTTGCCTTAGTTCTTCATCCAACTGTTTGTTCTCTTTGATCTGCTCTTCATAGGTGAACAGTCTCACAATAGGTAAAGATAATCATGCCATTATCTCTCTTACGGGTAATATATCTATGCTAAGGATTACCTATTTCCATTTCAAATGCATTTAGATTGTCAACCCAGGGATGTAGACTTGAAATGGGATAGCACAATTTGTGCACTAAGTTCCTTTAGGAGTCATAACACCTATGCTACAGGAAGATAAAATGCATGAAAGGAATCTATGCTATTGCTGCAAGAAAGTAAACACACTTGACTATTTAATGGAAATGTGACAAAAAGCTTGTAAAATAAATCTAAGCCTTTCTAACAACTCAAAACATTCACTATGTCTATCTTCTGCAAGTGCTGCAAGAGTAAAATAGTAATTCTACTTGAAAACAGGGAAAATGCAGGAAGAAAATCTAATCTATCTTAATCTAATCCACCTCCCAAGTGGGCCCCCTTGGTTGGCTTCTGCTAACTACTAACATAGGAAATAATCCAAAATTAGTCTTCCATTAATTCTTCTTAACTGGTTACATAGCAATTGAATAACTCATGAAGAACTGAGAAGAATAACTTCTACTATATTGAACACACCATTCTATATTTTATCATTACCTAACTAAGTTGATCAAATCCCTTTATAAAGAGGACTGACTCTTATTGAAAACATAACATTAGAGTCTGATTAAACCTCACCAAATAAGGAGGCTGTAAAACAACCATGACATATTACAATTATTGAAAATAACAGAATAACAATTCTAATGAAATATAGCAAGAATTATTTCCTATATTCTCTGGAACAACAACTCCTTTCTAGGTGTGGCATATCCTTTGAAACCATGTTGAATTCTTTCACCATGACTGGTCTTCTAATGCACCTTCTTCAATGTGGTTGCACCACTCTTTGAACTGATCCTTGTTTACCTGAAAGGTTAGCAACATTCGATACACATATGCAAGTCAACATTTCAACCCCTACTCAAATGTTAGAACACAGCTTAAAATAACTATATGAAGTACTACATTATATTTATAATAGTCAGCAAAACATGTCATTCAAGCTACCCATAGGCTCTGTGGCTTTAGTTGTACTTAGCATAAGTTCACATAGGTATAAGTCATAAATGATTTAGAAATGTCTATCAGAGCATAAAGAGTGTCAACAAAGTATGAAGATTATAACAAAATTGATACATTAATTTGTCTCATCATCTGCCCCCTACTAATAGAATGCTTGTCCTCAAGCATTGTACTTCCTAGCTATGGTTCTGAAATCACCGACATTCATCCTCCCCTTCTTTCCACTCCTGAAAGTGTAGTAAAATCCTCTTGTTCTTTCTAGGTAATCTCCTTGGTTCTCCTCAACCAACTGATCCAATCTAGTAGCATTGATGTCATATAGGGGCCAGAGGAGTGTAGGTGGTTGGAAGGATAAAGGCATCCATAATTCCCTTCTGACCTGTTGTCCCAACCACATATATTCAATCACTCTAAGCATAGTTTCTTCAAATTTAATTGGACTGTGTGGCTCTACTTTCTTGAAAGCTTCTGGAAATCTGTTCCATCGATTTCTTACCCCTGAATGAGCTCTTTGGGCTATAAAATTAGGCAATGTTTGATAGTCTCTATAGACCTTATCTCTCAATACAAAGACTTTCTCCCTGATTTTAGGCTTATGTTTCCCATAGGTCAAATTGAGCCAATCCCTCAAAAGGACATCAAGCTTATGTGACTCAACCCTTAATGGTAAGGGTTCAGATTTTTCTAGAAGCCTGTAATTTTTCAACTGTCTGTCATAGTTTTCTTCATTATGCATCCATGGCATCAGAGCCCTTTAGTGAATATCCCTTATATAGAGCAGAGGGTTCCACTCTGTTTCATGTGGGATGATAAAGTTGTGCAGATATAGCTCACATAATAAATTATGCTGCCATGGGGGAAGAGTTTGATATATTCCATAAAAATCTTGGGCTGACTTGAACTCACAATCAATACCTTTCATTGTCATCATAAGTTGAAACAAAATAAATTTCTCTTTTAAACAAATAGCATATAACTTGGGTGGAAGTCGACAAGCTATGACCTGATCGGATAATTTTAGGGCCTTGTCCATTTTTTGTTTTTGTTTCTTTAGCTGCTCCCTAAGAGATTCAATTTCCTCATCCTTATCAAATATCTCTTTCTGCATTTGATCTCTTTCATATCTCCAATAGGTCTTCTAAAAAATAAAATGATTGTATAGGTTAAAGAGTACAGACTGAATTGTTTGTGAGGGAAATTCTTGCATCTGAGCTTTCTTTTTCTTTTCTTTGGAAGCTTGCTGAAAGTACTCAGTGAACCATGTGGATCTGTAGGGTATAATGGAAACATTGGAATACATAGGGTGTTGTAGAGGAGTAGGTTGAACATTCATAGGAATGTTGTCTTTTACTACATCTGGGCTTGGCTCAAGCATTCCTTGATCATCTTGTGGCATGCTACTATCAGGTGCTTGCACATTTTGAGATTCTTCCATATTTTGAGGTTCTGCCCACAAAGGGGAGTCATCAGGAATATTTTCAACAGAGGGTTCTGGATTAGATTTTGGTACTGAAAAATTTGGATTTCCAAAGGTGAAGGCACTTGTCCTCACACATGAGGGCTTCTATGTACAATTGCCTCTTCAAGCACTGCAATTTTAGTTTGGCAAGATCTTTTTGGCCTTTGTACTATAGGAGTAGACATTGCAGGAATGGACGCTGCATGACTTGACCTTTTTCTTTTATTTATTTGGACTGGAGGGTTTTGAATTTCACCTTCTAGGTTAGGGATTTCTTTTTCAACTTTCTTCTTACCTTTCTTCATGGAAGAAGTAGGTGTATCACTCTCTAGAGTGGGATCAATAGACTTGTTTTCTGGGGACAATTCTAGTTCTTCTCCTTTTTTAGTTGTTTCTTCACTAGGCCCAGAAGACTCTACTTCATTCTCAAAAGGTTGAGCAACAGGGTTAACTTGGGGCTACAAGGTTTTAAACTGAACAAATTCTACCCAAGACATGGGAGAGACATCCCTAAGGGATTTTTCAACCAAAATCTTTACTAGGGCATGGTGGCTTATGGAATTTTCATTACCCTTTTGTGTTTCCTCAGCACTATGGCTTAACATATTATAGATAAAATTAGGAACATTGACCTGAACATTATGCCTTAAACAGCTAAGTAATTTGAAATGGTGGGCATGCAGGTTTGAGAATCTTCCTTCACAAGTTAAATACTTGATAATGTGGTTAGCCAATTCTAGAAATGGTGGTGGAAGAGACAAGCTCTTGCATCCCTGCTTAGTGATTTCAAGCAGAGGATCACCCAGTCGGGAGAATTGAGCTTGAGATGACCTGGCATCATGCTCGTTAGGATAGTGCTCTCCAACAATTGGTAATCCAGTGACCTCTACAATTCTCCCCTCACTAGAAAAAACTATTAAACCCCACAAAGTTGCTTGTCCCTCTTCAAAAGTGCCCATAAATTCTACTGCAACCTCCTCATTGAATTCTGTCAACTGAAGGAAATACCCTAGCCAGTCGCTTGCATTAAATCGGAGAATTGCTTCAACATTTGATAGTAAAATACCATAGATGACTGGTTCATGTCTCTATAATTGTCCCCCCATATTAATAATGCCCAGTCTTCAATTTTTCTACCCTCCAATTCATTGTTAATCTTCGGTCTTCTTACACTCTACAAATACACTCTTCTTGAAATCCCAATTGCTATTCTTGAGAATACCGATTTTCACTTGCATTACCTTTGTTATGCTTGACATGAACAATAATAATGGCATTGATTATAGAGGACATCAGAGTCTTAAGTGGGATTTATCTCATAAATTAATTATGGTCCTTTCAAGTCATGTCAAGCTCAGAAAATTAGAATTTGAAAGTACGACAAATGTGTTGGATTAAAAGAATTAATAGAACGCAACCTAAGTACAACATTGATGTGACAGGGATGTGACTAGGGTGACTTAGGAATAACACTTGGAAGTTATTACACTTCCCCTGCCCCCTATGAAATTTTGACAAGTGTCCTCACTTGATAAATTTGGCATGAGAATGGGAAACTGGCTCAACGCATATATCATACATGTAATGCAGTAGTATATATAATTATTCAAACCTATGCGCTAAAAGTGAGAAAAGAGTTAAAAAGTTATACTTGGCAATTTGTTACTATACACATGAATGCGAGCTGATGAGAGTGTCAAGTCTGGTGACTACATGAAAGTGCTAGCGTGGTGTTTTACTGAAAGCATTAAAATAGAAATTATGGGTGACGTGGAGTTTGAGTGGGTGGTAGATAGAGGAATGGGATGAGTTGGTAAGAATAAGAGAGAAAAATGAATGAAGAAATATACCTCATATGAAATGAAGTTTTATTATGGGAGTTTTCAAAGGCATGTTATGGTAAGGCTGTAGGAAGAAGGCTTTCACCTTTTACTACAGGAACTATTACCAGAGGGGCTGTTAAACTTTGTGTGCTGAACTGCTTCAAGAATTCTTCCCTTGTTTGAGGCTTGTGATATAGGTGTAGGCGGTGTCCATTAACAAGAAGCTTAAATTATATTGGATCAAGTGTGGTTAGTTGGACTGCCCCACTATCAAAGAAATATTGAATTTCATATGGCCCCAGCCATTTGGTCTGCAGCTTTCCTAGGAGCTCCTTAAATCAAGAATCATACAATAGAGCCCAGTCACCTACTTGAAAGTGTTTATTCTTGATATGTGAATCATGCCACCTCTTCCTTTGGTTTTGGATTAGCTCTATCCTTTCCAATGATGACTTTCACATTTCATCCAATGAGTTGAAGTGGAGAATGCACTATGTTTGTGCTGTAGGAAGATCGATGTTCAACTCCAGACCTATGCACAATGTTTTGTGTTCAAATTCTATGGGAAACATTGCAGCCTTTCTATACACCAATTCAAATGGCGTGAATCTTGTTGTGGTCTTCCAAGTTGTACGATAAGCCCAAAATTCTTTAGTTAACCAACTGCTCCAATCTCTTCGATACAATTGCACTGTCTTTGTTAATATTGCCTCTATTTCTCTATTTGTCACTTCTGCCTACCCATTCACCTGTGGATGATAAGGACTAGACTTCTGATGTCTTATGCTATACTCCTTCATCAGCTCAATGATCAAATTTGAAGTGAACTGTGCTCCTTGGTCTGTGACTAATTCTCTTGGGACTCCATAACATGTAAAGATGTCTTCATACAAGAATTTAGCTACTTTTTCATCTCTGGCATTTTGCATTGCTTTCACTTCCACCCATTTTGTCAGATAATCTATGCATACCAGGATATAAGATTTTCCATCTAATGGAGGATCAATTGGTCCTATGAAATCCATACCCCATTTATCAAAGGGTGTCATCATCACTTGTGGATTAAGTGGCATCTCATCTGGATTTGTTGGACGACCCATCCTTTGGCATTTATCACATTTTTTTGTATAAATGGCTGCATCTTTGTGTAATGTTGGCCAATAATATCCTGTTCTTAATATTTTCAAGGCTGTTCTCTTTGTTGTAAAGTGACCTCCACATGGTTCATCATGACAAGCATGGAGTATGTCATATATTTCATCTTCTCTCACACATATCCTCATGATCTGATCTAGACCAGTGTAAAATAGATTGTTATCTATCCATGAAAATTGAAAGCTTTTCTCTGCAAGCTTTTTCCTATCCTTCTGAGAAAAATGTGGGGGCATCTTATTTGTTGCAAGATAATTGGCTATGTTTGCATACCATGGGTTTTTTATTTCTATTTGAAACAAGTGTTCATCTAGAAATGTATCTTCAACCTAAGTAGTGTCTTCATTAGTATTTTGTAGTCTAGACAGGTAGTCAGCAACTACATTGGCCTTCCCTGGCTTATCAACAATTGTTATATCAAATTCCTGCAATAGTAAGAGCCATCTTGCCAATCTACCTATTATAGCAGGTTTTTTCATCAGATATTTTATTGTTGAGTGATCAGTGTGAACAAAAATGGGATAGCTTATGACATAGTGTCAGAATTTTTTCAATGCATAAACTACAGCTAGGAGTTCCTTTTCAATAATTGTGTAGTTCAATTCAGGGCCATGGAGGCTTTTACTAATATAGTAAATTGCATTCTCAAGGTTGGTAGGTTTTTGTCCTAGCACAACACCTATGGAATAATCTGATGCATCTATATGGATATGAAATGGGATAGACCAATCTAGTCCTTTGAGGACTGGTGTAGTGGTTATAAGTTTCTTAAGCTGCAGGAAGGACTCATTACAAGATGGTGTCCATAGAAATTTAGCCTCTTTGGTAAGCAATGTATACAAAGGACTAGCTATTTGATTTAAATTCTGAATGAAGCACCTATAGTAGCCAGCATGTCCTAAAAATGATCTTACATCCTTTGGTTTAGTAGGTGTGGGTAACGTGAGAATTACCTCAATCTTGGTTGGGTCTACTTGTATTCCTACTGCTGAAATAAAATGCCCAAGTACTACTCCTTCCTGCATCATCATAAAGCATTTCTCACTATTAAGGGATAAATTATGTTCCTTACATCAGATTAGCACCTTTTCAAGATTCTTCAAAGCCTCTTCAAATGTCACTCTGAATGTTGTAAAGTCATCCATATATATCTCCATACAATCATGTGATATGTTAGCAAAAATACTAATTATAGCTCTTTGAAATGTTGCTGGAGCATTACACAGCCCAAATGGCAATACAAAATATGAAAATGTCCCCCATGGACATGTGAATTTATTCTTCTCCTGGTCTTCTGGAGCAATAGTTATCTGATTGTATCCACTATATCCATCATGAAAGGAAAAATACTTCTTACTGGCTAAAGTATCAAGTACTTGGTCAATGAATGGTAATGGGAAGTGATCTTTCTTGGTAGCTTTGTTTAACTCCCTGTAATCTACATAGATTCTCCATTTACCCCCCTTCTTGGGTACTATAACCAATGGCGATACCCATTTGCCATCATATATAGGATATATAAAGCCAGCATCTAATAACTTTTGTAATTCAGTTTTGACTATCTCCCTTAATGTTGGATTAATCCTCCTTTGAGGTTGATAGAGTGGTAAACTTCCTTCATTTATATAAATCCTATGAGTACATAGTGTAGGGTTTAATCCTTTCATGTCCCCATAGTCCCATGCAAACACTTTCTCATGTGTTTGCAATAGTTTGGTTAGTTGCTCCATTTGTTGTGAAGGCAACTTATTATTCACATGGAGATTATGACCCTTAGAAAGCTCAATAGTAGTTGTAAGGTCAAGCATGGATACTTCAAGGATAGGAATTGTGTTTACTTCACTAGCTAGCAACTGGTGGATAATATTGGGTTATGAAGGTATGATGTAGGAGAATCTCAGGTCCTTGGCAATCCTGTCACCAAAAACAATTTGAAGTTTGTCTGTGTTGCTCGGTTCCTACTTTGAATGAGTTGTTCGGTAGTTGGTTAGTTTCCTTTGGTTACTGAGTGTGGTTAGTTATCTCCTGGGTGATTGGTTGTTTCTCTAGCGCTCGGCATTTCTTGTCTACTGCTCGGTTATCCTTTCTCATCAATGGGTTTAGTTTTAGTTTCTACTGTGGCTGACTTGTACATTTATGTTGGGTCATGGATTTAATGTTGGAATCCATCATTGGGAAGCATGTGGTCCCAGATCTGACCATTCCTTCTATTGATTGTGGATCTGAAGGCCGACTCAATTCAGTAGACTCTTGTATAAATATAGTTGTTTGGTTGTAGTTTAGGAGGCAGTTTGTGGGATAGAGACAAAAGTAGAGATTTTGACAAATCCTTGCATATTTGAGGACTTCTATATTTCATTGTAATATATGGCCCTAACCAAGAAGGTCTTACAACCCAACATGTATCATTCTATTTGATGAAAATATATGAAAGATTTGGCATTCTCTCTCTCACTATTGTGTTTGTTTGCTTCCGCATGTGTTGAGCAAGCTTGGGTCATTAGGGTCTGCCATTGTTTGGCCCCTCTTGCTCCCTGCCTTGCACAGGGTGGTATCAGAGTGAGGTGACATCTTGCTCTAGGTCTACAGATCTAGGTTTGTAGGTTCCTCTTGAAGGCCTAGTTGATTGTTGTGGGGTAGCAGATTATGATCTGACCTGAAATTGTAGAGGGTTGTCAAGATGGTTCATGGGAGGCAAGATGTAGATCCAGGATTGATAGATATGCTAACGCAGATTGCTACTAGGTTAGAAGCTATTGAAATAGCCCAGAGAAGAGGTAGACATCTTGAAGATGTTAGTGATGATGAAGTTGAGGAAGAACAGGTGAATGCAGAACCTACACTTGTTATGGATCAAGGTGAAGAAAGAATTTTGAAGGCTTTGACAAGTCTGAAGTCAACACCACATTTCAATCCTCCTGAGTATGGTGGAAAGCTAGATTCTAATGAATTGGTGGACCAGATCATCGAGATGGAAAATTATTTTGAGTATGAAAACATTCCCAAAGATAAGAAGGTGAAGATTGTAAGCACAAAATTGAAAAGTCATGCATCCTTATGGTGGGAACATCTACAATTGGATCAGAAGAGGAAAGGAAAAGACAAAATCAAGGTTTGGAATAAAATGGTGAATAAGTTGAAAGGAATTTTCTTACCTTGTGATTATCAGATTAACCTAGTTCAGTGAATGCAAAGTTTGAGGTAGAAAGATAACTCGATAAAAGAGTATACTAAGGAATTCTATAGATTAGATATCAAATCTGGACATGATGAAGATGATGTGGAAAGAAATGGTAGATACCTTAATGGTTTGAGAGTTTCTATCCAAGAGGAAATTAGTATGGTCAAGTTGGAGAACATTGAAGAGGCTTATCAATTTGCATTGAAGGTAGAGGAGAAATTGAACAAGATAAATGAGTAAAGACAAAGAGGTCGAGGTGGTAGATTCCCTAGAGGAAGAGGTAGATCTAATGGTGAAAATGGTAGATCTGAACTAGAATAGACAAATTTGGACAAAGGCAAGACCGAGTGGAAAGGTGAAAGTTCATCTAGAGGTAGAGGCAGTAACTACCGAGGTGGTTATGGTAGAGGAAGTTTCTGAGGAACTTGTTACAATTGTGGAGAAGGACATAGATCTTTCAAATGTACACATGCTAGTAAGAAGGCCGGCAACAGTAGAAATGCTTTGGTGCAAGAAGAGTCACCGAATGAGCCTGAGAAAGAAAATAACTTGATGGTAAGGAGAGCACTGTGGAATGAAATTAGGAAGGAAGATCGAGTAAGAAAAAGTTTGTTCAAGATCAGATGTAGAGTTTTTGATAAAGTTTGGAAGGTAATCATTGACAGTGGTAGCTCGGAGAATTTGGCATCTGAAGAGATGGCCAAATAATTGTAGTTGGAATTATTAGTACATCCAAAGCCCTATCAAATTTCATGGATCAGAGACGAGCATACACTCCTAGTAAGTGAACAATGTTATGTGAATTTGAAGATTGGAAAGTACTATGATAAGGTGTTATGTGATATCATGCCTATGGATTATTGTCATATTTTGTTGGGTAGATCTTCGCATTATGATAGACATGCTATGTATGATGGGAGATTGCATAAGTATACTATTGTGGATGATGGAAAGAAACAAATCTTGTTACCATTGATGGAAGAACCTGTTAGTAATATTTGCACATCTGTGAAAGTTTGTTTGATGGAGGGAAGAAAGTTTGTTAACTCTTTGAAGAAGAATGATGTATTTTTTGTTGTGATTCCTAACAAACCAAGTAAGAAAATAGAGGATAATGTCCCTGAGGAGATTGATAAGTTACTCACAGAGTATAGTGATATCATTTCTAATAATATACCTAATGGTTTGCCACTGAAAAGAAGCATTGATCATTGTATGGATCTAATCCCTAGAGCTAGTTTACCGAATAAGGCACCTCATTAGTTGACACCTACCGAGAATCATGAATTGAACTGACAGATTTGAGAGTTGCTAGAGAAAGGTTTGATCAGAGAAAGTATGAGTCCTTGTGTAGTACCTATTGTATTGGAACCTAAAAAGAATGGAGAATGGAGAATGTGTACTGATTCCAGAGAAATCAATAAGATAACAGTGAAGTATAGTTTTCCTATACCGAGAATGGATGACATAATGGACAATTTGACTAGAGCAAAGTATTTCACCAAAATTTATTTAAAAGTGGGTATCATCAGATCAAAATCAGAGAAGGTGATGAATGGAAGAATTCTTTTAAGATAAAAGAAGGTTTGTATGAGTGGTTGGTTATGCCCTTTGGTTTAACTAATGCACCAAGTACTTTTATGAGGCTGATGAATGAAGTTTTAAAGAAATTCTTGGGTAATTTTTTGATTGTATATCTTGATGACATTCTGATATTCAGTAAGACCAGAGAAGAACATTTGTTGCATGTTAGACAAGTTTTGCAGAGATTGAAAGAGGAAAAGTTGCTGATAAATCTGAAAAAGTGTTCATTCATGAAAGAGGACATTGTGTATTTGGGATTTGTTATTTCAGTTGATGGTTTGAAGATGGATCCTAAAAAGGTTGAAGCTATTTTGAATTGGCCTACACCTGTGAATACTGGTGAGGTAAGATCATTTCATAGTTTGGAAAGTTTTTACCGAAAGTTCATAAGGAATTTCAGTTCAATTTGTAATGCTATGACTGAAACTATGAGAGGAGACAAAAGAGAATTCAAGTGGACACATGGAGCTGAAAAAAGTTTTGAGACTCTAAAGTAGAAGGTTGCTGAATTACCTATTTTGGCATTACCTGATTTCAATAAAGTATTTCAAGTGGAATGTGATGCAAGTGGACGAGCAATTGGAGCTATGTTGAGTCAAGAAGGTAAACATGTTGCTTTCTTTAGTGAAAAGTTGAATGATGCTAGAAGGAAATATTCTATGTATGATCAAGAATTCTATGCTATTGTTCAAGCACTGAAGAAATGGAGACATTATTTGATACTGAGTGAATTTGTGTTTTATATTGATCATAAGGCTTTACAGTATTTGGGTAGTCAGAATAAGGTGAATCAAAGACATATGAAATGGGTTGAGTATTTGCAGAGTTACACATTTGTGATAAAGCATAAGAGTGGAGTCACTAACCAAGTTGTTGATGCATTGAGTAGAAGAAGATCTTTGATGACCGGGATGAAAATTGAAGTTCTTGGTTTTGATGAGATGAGAGATTCTTATGAGTTTGACCCTGATTTTTCTGAGCCATGGAGAAAGTGTAGAGCACCTATTCAAGATCAACAAGATACTAAATGGGATGAATATTTCATTCAAGAAGGTATGTTGTTTAAAGGAATTCAGTTGTGTATACCAAGAGGAGTAATGAGATCTAATTTGATAAAGGAGAAACATAGTAGTGGTTTGGTTGGACATTTTGGTATTGATAAAACATGGAATTTACTTAAGGAAAAGTACTATTGGCCGCACTTGTATAAAGATGTTCAGAAATTTGTTAAAAGTTGTGGAGTTTGTCAAGTTGCAAAAGGAGTAAGTCAGAATACTAGATTGTATGTACCAATTGTTGTTCCTGAGAAATCATGGATTGACATCAAGTTGGACTTTTTTCTTGGCTTACCGAAGACAGTAAGAGGTAATGATTCTATATTTTTTGTTATGGATAGATTTTTAAAGATGGCACATTTTATACTATGTAGAAAGACATCAGATGCAGTACATGTAGTAGATATTTTTTTTAAGGAAATTATTAGATTGCATGGATTACTAAGGAGTATTATCTCTGACTGAGACAGTAAATTTTTTGGATATTTTTGGAAAACCCTTCGGAAGAAATTTGGTACTGAGTTGAAATATAGTTCTACATTTCACCCACAAGCCAATGGATAGACTGAAGTTGTGAATAGAAGTTTGGGAAATCTTTTGAGATGCTTAGTTGGAGACACACCGAGTAATTGGGATTCTGTGTTGGCACAAGCAGAGTTTGCATACAATAATTCAATGAATAGGAGTACTGGAAAGACACCATTTAAGATTGTGAATGGCACACAACTGAGAGGAATATCTAATTTAAGAGACATTGCTGATGAGAATAAGAAAAGTGCTAAAAGAGTAAAATTTGTTGAGTACATGAAGACATTGCATGAAGATGTGAAGCTGAAGCTAGAAGACAGTAATCAGAAATACAAAGATAGAGCTAATAGATCAAGAAGACATAAAACTTTTGATGTTGGTGATGAAGTGATGGTTCATTTGAAGAAAGGTCGATTTCTTGTTGGAACATACGGGAAGATGAAGATGAAAAAGTTTGGACCTTGCAAGATTTTGAGGAAATTTGACAGTGGAAATGCATATGAAATTGAGTTACCTGATGACATGGACATATCACTGATTTTCAACATTGCTAATTTGTATGAGTATCATGAACCTAATGAAGAAGTGATAGTACTGATAGAATATCCTAAGAAGCAAAATGAAGAAATTGAACAAATTTTGAAGGAAAGAGTTGGCAAGAGTACAAGAGGAAAATAGTATATGGAATATCTGGTAAAGTGGAAGAATAGACTGATGGAAGATAGTTCATGGATTTCATAGTCTGAGTTGGATGCAAATCGGACCAAACCTACCAAATGATTCGGAGAATCATTTCAAAATAACCCCAGGTATCTGATGCAGGAGCATATCAGGTCCTTGGCAATCTTGTGTCACTAAAAATAATTTGGAGTTTGTCTGTGTTGCTCGATTCCTGCTTTGACCAAGTTGGTCGATTTCCTTTGGTTACTGAGTGTGGTTAGTTATCTCTTGGGTGGTCGGTTATTTCTCTGGCACTTAGTGTTGCTTGTCTGTTGCTTGATTATCCTTGCTCACCGACAGGTTTAGTTTTAGTTTTTGTTGTGGCTGACTTGTACATTTATGTTGGGTCATGTATTTAATGTTGGAATCCATCATTGGGAAGCATGTGGTCCTAGATCTAACCATTCCTTCTATTGATTGTGGATCTAAAGGCTGACTCAGTTTGGTAGACTCTTGTATAAATGTAGTTGTTTGGTTGTAGTTTAGGAGGCAGTTTGTGGGATAGAGACAAAAGTAGAGATTTTGACAGATCCTCGCATATTTGAGGATTTATGTATTTCATTATAATATCTGGCCCTAACCGGGAAGGTCTTACAGCCTGACATGTATCATTCTATTTGATGAAAATATATGAAAGATCTGAGATTCTCTCTCTCACTGTTGTGTTTTTTTGCTTCCACATGTGTTGAGCAGTCTTGGATCATTAGGGTGTGCCATTGTTTGACCCCTCTTGCTCCTTGTCTTGCACCAAGCTAATACACAATTCTCAAAATTTTCTTCATATGTAGTTAAATCCAATACAAAACTTTCAGATACATCTTTGATTACAACACAATCATTATTAAGAATGCTTCGAATGACTTCATCTTCCTCTTGCAGCTTTAGAAAATATTGCCTATGTAACATCATGAGATAAACCACAAAATTTAGTTCTTCTCCATCTCCTAAATCTGGCCATATAGGTGTACTTAAATCTGGTTGTGGTTGAGCTGGAGGATACAATGCTATTTTCTTAGTGGCTTGCCCATTTGATATTGTCAAGTTCCCTGATCTACAACTTATGTTTGCATTAGTTGATTCCAACCATGGACGTCCTAGAATAACAGGGTAACCAGCAAGATTGACCTTTGGTGATAGAATCATGAAATTAGCAGTGTACTCCCAAGAATCTAAGGCAACTATTATGTCTTCTATCATTCCATCAGGGGTGACAATAGAACTGTTTGCTAGTTGCAATATTGTTGGAGTAGCTCTCAACCCTTCAATGCTCAGTTTATTCATAGTATCCTTAGTCATTACATTAATGGAAACACCTAAGTCTATTAATGCATTTTTGACAAACTGACCATTAATAATGATGTTCACAACTGGACTCCCTGGATCTGAATATTTTGGTATTACCAGTTTTCCTAACATGATATCAGCCAATTGTCCTATAACATGAACTATTGTAGGATCCTTTTTCTTTCTTCCAGGATTTTTAAGACAAGCTTCTTTTATTTCTTTTCCATAAACTGGAACATCCTTTATTGCTTGAAATAGGGGAATATGGACATGCATGTTCTTAAGCTGGTCAATGATATCAAAAGGTTGGTCTTCTTTGGGTATGGGCTTTTCCATGCTGAGCCTTTGAGGAACAGGTGGTTTAACTAATGTATGAGCATTAGCTGAGTTGGAAACATTCTCTAAGGCAACAGTATTTGGCAAGGCATTCTTTGGAATTGGTACTGATGCTACAGGAAGATTTGGCACTTCAGTGATAAGAGGTGGTTCAGGTGCAGGCAAGGTAGTACCTAATCTTAAATGTATATTAGCTATGTTAAGTGCATAGGTAGGGTACTGTTGAGCATTGGTAGCATACATTTGTTGTTGTGGTTGTTGATTGTTGGGATTCAGTTGTGGTTGAGTAGGTAAATGTGTTTGCTTTTGAGGACTTGTATTTGCAGGTGGTGGCATTATTGTAGGTATATTTGTTGGAGGTGGTAAAGGTGGATATCCAGGATTTGGATTAGGCCATTGTTGAGGTCCTCTCCACTGATTAGTGGGTTGCTAATTCCCTTTTGGTTGTTGCCATTGGTTTGGAAATTATGGCCATTGGGATTATTGTGGAGGATACCATTGATTCTGTTGATTATTTGGCCAAGCATTATTCCAAGTGGGTTGATTATACTGTGGAGGACTTTGGACATTGCAGTTTTGCCATTGACTATTATAAGGATTTGAAATGTATAATGGGTCTTGAGGCATACCTTGTCTCATGGCCCATGGTCGATGTTGAGCAACAAAGAATACTTTCTTGTCCTCTCCTTCTATCTTTAAGTATTCAGTTGGAAGATGTTGATTCTCCAAGTTTGCGACCAATTTGCACTGGTAATCATTCTTTTGTTTACGGAAATGAGGACAATATTTAGCTAGATGTGCCTCCATGTATGCATGCTTCTTCTTGGCATTCATCGTGGCCAGGTGTGTGGAAACATCATTTATGATGTCTTGCTTGAAGTCTGACAATAGGTTTGAAATCTCCATCTTTGAAATACCAGAGCCACTTCCTTTAGCCACCATTGAGTGAAATCCGCTTCCTTTATTGACTATTGCTCTATAATAGTTCATACAAATCTTTTGAAGGTCATTCCAGGAAGACTAAGATATATCTCCTCTAGCCATGAGGTCCAAGGCTTCAAACTAGTTTTCATTCACTCCTTTTAGAAAAATCAGCTTCTGTGAATCCTCCTGCAATGCATGTTGTGGGTTCTTTTGTAAATTAAATAAGAAGTGTGATATGTAGTCCTCTAATGTCTCATTTTCCCTTTGTGACATACAGAAGATGTCATCTCCTTTTGAATCACTTCCCTTGTAGTATTCCTTATACTTCCTTAGAAATAAATCTCTCATCCCATCCCAATTTTCTACTGCATTTTCTCCTAAGCCAATGAACCATCTAAGAGCTGACTCCTTTAGTGTTGCTGGAAAAAACTTAAGCTTATGAATATCAGTATTTTAGTTGAAACTTTGACACAGTATGTCAAACTCAAACAAAAAGGTGTCAAGATCCTTTGTGATGAGGCCATAGAACTTTGGTAATGTTGAAGCAGGTATGTTCTTAAGATTAGGGTTGTTGATAAGACTTGGACTAGGAAATGGAAATGTAGGAATTGTCATTACTAGAGGTGTTGGATATTAAAAATGTGGCTGGAAAGTATTGATGACTGGAGGGTTTTGGATAGCAGGTGGTCCTGGAGTAGGATTATTATGGAAACTAGCTAATATTTCTGCAAAAGGAGGGAGGTCAAATATTTCATGACTGTCTTCTTCTATTGAAGATGATGTAGCAAACTCAGGACTTGCATTGAGAAATGGTAACTCAAGTTCTTCAAATTCTTCTTTTAGTTTAACAGGTTCTTTTGGAAGAAATCTACCATGAACATCTCACCTTATTCGATGCATGCAAGTAAGTTGATGACTTGTGAAGCAATCTCACAACCACTCTGCTTTGACTAAAAATAAGAAACTAATCTGAAAAAAAATAAAGGACTCGTTAAGGTTCCTAGTTCGACACCATCCCCAGCAACGGTGCCAAAAATGGACAGTCTCACAATAGGTAAAGATAATCATGCCATTGTCTCTCTTAGGGGTAATATATCTATGCTAAGGACTACCTATTCCCATTATGAAATGCATTTAGATTGTCAACCTAGGGATGTAGACTTGAAATGGGATAGCACAGTTTGTGCACTAAGTTCCTTTAGGAGTCATAACACCTATGCTGCAGGAAGATAAAATGCATGAAAGGAATCTATGTTATTGCTGCAGGAAAGTAAACACACTTGACTATTTAATGGAAATGTGACAAAAAGCTTGTAAAATGAATCTAATCATGTCTAACAACTCAAAACATTCACTATGTCTATCTTCTGCAAGTGCTGCAAGAACATCCATAGTAGTAATGCTGCAGGAGTAAAATAGTAACTCTACTTGAAAATAGGGAAAATGTAGGAAGCAAATATAATCTATCTTAATCTAATCCACCTCCCAAGTGGACCCCCTTGGTTGGCTTCTACTAACTACTAACACAGGAAATAATCCAAAATCACTCTTCCATTAATTCTTCTTAACTGGTTACATAACAATTGAATAACTCATGAAGAACTGAGAAGACCAACTTCTACTATATTGAACACACCATTCTATATTTTCTCATTACCTAACTAAGTCGATCAAATCCCTTTATAAAGAGGACTGACGCTTATTGAAAACATAACATTAAAGTCTGATTAAACCTCGCCAAATAAGGAGGCGGTAAAACAACCATGACATATTACAATTATTGAAAATAACAGAATAACAATTCTAAGGAAATATAGAGAGACTTATTTCCTATATTCTCTAGAACAACAACTTCTTTCTAGGTGTGACATATCCTTCGGAACCATGCTGAATTCTTTTTCCATGATTGGTCTTCTAATGTTCCTTCTTTAATGTGGTTGCACCACTCTTCGAACTGCTCCTCATTTACCTAAAAGGTTAGTAACATTCGGTACACATATGCAAGTCAATATTTCAACCCCTACTCAAATGTTAGAACACATCTTAAAATAACTATATGAAGTATTGCATTATATTTATAATAGTCAGCAAAACATGTCATTCAAGCTACCCATAGGCTTTGTGTCTTTAGTTGTACTTAGCATAAGTTCACATAGGTATAAGTCATAAATGTTATAGAAATGTCTATCAGAGCATAAAGAGTGTCAACAAAGTATGAAGATTATAACAAAATTAAGACATTAATTTGTCTCATCAATAGGCTTCTTGATTTCTAAATAATTTTTCATCCAACTCTTCAATCTGATCACTCAGAGACATGTTTTCTTCATTCATCTTTTTGACCATTTTTCCCAAATCATTGTTTGAACAATATTTTAAGTCTTTTATGAGTTTCTTGATGAATACTTGTGTGCCACTGACCTTCAATTTTAGTTCTTCAATTTATTTTTCAGATCTGTCGAGATCTTCAAGAGCTACTTCAAGATTCTTCTTCAGATGTTTCACTTCTCCTGTATCCATGATCTCCTCAAGTGGTTAAACTTCTCTTCAGAGGACCAAAGCTCTGATACCAATTGTTAGGAATGGGAACACTGAGAGGGGGGGGGTGAATCAATGTTCTATAATATTAATGTTTTTTGCTTCTTCAAACTTAACTCAATTACTTATATATTGAAATGAATATCAAAGAAAATAAGCATTCAACCATAACACATAACACTAGATATGATTATGGGTAAACCTTTTCCGAAGGAAAAACCACGGTGGGAATTCATACCTACTAATAATTGTACTTGTGTATTATAAACTTGTTAATGTTCATTTGCCCTATTAGGAGCAGTCATTACAATGCTTTAGTACAATGACCTTATCAAGGGTCAGACCTATTAGGATTCTTGAAGTTACAAACCCTGTTAGGGGTGGAGGGCTCACTGCCAGAGCTCACTGCTCAATAAGGAAGGATAAAACCTCCTGGATATCAGATACACACTATATCTGCAAAGGTGAACTACTACTATGACACTGCTTGTCTGGTGAGTTCCTTTTGTGTGTTGATGCTTTAACCTCTTGTAAAGCTCTATAACATTCTTACTGCTCTTAACACATACTTCGCATACTTCTACTCTTCTATTACATCTTCTCCATTCTACTCTTTCTCTAATACAAAAGTGCATGTCTCATATATAGGTGCAAACAACACTATTCACTAAGTCAGCCTATAACCTATTACATACAATGCTTCCAAATGAATTGGCTCAAGCATGTTTACATACATTGATATTAACATGTTTACAACACATTTACAATAGGTGCATAGCCTTTAAAAAACAAAATAATAACTACTAATCAAAATACTATCTGTCGGCTGCATGCTCTGTTCTGCTGCTCACTGATTGTGTCACTTCAACTCGCTCTAACTTCTTCATACTAACTCATTTGATCATGTGTTCTTAGAATTAACATGATTACATACTCTAAAGCTTATATTCAAGGGTGTATATCAAAACTCGATCATACACATGTGCGCTGATGCTCTAATCATCAAGAGCTTCACTAACTGCTCAGTCTTCTATACTTAGCCAAATTTTGATCTTCTGAGTAACTCCGTTGACACCAAAACTCCATATGACTTTGTTTCCATAATGACAACACTAATCTTAGTCATATACACTAGTATAGTTAACTTGCCAACAACTTTTCCATCCTATTGTAGGTGGCTTTGGAATGAGTTAAATGAGATGAAAAAGAGATATGTGTGACCAAAATGACTTAAGTAAAAATCTAAAACTTTCATAGAAGAGAAAATAGAAAAGATGTCTATATCTAGATATTTTCTCTACATAATGAATTCCATACTATTATATACTTGCAAGTTTTCTTTAATCAACTTGACAAAACAAAGGGAATCCCAAAAAAATTAAATGTCTACTTTTTTTAACATGGTTCCATTACCTATTCTCCAAAATGTGAATAATTTCTAGTTCTCTACTAATTTAGAAAATGGGCTATCCATAAATTTCAAATTGATAAAATGTAGAAAATAGGTAATATGAATATCATTGACTAGTCCAAGTGAGACTTTAACCACAAATATATAACCAAAATCTTCCATAGTAGGAACATAGAAAATAGGACTAAGATGACAACCTTGCCTAATGAAGTCATAAAGCCAAAAAATTTAAAAGGATCTATCATTAATGGAGATGCAAGTATAAACATCATAGCAAATAGTTTACATGGCTTACAAAAATAACTCTCTAATTCTTAGTGCTTTGAATATGACTAAAATAAAAGGTCGCCTATAAGTTCTTAAAACTTTTCAAAGTCCAACTTGAAAAGAACACATTTTCTTGGACACTTCAATTCAATTCTATTTCATCTCAAATAATAATGATATTGTCAAGAACATGGAGACTTTTGATGAAATCCTTTTCCAAAGACACAATCGAAGAAAAAATGTAGCATATGTGAATAGAAATAACCTTTGTAGGGATCTTATAAGATAATGTAGTGTTCTAAATTGTATCCCTATAGAATTTTGGTCCTTAGCTAGATCCATTTTTGGTGGTGGAAGCTTCCATGCCCATTATGCTTGATCCATCCTTGATTTTGTGTGTCATTTTAGAATCCCCATATTAAAATTAATCCCTGAGCCAAATCTAAACCCAAATAGGCCAGTATGGGGTGACTAGGTAGGTCAGTGATCAGTTAGGTTGCCTCTAACCCCCAAAAATGGTCCCAAATTTGAATGGTGCAACAGTCTTTTAATTTTAGCATGATCCTTAAATCCCCATCGACCTCCTTTGAGTTATATATTGAGCTCAAATATGATTAGTAGTATGTAAAAAATGATGATCAACATTGCCAATCATGTGGGACCTTGAGATTGACCCTTCCAAACTAGGAAGTAAACACTGTAGATATGACACATATACATGACATACAACATTGATCTCAAACATATACATAATATGAAAAGTGATTTCTTAATGTGTAATTATAGATAATGAATACAAATGATTGTAAAAGAATAGAGTATAAATGATGTATGAAGTGATATTTTACTTGGCTCTCAAAGACCAATGCAAGAACTAACTATATTGGGTAGGTCTTGTAGCAATCAATCAATCAATGCATACTTTTTTATTGTGTGGTACTTGATCAATAACTTTGCATTTCTACCATATACTTGTTTTTTTTATTGAATAAAAAAATGATTGTCAAATTAATTAATTATTAGGTCTCTTTTTATACTTGTAGACACCTAAAAATCCATTAGAAAATAAAAGTATTTTTATTTTTTGAAAACCCCTGATGACATCATCATTAATTAATTAATTAATTAATTTATTTATTTATTTATTTTTATGTTATTAACTCCCTTTATCTTAATTTAAAATATTTAATTAAGAAATCCCTTCCAAAAATGTTTAAATCCAATTTAAACATCATTCCCTCCAAAATTTATTAATTATTTAATAAATTGGCTAAAAATTCTTTAAATAAATAAAATATTTATTTAAATCCTAAAACCTTGAAAATCTTCTAGAAATCCCTAACCTCTTCTAGAATTTCCTAATCTCACTTTAATCCTAATTAAAAGGTGATTCCTACCTGTTTTAGTCTAAACCCTTGATGACATCATCATTAATTAATTAATTAATTTTTATGTCATTAATCTCTTCTCCTATTTTAATTAAACATATTTAATTAAGATACCCCATCCCCAAAATATTTAAATCTAATTTAAATATTTAATCCCTATTTATTAAATTAATGTTTGATAAATATTGTCACATTCCTTAAATAAATTAAACATTTATTTAAAAGCCTAAAATCCTAGAAATCTTCTAGAAATCCATAAACCCCTAGAATCTTCTAGAAATTCCTCAACCCTTATCCTAATCTTGGTCCATTCAACCTTTGAAAGTCAATCCTTATCCCTTTGACTCAACCCCTAACCAAACCTCAAACTCTAACTCTCCTTCCTAACCCAAGCCCTTCCTCAAATCCTATAAATACCCTCCTCTTCCAAGAGAAAAATACCAATTCACATCTTTTACATTGAGTAGAATTATAATGTTAGATTATTCTTAAATCATAAAGCTTTTAATTATATTAGTTAGCTTTTATTCTCATACATTGTTATCATGCTAAATTCATTCTAGATCTTAGCTTTTTGATAATATTGTTAGATTTCATGCTTTCTAAATTATCATAGAGTAGCTTAATGGAATGAACCTAGTTCTTTCAAGCTTTTTATAAATCATTTATGCATCATATCAAATCCTTTTAGAATGCATTATGAACAAGCTCCAAGTTCTTAGAGAGCACACCCACATCTCTCTCATTGAAGCAAATCAAACAATGCTTTATAGCATTTGTTTTGGCAACAATCTTGAGGTGGCTTGGTTTTGTTTACGTCTATGATTTGAACTAATATACATATTTTAATCTAATGTTTGAATGTTTAAGCATTTCAAGACAGATAATAGATTCAAAATCGCAATCTACATTCTGGCACACTCGGTGGGACTCACTTCACAGGTTCTTTGCAAACATTCTGATGGGTTTTGTAGTGTTTTCAAATTTTTCAAGCTTATAGGTGGAGGGAGCACTTTGGATTCTTCTTCCTCTTCTTGTCTGTATTCTTCTTCTATTCCGTATACTTCTTCTTCTTCCTCTTGCGAGATCTTGGCCTATTTTTCTCAGAAAAATCCATGAGGCAAAAATCTACACATTCTATTTTGGTGTTTAAAATTAACCTCAAAATCAATCTTGAATGTCTAAAAGCTAAGAAAAACAATCAAATCTTAATCAAACTCAAGTCATTCTTAAAATTGATCCTAAAAAGCACAAACACACTTTTCAAATTCTTCATTTGGCTATAAAGAAACATCATGCTTTTCATGCTTCATACAAATTAGGAACACTTGAACTTATTGGTGTTTTAAAAGAACCAGAAAAATGCATATCATCTCTATTTTTGGCTCCTAGAGAGGCTTAAAAACTTTTCGGTCCTAAAGCATTGATCTTAAAACAAATGTTATGCTGCAAATTTTTTTGAAATTTTCTAAAAGTTTTCATGCATAAAGATCAATCTAGGAATATCTCTTTGGGTTTAAAACTGAAATCTGAAATACCAAATCTTGAATGAACCAAAGTCCAAAAGAAGTCATTTTTATTTGAGTCCAAATCAAACACATTCTTGAATGACTTAAATGATGAAAGAAAAGAATCTCTATTCCCTTCTCTTCAAAGTTCCTAAAGCACGCAAATTCAATCTTGAATACCCAAACAAAGAAATTGCAATCGCTCGAAGTTGTTGTTTTCAAAGGGAAAGAACAAATCAAAACTTAAATCACATGTGTTTTCAAATCACTTAAATCAATTTGGGAAAGAATCTTCATGATGTGCATCTAGGAGTTTCCCATTTCTGCAAATCCTCTTAAATCTAAGTGACGTAAAACATTTGCACTCAGACAAGTTCACTTGTTTTACTTCTAGAGAGGCCTGTCTAGAGAAAAAATCATTTCCTCTTTGGAGAATGGCCTTAAACCAGTATCTTCCCCGACTCATATAGAAATAAAGTGCTAAGAAAAACCTCTCTTACATCCCCTCAAGCTCGAGCGATGCATGTTGATGGTAGCCCAGGGTAGATGAATAATCCCTACTATTTTGGCATGGTCAACTAGGCTCTTAAGTGATTCACGAGCATACAAATTGATTAGGAGGACTCCAAGGAACAACTACAAACTTAATAAAATAGAAGCTACGGATCTACACCTGAAGGTATCAGAATCCTTGTACAAGGACCGATCTAAGAGGTTTACCGGATCACCTTAAGATAATCACCATATGTATCCCCTTTTAGGGGGTATCAAGCTATGGGAAAGGATTCTGATACTCGCCTCCCCTTAGGTAGATCTCCTTGAAGTGATTTGCATAGTCAAAAGCTCAATAAAAAAACTTGTTGGAATATACACCTTTCAAAGCTTTCTCTCAAATTCAGAAGCTAAATTCATTGCTTGTATCCCACAAGGTTGCTTTGTCCCTTGTTGGGATTTTTTTTAGATCTGTTGTCAAATTAGTCCTTTTCCATCGAGACATCATAAAGTTGGGCCAAAATCTTCAAACAACACCTTGCAAAAGAGATCTCCTATTCTGATTTGAAAGGATCTCTTCTGCAAGGTTTTGTTTGAAGATTTTGGCCCAACTTTATGATGTCTCGATGGAAAAGGACTAATTTGACAACAGATACTCTGAAAACAATCCTGACAAGGGACAAAGAAACCTTGTGGGATACAAGAAATGAATTTAGCTTCTAAATTTGAGAGAAAGCTTTGAAAGGTGTATATTCCAACAAGTGTTTTTATTGAGCTTTTGACTGTGCAAATCACTTCAAGCAGATCTACCTAAGGGGAGGTGAGTATCAGAATCCTTGCCCACAACTTGATACCCTCTAAAAGGGGATACATATGGTGAGTATCTTAAGGTGATATGGTAAACCCCTTGGATTAGTCCTTGCACAAGGATTATGATACCTTCAGGTGTAGATCAGGTAGCTTCTATTTTATTAAGTTTGTAGTTGTTCCGTAGAGTCCTCCCAATCAGTTTGTACACGCGTGATACACTTAAGAGCCTAGTTGACCATGCCAAAATAGTAGGGATTATTCACCTACCCTAGGCTGCCATCAACATGCATCGCCCGAACTTGAGGGGATGTAAGCGATTGTTGTCTCAACACTTTATTTCTATACTGGTCGGGGAAGATACCGGTTTGAGGTAATTCTCCAAAGAGGAAACACTTTTCTCTTTGGACAGGTCTCTCTAGAATAAAACAAGTGAACTTGTCTGAGTCCAAATGTTTTACTACACTTAGATTTAAGAGGATTTGCAAAAATGGAAAACTCCTAGATGCACATCATGAAGATTCTTTCCCAAATTGATTTAAGTGATTTGAAAACACATGTGATTTAAGTTTTGATTTGTTCTATCCCTTTTGAAAACAACAACTTCGAGCAATTGCAATTTCTTTGTTTGGGCATTCAAGATTGAATTTGTGCGCTTTAGGAACTTTGAAGAGAAGGGAATAGAGATGTTTTTCTTTAACCGTTTAAGTCATTCAAGAATGTGTTTGATTTGGACTCAAATAAAAATGACTTCTTTTGGACTTTGGTTCATTCAAGATTTGGTATTTCAAATTTCAGTTTTAAACCCAAAGAGATATTCCTAGATTGATCTTTATGCATGAAAACTTTTAGAAACTTTCAAAAAAATTTGTAGCATAACATTTGTTTTAAGATCAATGCTTTGGGACTGAAAAGTTTTTAAGCCTCTCTAGAAACCAAAAATAGAGATGATATGCATTTTTGTGGTTCTTTTTAAACACCAATAAGTTCAAGTGTTCCTAATTTGTATGAAGCATGAAAAGCATGATGTTTCTTTTTAGCCAAATGAAGAATTTGAAAAGTGTGTTGGTGCTTTTTGGGATCAATTTTAAGAATGACTTGAGTTTGATTAAGATTTGATTGTTTTTCTTAGCTTTTAGACATTCAAGACTGATTTTGAGGTTAATTTTAAACATCAAAACATAATGTGTAGATTTTTGCCTCCTTATGGATTTTTCTGGAAAAAAATAGGCCAAGATCTCACAAGAAGAAGAAGAAGAAGAAGAAGAAGAAGAAGTAGATGGAATAGAAGAAGAATAAAGACAAGAAGAGGAAGAAGAATTTGAAGGCTTCCTCCACTTATAACCTTGAAAAATCTAAAAACACTCCAAAACCTATCAGAATGTTTGCAAAGAACCTGTGAAGTGGGTCCCACCGAGCGTGCCAAAATGTAGACTACAGTTTTGAATATTTTATCTGTCTTGAAAGGTTTAAGCATTCAAACATTAGATTAAAATGTGTATATTAGTTCAAAGCATAGACATAAACAAAACCAAGCCACCTCAAAATTGTTGCCAAAACAGATGCTATAAAGCATTGTTTGATTTGCTTGAATGAGAGGGATGTGGGTGTGCTCTCTAAGCACTTGGAGCTTGTTCCTAATGCATTCTAAAAAGATTTGATATGATGCATAAATGATTTATAAAAAGCTTGAAAGAACTAGGTTCATTCCATTAAGCTACTCTATGATGATTTAGAAAGCATGAAATCTAACAATATTATCAAAAAGCTAAGATCTAGAATGAATTTAACATGATAACAATGCATGAGAATAAAAGCTAACTAATATAATTAAAAGCTTTATGATTTAAAAATAATCTAACATTATAATTCTACTCAATGTAAAAGATGTGAATTGATATTTTTCTCTTGGAAGAGGAGGGTATTTATAGGATTTGAGGAAGGGCTTGGGTTAGGAAGGAGAGTTAGAGTTTGGGGTTTGGTTAGAGGTTGAGTCAAAGGGATAAGGATTGACTTTCAAAGGTTGAATTGACCAAGATTAGGATAAGGGTTGAGGAATTTCTAGAAAAGTCTAGGGATTTAGGGATTTCTAGAAGATTTCTAGGATTTTAGGCTTTTAAATAAATGTTTAATTTATTTAAGGAATGTGACAATATTTATCAAATATTAATTTAATAAATAGGGATTAAATATTTAAATTAGATTTAAATATTTTGGGGATGTGGTATCTTAATTAAATGTGTTTAATTAAAATAGAAGAAGAGATTAATGACATAAAAATAAATAAATAAATTAATAAATGATGATATCATCAAGGGTTTAGACTAAAAAATGTAGGAATCACCTTTTAATTAAGATTAGAGTGAGATTAGAAAATTCTAGAAGAGGTTAGAGATTTCTAGAAGATTTTCAAAGTTTTAGGATTTAAATAAATATTTTATTTATTTAAAAGATTTTTAGCCAATTTATTAAATAATTAATAAATTTTGGAGGGAATGATGTTTAAATTGGATTTAAACATTTATGGAAGGGATTTCTTAATTAAATATTTTTAATTAAGATAAAGGGCTTTAATGACATAAAAATTAATTAATTAAATAATCAATTAATAAATGATGATGTCATCAGAGGTTTTCAGAAAATAAAAATAATTTTATTTTCTAATAGATTTTTAGGTGTCTACAATACTAACATACTTAAACTTACTTAGATCATGCACTTCTTTTGCCTCAAGTCATAAGATTAAGACACGAGCTACTGAAGGATTTATTTATTATTTACAAGAATAAGAAAGAAATGACAATTTATGATGCAATCTTTTCAAAATTTTCAAAAGTTTTAGTGATCTCTAAAATTAATAATTTAGCTTCTAAGCATTCATAATCTTACATTGAAATTCACTTCCAAAACTCATTTAATTTTATAGGAGTCATGGAGTAACATTGGGGTCCGATTTAATGGGTGAGAGCTTCCTATGGTAGGCACGAAGTCATGAGGTCCAGTCTCCCTCGAACACACGATAGTAGAGGGCATGTCGCACCAGCATCACCAATCACATTAAAAAGTTTATCTGATGCACTACAATTTATAGGTGGGCTACCTAATTCCTCTAGTATTAAAAAAATGATTGATTGAATAAATCTTAGGTCCATTAATGTTCAAATGTAAAATTAATTAAAATAGTCATTTTTTGTAAATTAGTCTTTTAGACTATTTTCACAAATTTAATTCATTTGAGAGAATTTTTAAATTTTAGTGGTAGAACCAAAAACTTTATAGAAATTGGAATATGAATCATATTCAAAGATTGAATTTTCTTTATATTGACAACATTAAAGTAGTGAAACAGAAGTGGCAATTAGTGATGCAATATCTTTGAAGTTTATTTCTATGATATTTTTTATTAGATCTTGTTTACTATTGTTTCTCTACACTTTTGTTTACATAGATTTAGAATATTATAAAATAAGAAGCACACTCCACCTAACCCCACTTATTCCTTATCCAAGCTTATTCTATGTAAATGTTACAATAAATTACCCAAAAAAAACTTTATCACGAGACATTATTTTATTTAACCCTTTTTCTATTGGTCTCTTTACAATAAATATTTAAATAAACTAGTATACACTGAATATAAATGTACTATGGTGTAATATCTAAAATCTTTAACATATATGACAAACTAAATGTAATGACGGCTAACCAGCTTTGACCCGTCTCTTGGAAACTTGAAAATTGGTCCCATGTTTCTGTCGTACGTAAAAGATAAAAATATATAAACATTTTTATGTTTTATAATTAATTTAAAAGTGGTTAAAGGTTATGGAGCAGTTTAAGCAAATCAGGAATCAAATTATTTAATTTTAGTTTGATCATAAATCGAATCAATGTAAATATACAATGTGGTATATGCAGATTATCAATCATACAATTGTCCGTGTTGTAAGTAGTTTCAATTTATGTTCAAGACAGCAACTTTAATGTATTTAGTGTTTTAGTTGCAAATATGTAAAACAGTACTTGCATGTTATGAATTTTATAGCTGTCTATGTTAGTAGCTGAAAATTGTGCCCAAGTGAGCAACTTTGTAACTAGTGTTTTATTTATTCTTTTCTGGGTAACTTGCTGGTTGCCTTATTTTAAGTAACATTTTTTCTTTGTTTTAATAAAAAAATAAGTTTGTTTATTGAACATGTATAGGTTTTCGATTAATCTATTGTATTACAAGACTCCGATAATGACATTACTTTATTTTGGTGGTGAATTTATAATTAGGCTTAAAATATTTTCTATGTAGCGATGCAAACTAACTTCATTGCTATTATTTTTATGTCTAAATGATTTTTCATGTAGAGATGCAAGCTAACCTTAGTGCTACATAGGAGGTAGAAAGAAATAGTGATGATCATGAGAGTGGTCACTTTCATGGAATGATTTTCTATGTAGTGATACAAGCCGACACCAATGCCACTATTATTATGCATACACGATTTTCCTTGTAGAGATGCAAGCTAGCCCCATTGCCACATAGGAGGTAGAAAGAAATAGCATTGACTATGAGAGTGACAACATATATGGAGTGATTTTCTATGTAGAGATGCAAGCTAACACTAATGCCACTATTATTATGCATAAATGATTTTCCTTGTAGAGATGCAAGCTAGCCCCATTGCTACATATGAGGTAGAAAGAAAGAGCATTGACTATGAGAGTGGCAACTTATATGTAGTGATTTTCTATGTAGAGATGCAAGCTAATTAATCCCAATGCCACTATTTAGTTCTAAACAATTTTCCACATAGAGATGCAAGCTAACCCATTTCTATATAGTAGGTAGAAGGAAAATAGCCTTGATTATGAGAGTGACCACTTACATGGAGTGGTTCTCTATGTAGAGATGCAAGCTAACCCCACTGCTATATAGGAGGTAGAAGGAAATCAGCCTTGACAATGAGAGTGACCACATACATGGAGTTAGAGGGGTATTCTAAGTAATCCCAATTGGAGGATCATGGCTCATACATACAAGCACTCCCAAATGAGTGAGAAAATCATGTAGTTGTTCAAATCGCAAGGCAACTTTTCTAGCCTAGGCCTTGTTTATAAGCACACAAACTAAATTGTGTACACTTTTTCAATCATAAGAAATTATAATGGCTCTTAGTACTGTATACAAGAAATGGCTACATTTCTATACTTCCAAAGGGGTTTCGAAAAAGTTCCAAAATCTATTGATATATTTAGGTTACAATATTACATCCCCAAAAAGAGAAACTCTCTAGGAGAAAAAAAACTAGATGAGAATGAGAGAATGTGATGTAAATCCATTTATAAGATTCTTGAGCACAAATACAAGTCCAAATGATATTTTCAAAGGTATCCATTTTCTAAAAGCCTAACACTTGGTATGGGGTTTACTTGGGTGAACTAACCATTCATATTTAAAAATAATCCTTGATAATACAACCAACAAAGAACATGTGCAATTGTGGGTTGAAGTCTTGCATACTAATTTGTATTAAATTTGAAGAGCCAGGTATAAGTCATTTGAGCCCATTTCTAGAAGAGAAAATGTCCTCAATAGAACATATTCCATTATGTTATAGTCTAATAGATTTAATTCATGAAGTCTCTACCAAAGGTGAATGCGAGGTGTTGGTAATTATAAAATTGTTGACGAGTTCTATGCCAACAACTTTGGGAACGAGCTTGAAGTTTCCATAATTGATATCAAACCTCAAGGAACATCTATTAAGGGATTATGTTTATACTTGCAAGAGGTGATAACACATAAAATGCCAAGTGGATTTATAGAAAATTCATAAGGAAAGTAATCGTGTCCAAATTCCTTGTCACTAGCCACGTGTATAAGAGTGTCCAAAATATTGTCAAGGGGGACATGAGAATCACAAGTAGTTTGAGCTACACAACTAAGTTTGGTGGATATAATATTATGTATTCATATTTGAGGTATTCAAATAATAAACATGTGTAGGTTATAATTGATTCTAAGATAATACAATTGTATAATTCTGATGTCATTCAAGATTTTAAATATCTAACAAACTAATAGAGAACACATCTCAATACATTACAAAAGTAAACTTTTTGGAACATAGTTTAACTAAGTTTGTGAAACAGATTGCTTTTTGATATGCATCAGCAATTGTAGCAATCTTTCTTGTTGTGGAAGTATTTTCTTGATACTGTCTCTCTCCCTACATTTCTTAATCCAACCAAAAACTCTTGGAAATTTATCCTCAGACATAATCTTTAAATCTTCAAGTACTTCATACATATGAAATAAACATATTGTTGAAGCAAATGCAATATCTACCATTCCAAAAGTCGTTCCTCCAAAATAATCTTTCCCTTTGAGAGCTTCTTCTAATATTTCTAAACTTTCTATAACTTGTCGCTTTGCTTCTTCTTGTTCTTCTCTCTTAGTTCGAATTAGTAACCTCCCTGGAGCCATAAGCTGAAGAAAACAAAATATTATACCATATTTCATTAAAAATATCTTATAAACAATTTAATTTTTTAATTAAATATCAAAGACATTTTGAGTCACATACCTTTTTTTCTATAAAATCTACCCAAAATAGAGCCATGGCTCGGTCATATGGATCAGATGGCAAGAAAGCAGGGCCATTACTCCATACCTCATCAATATATTGCAGTATAATGCCAGATTCAACCACAGGCCTGCCATTGTGAATAAGAACAGGTACCTTCTTATGCACAGGATTCATTTCCAACAACAGGGGGCTCTTTTTAGACAAGAGATCCTCTTCCACATACTCATATTTTATGCCCTTTTCTTCAAGCCCAATCATCACTCTCAGAGAAAAGGGGCTGGCCCAGAATCCAAGAACCTTAACCTCATCTTCACCTGCCATTTCTTCAGCTATTTCTCCAACAATCTTCACTGAAACTTTCTATGCCGGACAAGAACAAATCTTTCCTGTAGTTATAGTTGCTTTGTGGGTTATGATGAGCAGGAAAAAAATCAATTGCTTACGTAGCTCCTTGCGTAATGATGGGTATCTAAATTTGACCCGTCTCTACACCCGTTCTTGATAACTTTGAAATTTGAATCAATGTTTATGTCGTATGTAAGAGGAAGACACCTCTTCTCGACTATTCTGTTGTTATAGGAAGACAATGACAATAATTGTCATTATGATATTGTCAATAATAACATAAAGACATTTGGCAAAATGCATTTATTAAAAATTGACATTTGAAGGAAAAATGTGGCATATGTGGATACCGAGAGCCTTGGCAAAGATCTTATATGAGACATTCAACAAGGTGATTGGTTATTAATCATTCCTGAGATCTATATGTCAACAACTTTGGGAATGACTCTGAAGTTGTAAAGACAGATCACGAACAGTAAAGAACGTTTATTAAGAGATTATTCTTACACTTAGAAGAGGTAAGAACCCATAAAATACCAAGTAGATTTGTAAATTCATAGGGAAATTCATCACTTGTCATTAGCTATATTTATAAGGGTGTCAAAAATATACTATGAGAAGGAGATGAGAATCATGAGTAGTTTGACTTACACAAGTAAGTTTAATGGGACAATATTATGTGTTCACAGTGTGATATCTAGGCAATAAAATATGTATATGTTATAACTAATTATAGAGATGCAATCGTACAGTTTTAATTTAATTCAAGATTAAAACACTATTAAATAGAGTTACATTAACCAAATTATAAAAAAGAAAGGCTACATGAAGTACAAACATGATCACCAAAATGAACTCTTGTGATCCCAACATGTAAAACAAGAGCTCTGTTCGAGCAGGAGTCCCTGCCTATTCTGAAAAGTAGAATGAAATAAATTTTGAGAATGACTAATGTGCACAGGCTAGCTGCACCAATTAGGTAACAAATACTTAGACAGATTGGAGAACAGAATGTGGCAGTGAGCAAAACACAAACAGTGCATGGTGCATAGAGTGTTGAGGGAAAGTTTTGAAACAAAACCAATGTAAGGAATGATAAGAATGCCTTTCTAAGCATTTGTCTAATAAATGTCATCAGTTATATCACATTATAAAAGAATGCTGGCATTAACAGAGCAACAAGATAACAAGAATGGAGCATAAGAGAGGATAGTTGGGAATTGTCAATAAAGGCATTATTAAGCATCAAAGAACTAATATTAAGTTTCATCCTTCCAATATAGTTTTTTTTTAAGAAAGTTCACCAATGCAAGTACACAAGAGCACAGATTCGAAGGTTATCACAGAAGTTCAGATGAATTATCAACAAAGCTTGAATAACATGTTATTCATAATATTGGAACAAAATATATTGTTTTTATCCAAATTTTTTTTTGTCTTGATCTTTTTCCGTGAACGCTAAGTTGCAAAATCTAGCATTGTTCTGCTTCCAAAAACCTGAAAATTTTCACTTATCAAATTCATTTCTACATCTCTGCACTTTGCACTTGCACAACAGGATTCAAATGCTTTAATAGAATGCCCCAAGCCTTAAAAACGATTGCAGAATCGTGCATTACATATGGTCCACAAAATTAAATTCACATTTGCCAAATTGGCAAACATCTATAAACCAAGTCACAATGTACACTATCACAGAAAACATATCTAAGTGTTCAGAGATGGTTATTATACGTGTAATTAAATAGCTGGTATTCAGTGAACAACCAAGTCACAATGTACACTATCACAGAAAACATATCTAAGTGTTCAGAGAGGGTTATTATACGTGTAATTAAATAGCTGGTATTCAGTGAACATGAGACAAGTAAATAACATATCAATGACAAAGCTTAAATATGTCTTTGCTGGTATTCAGATTGTCTTTGCAGGGATGAATATAATATCTAAAATAGCACTCAACCATGGAATGTCTCCTTTCATGGTGGTATTTTACAGGCATTTAGTCGCTACAATGGTCACTGCTGTTGTAGCATTCATCTTGGAAAGGTGAGGAAATAGGGAAATATTCAATAACAACACTGTTTTGCATGATTATTTCTATTTGAAAGCTTTTGAATAATGTTCAAATTTTTTAGTTAAGTTTGGCTCTCTTAAAAGTGGCAGGAAGACAAGGCCAAATTTAACATTGAGGGTTTTCTGTGAAATCTTGATCAGCAGCTTGCTACGGCAATCATTCGAAGTTTTCATTGATTGTGTATGAAAAATGAAGTTGAAACTTTGTTTAAATTCAAAAAGCCCTAAATTTCAAGCCCAAAAGGAAACAAGAGCCTAAATTTATGTTGCTGCTGCATAAAATGAAGGTCCTAAATTCATTAGGAAACAGTACATTTTTCCCAGCATATGTAATTGAAAAATCCCTAAATTTGAAGCTGTTCATAAGGAAACAAGGCATTTTGGGACGAGGTCGGGGCTGGGAGTGCTACAGTAGTAGTAATCGCAGCAAACACTGGCATTTTCAAATCTGCCGTACAAACAGTGGAATTGGGACAAAGATCTCTATTCCAAAATTTTGTAAGTGAGGCAAAAAAAAACCTTCTTAGTTGCTAGGCGGTTTTCATTGCTGGACTGTACGATGGAGTAAAGAGGGGTTTTGGGATCGTACAACTGACAGAGAAGCACAACCCAAATTTAGGGAAGAAGCATTAGAAGAGGGAAAATATTTTCGGAAGCAAGCCATAAGAAAGTGTCAACAAGCTACAACTAAGAAGCAACGTCAAAATTTTTAAAACTATGTAACAACGTCAGAAATTTCAAAACTGGAAAACATACAATGAACATGAGAATTTCCAATTGTAATTTACATAAACCAAAATATACATAGTTTTAATTATTTTTTAAAAAAGAAGAAAACTATTGCTGATAAATCATGAAAATAGGCCCTGTCATTTGGCTGATTTAAAACCGTTGTGAGAACTGCAAATTGGACCCTTTCAGCCTTCAGACTCACAGCATGACCTTGCAGTATATGATAGGTTTTGTACATGTATGGAAAAAATGGCTTGAAGCATGCTGGAATCTTCAAATCTCCATCAATCCTAGCACTCTGGGATGATTTCTAGTTGCTCAGACTCCCTTGGAGTCTTCTTTAAACTTAAATGTGCAAGGAACATTATTATCTACAAACATCAACTTTTTTTATTTTGGATTCGATAGTGTATGGTCTAGTTTTGTACATTAGTTGTGGAAGTATGTTATCACTGATGTACAGGCATTTCATATAGCATGTTTGATTGTTTATGAAATGACATAGCACGTTTAATTGTTTATAAAATGACATGTAATTTTACTGGAACATTGGTTTCGAGCTGATGGTACTTGGCTTAAAATTCATCTTTTCTAAATCTATACTAGTTCCAACTTAGGCCACTAGATGGGTTATCACAGTTGCCATCACATAGAAAATATGAAGTTTTTTCTGCCTTCAAATTTGTATTTAAAATGGAATGTGCTGACTGGGTGATTTCTCCAACCTCAAACAAGAGAAGAGGATTCACAGCTAATAAAACTATTTCTGTCTATAAGGTTAAATCCCAATTCCATGGTCTTTGCTTGTCCCTTAAAGAGAATTTGTCATACCAGAGTAAGGGCTAAAACTCTAGCTAAGATGAGGTAACAACTATATTCTATAATTGCACAATAACAACATGAATGTAAGGAAAGGAAAGGATACTGGCAATGGCAATTCATTTAATGGATATGCACCAACTTGGGTCAATTTTGTATCTTGGTAAATAAAAACAAGGAACTGAGTTGCAAATGTTTATGGTTTTATATATAGGTTCTTGTCCCTGCAGACAAAGTCTGCTTCAAGCTTTTATCAATTATTCCACATACTCAAGATCTTTCCTTGGCAAGGGTACAGATTCTAGTCCTTCTGTTACAACAGTCCTTTGGAATTAGAAAGGTGTAGTTATAGAAATAAAACGAACTTTTCCTTCTTAAATAGAGTAATTGTCATGCACCTATAAATTTTGTATAAGTAATTTATATTTGTCTAGTAGTTAATTTTTTTCCCAATCTATTGAGGGGGTTGTATTTCAATTAATGAGGCTGATAATGTCAGGCTATCTTGAAAGCTTAGCTAAAGAAGATATCTTTTTAGGTATGCATGGTTATTTGTCCTGCCTTAGTTCTCTTGGTGTAATCAATTAAGCACATAAATGTATATTTGTGTAACTCAATTTTATCCATAAAAATCTAAAAAGGTTTCTAATCAACTTAATGCCTTGATGTTATTCGCCATTGATAGTTTGCAGTCTTTTTAAATTTTTATTTTTTTTAAGTAGCAAGGTTTTTTTGTTGTGCTGCAATCAATTAAACACAGAAATTTATATTTGTGCAACTCAGTTATATCTGAGTTTTTATCCTATTATAGTTATTTTATTTTTTGTTGTACTGCAATCAATTAAACATAAAAATGTATATTTATGCAACTCAATTATATCTAAAAACAAGTGAGAAGCCAAACAACGAAATGTCTGATCATATATTTTTCATACATTGTGTATATATTTGCGCAGGCAACGCTATTTCACAGTTTTGTTATCTTCTTTCTTTTGGTGGATTTATATTTCAGGTCAGAAATGGTCTGGATTTGCAGAAGATTATCAGACTTAACTAGAACGGAGACTCAAAATATCAGAAGGTAGTCCTCAATATTTATTTTCTTTACCAAACATCTGTTTTCTAAATAAATGATTAAGTTTGCATTTCTTGAAGGAGCTCTCTGCTTTTCATTCGATTCATTGAACTCTCTTAAGCACCCAAAAGCTTTAGTAGGTTTTCTTAGTTTGAACATTTTTATCAACTTTTTTCAATTTAATCTTTTGTGACTGGCCATGCGTGTAACCATGTTGTTCAAGATATTCAATTATAGGAATGTCTTTTTAGTGGCAATTCTAGTGATTGTTTTTATATATAATATAGCCATTCCTTCAGCGTTTACTCACATACCCTAGGAGTGTCCTGCATCTCCTAGTAATTATGTCTGTAATTATATTTACAGTATTTTAACTCAAAATTTCGGAAAGAAGGTTTAAAGCATGCTGGAAAGTATGAAGTCCATGCATGAGATTTTAACAGTGAGATTGTAAGGAAAAGCTTCTGTATTTTTTTTATATTATTTATATGTTTTAAAGATGAATAAAAAGGTCTGATCTAAAATATTCATTTTTCATAAATTCTCTTGACAAACATAAAATCTGGTAAAAGAAGACTGCCCAAACATTTGTGAACTTGAGTTTGACTCTTCTAGACTAAGCGGTATACATTTTAGATGTGACACACAACATTGATTCTCACAAGACCCTTAACCCTTGTATTCATCAAGTTCTAGAAGTCTTTATATTTCATACTCGATTCCATGATATCAGTTATTGCAACATGTTAATCTATTTCTAGGAGCATATCTTCCATCTTAATTTCATACAACTCAAAATTCTTATTATTTAAATTACTTATATTATTCTATATGTAGATTTCTCACTTGTAATAAAATAAAAAATAATCCACACAATATCTCCTTCAACTTAATTTTGGTACAAAAATTCTCTACCCAACAACTAGGATCAAAGGTAAGCAAGCTTTAATACTAATTGAAAGAACAAAAAATATGCATAAATGATACTTACACCAATCTAATGAGGAGAGTAATATTGATGCAAAATGATACTCCCATCCAATAGTACACTCAAAACTCAAACACAAACAATTGCAAAGACTCTCTGCTTCAACATAACAGCTAAGACTGGAACAATAAATAAATTTACATTCACATCAAATAAAAAACACTAACTTTACAATCATGGTCAATCAATGGCCTTTTATACTTATTCTCAACTGCTCTCATGCATCCAAAATCTCTGCTCCCTATTGAGTCAACTCCAAAATGAGTAGCCACACACAAATGCAGACTCTTATTCTTTCCTTGTTCCTTTCTACCATACAACCCACACTTAATTATGTCTCTCTCTACTACAACGCTGCCATTAAGCCTACTTCCTCTTCCCATGGGAGCCTCTTCTCTTCATTATCTCCCATTATATTCCCTCTTACTATTGTGTCTCTTCTACTTCTCATATAATTGATTTTTATTCACTTCCTACTCCAGATTGCTTTTGTTGACTCATCACTTTCTCTCCTTGGTAAATGATTCCATTTAAATTTGGTCTCAACCGCTTCTACATCCCTTATGACCCTTCATTTCAGCTTCTTGTTTGGAATGGTCAAAACTTATTAGTCTTGTTTTCTTGAATAGCTAAAGAGCATTCCATAAGAGCACATTTCTTTAAGCACTAACGGGGACTAGATCTGCAGTCATTTCCAAACAGTCTCTGAGTTAGGTCTTGCTTCCACAATATGAAAACATATTTGGGAATCAACTCATTTTCCAATCGGTGGATATGCATTCTACTAGGTGTTGGTGCTCTCAAAAATCCATAAATTTTTGAGCCCATAATCAGAGAATTTTCTTAAGGCAAAGTTCAGTGCTCCAAAGAACGGTTTAAAGACCTAGGTTCAAGTGCATGCAAAGATAGGCCGAATGAATTTCATGGCATAGTGCTTGGGACATGTGTTCCTTGCCTTTCATTTGGCATTTGCAGTTGGTTACAACTTTTAGAATCCAGTTCCGACAAGCTTTGAGGGTACCCATTTGGAGGCCTGTGTTCAAATCTACACTTTACATCCTGTCTAGTTTTTACTGAGGGGCCTACTTTGGAGGTTTGCATCTGACACCTGGTTTATGTTCATAACATGCAGGTTATTGCATCATGTTGTAGGCATGAGAAGGAATGTCCATACCAATTTTCAGCCCCCCATGTGTCCGTTTGACATGTTTGCCAGAGCCATTCCGTTTGCAATTTATGTTGCTTCTCAGAATGTGAAAGTGCAGAATTCTGAATGCCCTACTTTGAAGTCTTGCATTTTGTACCTGGTTGAGTGTCATGGATAATTGAATGCTCCCCTATATTTTAGTCATGACAAGGTTATCCCATGAAGATTTTCAGGCTTGTGCCAATCCATCTTCTTAGTTTGCTTAGCCAATTCCAAGCCTGATTTATGCAATTTCACCATGTTTTGAAATCAGAAGCAGGTAAGGGGCTGACTTTGGGGATTCATATTAATTGACCAGTTGATGATCAGAACAAGCTAATTAGAGATTTGTTTTTTCCATGTGAAAGTGAACCTATATATGGATTTCCAAGACCATTTACAAAGGCTGTTGGTTTTCTGGTTCACAAGGTTACATCTTGAACCTTTAATCAAGGAGTAGGACATATTTTGTCCAGTTTATATCAAAATAAAGTAGAAAGTTGTAGGTCCTTTGCATATTGTCTCAGTGGCTTTGAATCTTCAAGCAAGGTTTATACAAAGGCTTAGATCCTCATTCTTAATTCAAGTTTTCAGTTCCATTTCTCTCCATCTGTGTCAAGTTTTATGAGTTTTGAATGTTTTGATTCTTTGTATGGAGTTTATCTATGCATATGTTATCTATATTCAGTTTTGGTTATAATTAGATTAAATTATGTTCTAGATGATACACAAATTCATAGGGTTTGCACAAGGATTTCTATAAGCGGTATGGTTCTAGGTATTTGTATTTATGACTTGGATCTTTGGTGAAGTAATAGTAATTAGTCTTTGCATTCTGCAGTGCACTAGATGATTTTCCCAATGGATAAGGCACTGATCTAAAACAAGTAAACTTTATGCTAATGTATGTCTGGTTGGGATGTGTTGTATTCTGCAAAAGTTAAATCAAATTCTTTCAATCCATTTAGTTTTATGTATTTAGGCTTCAGTTATTTCATAGCAATGGAGAGTCAATGAATGACTGGTTATCATTTAGTACTTTCTTGCTATTATCTACTTTGTTCAATCCAATCTTGGTGTTGTAAAGAGTGTTTTATCTACTAGATTAGGTGCACCCACCTTGGTTCTGCAGAGCCAGAAGTGAAGAGGGCATTCTTGTCCCTATAGTTGGTCCAATTACGTACAGATTTCCCCATATTTGGAATTGACCATTCCCAAAATTAGTCTTAGGTATATTGGTGTCTCATGAAGTGTAAAATCTGTTCCAGGAACCAAAAAAATGGCAACTCTATTGGCAAGATTATAATCATGAGCAAATAATGTAGGTTCCAAGTTGAACTGAACTCCTGGCCTGCTTATTTCAATCAGTTGATATCTCTAGTGTTATAAATCAATTATAAATAATGTAGGTATGAGTAGAGATAGACTCCTGGCCAGCTTATTTATCTATCCAGTGGTTTCCATTGAAGTGTATAAGAGTCAGATTTAAAAAGTTTCAATATCATCTCACCAAGTTGTGAGTGGCAACTCTAAGATCCTCTGTTTGATCAGTGCAAGCTTAGAACAAAGGATATGATGTATCCAACTCTGATAAATAGTATTTGAAATTATGGTAAAGTTTGTGTTGCCTGGAAGGAGTATACATAAATTGAGATAAGGTACTTTTCCTCTTCAAGGAGGTGGTGACTCTATAAAAAAGAAACTCGATGGAGCCATGAGGTGAGCTCTGAAATTTTCCATTATTTTCAGCCAAAGAAAAATTGTAGCATCAAAGAACTTGCCATGTATTTCTCATAGAATGATTTATATTTGTATAATCCTTATTGGGTGAAAAAGTCACCATATAAAAAGGATTTTAGAAGTGCGGATCTGCATATTTCTCTGGATTTATTAAAAAAATCTAGGTTGTATCTTCGGAAGAATATGTATGATTTTATAATCTTTATGGCTGCATAATTTATTTGTGATAAAAATCTGAAAGTCTCATTAAGAGGAAGTGTAGTCCATAATGGATTCGAGTAGAGATCTTTCTATACAGAGGTATGGACCATTGTGTTTTGATGGCATACATAGTTTCCCGAATGAGATTCCTACTAAGATTAGGAAGCATTTGTAAGAGTTTAAAGGGAAATGATCATATTCAACATGTGATCATTTGCAAGGGTTTGTTGATCTGATGGGAGACTTTGAGTTTTGTCATGAAGATGTCATCATGAAGTTGTTGGTTTAGACCTTGAAGGATGATGCCAAGGTATGGTTCTATTCACTACCAGCGAATTCTATTTCTTCGTGGGAAGACATCAATTCAACTTTCATGGAGCAGTTTGCTGAAAGAATAGATGTGAGCATTCTACTGAACAAATTGATGGAGATTCAAATAGAAGAAGATGAGCTAGTCCCATCTTTCAACATCATATTTGTTAAGATATTAAAGGATATTCCAAAGAGTTAAAGACCCAATGATCATATATGTTTGATAATTTATTTGGGTACTTTTGGTAGAAAGATGAGCTTCTTGTTAAGAAATAAAGAGCCAAATAATTTACATCAAACTTTTATGACAGCGATGGACATTGAAAATAATTTGAGATATAGAATTACCAAAGGTTTTTTATCCAGTGGAGTCTATTGTCATAATGTTCCAATCGAAGCAAATGGGTGTAAATCAGCAAATAAAATTCAATGTCAAAGTGTTTCCATCTCTACCGATCTTACTAATCATGTTTCAAGTTATTCTTCTAAACAAAATGTGAATGAAGAAAATTTGCAGCAAACAATGAATGTCCCTGATGTAGAAGTTAACATGGTTAGTGAAGAATTGCAACATTTTCTTGATGTAGAGATAGATATATACAAGGGGTATACACCGAGTAGATTTCAAACTAGTTCTTCTAGTTGTGAGGATGTAGAGACTTATTGTTTGCATTCAAGTATTGAAAATGAAGAGGGGACAAATCTTTCATTTGATGATGATAAAGCCCCAAGTGATGAAGTTCTATCAGTTTTCAGTGGTGCTGATAGTGAAGAAGAAGATTTGAGGAGCCAGAGTGATCCTGATCTTCTTGAAGACAAGGAAATGGTTTATGGACAACCTTGTGAAGAGAATGAACACTCATCATGTACTAAAAATGATTGTGAAAAGGTTGATATGACTAGAGCACTAATGAATTCTTGTGTTTCAGATGACAATGGTGATGAAACTGAATTTTTAGTTTGTATGTTTTCAGCTTTTGATTTACCATATGAAATTATTGATCATAAGATAAATGAAGGCTTCTATGAACCTGAATATGAAACCATGTTATCTAAGTTCTCCCTTGAACCATAAATGAAAGTTAGTTGGTTTGATATGAATATTGAAGATTTTGATATTGTCAATAATATGGAATCAGTGTCTTATCAAGAAGAAGTTAATAATGCTAATAATATGTCCTACAACAGTGAATTATGTCAAGGAGACATATGCCAAAAGAAGAACATTTGCAATGAGTTTCCCGTTGATTTGTTTGAACCACAATATGAAACATTTCATGAAAAGCTGAATGATATTTCAAATTCCAAATCAGATTGTTTATTTCAGCCAAAGGTATGTTCTTTCATCCAAGAATTAGATGTAAAGAGTGTTGATACTCTATTCTTAGAGGATGTTGAAACAAGCCATCAAGAACATATTAATCACCAAGCGGAAAATACAACTTTCAATTTTTTAGTTTAGCATGATGATGTTTCCCAGAATGAATTCAATTTGAAGTCACAAGTTATAGTTCAAAATGATTTTCTTTCTCACACTTGTGTGATATGCATACAATTGAATTTCAAAGGTTTTCTTTTGAGGTTCAAAAATGCTATGAAGGTGTTAATCTCTTTCCATATAAAAAGCTAAAAAGTTAGGACAACATGTCTAATGGTTCCAAATTTTACATTGGTTATGATATTTTGCCGAATATAGAAGTTTATTCTTCTAATAATCCAAAATCAGATTATGAGGATGTGAAAGAAGGGTTTCCTTGTGAGCAGCCCTATGTGAATAAACATCATGATGTTGTTTCCTTTTGTGCTAATGATGCTAATTATGATGTTGATAGTGAAATCAGCGGATGCCAAGATGATGAGGAAGAGTCTACGGTAAATAATGTTCCTATTAAGTTTGTAGACCTCTCTTTTTATCAGCATAAGAGAACAGTCTTCTTATCCCAGTATAAGAAAGATTTGTGCAAATGGAAAAAAGATAATTATGATGTGGATGAGAGTTGTTGCAATGATGGTTTTGCACAAGATAATGGGAACAAAGAGTTTGCAGCCCTTGTTCCGAACAAGAAGGAAATTTTTAGCATCAAGCAAGAGGCCAAAGAGAATGAAAATGAAATCCAACATCCACTAAGCATTGAAGAAATCTAAGTATTCTTGGCTGTTGATTTTCAGAGGTATGCCTCTAATATGGATTCTACTTTGGAATATCCAGTTGACATATGTTTTCACACTGATGATGAGGCATGTGTTCAAAATGATGAAGATAATGATTCATGTTTAAATGAATTGATGTAGGAGCATCCTGGGTGTAAGAGCAATCTTGCATCACCCAAAAATATTTTTATTTTTGTATTCAATAAGGGCTATCTTGTGTAGAGCTGCTATTTATGGAAACTTGCTATTTTTAGTAAGTTGGTCATACGATCTCAGAATGTTCTGATTTCACATGTGGACATTCATCTCAGTCGTATCAGTCTGCCAGTAAAGTTTCATTGACAGATCAAGTCTAGCTTTGGAGATATTGAAGATTTTTGGTATTGGCAGCAGGGTACAGAAACTTTGAACTCAGTTTTGAAGGCTTTAGAGGCCCCAGATGAGGTTGAAAATTTGAGTGATGGGTGCTTGCGCCAATCAAGCCCATAAAGTGCTTCGTGGCCTTTTCAAATTGGGGTTATAATAGTCAATCGGAGCAACTAGCGATGACTTATGGTCTTCAGAAGTTTAGTCACTTGAAATGGCGGAAAAAAATTTTCTTTCAAAATTTTTGTTCGGGTTTCAAAAGTTATTTTGAGCTGACTTTGATGTAATAAATTGTAAAATAAAATAATTCTAAGTTTGGTCGGCCCTTTGGGCTAAATTTTTGGAACCTTCTAAGGTGGTGGAAATTACCTATATAAGAAAGGTCTGTAGTGTTGTCTTAGGCAGTTCAAGATAGTTCTGGGTAGTAAATCTGGATATTGATTTGAGGCTTTGTCCTATAGAATATTGTAAGGGGTGGCTTTGCATATTGTAGTTCTAAAAGTTTGTAATTCCACATTTGTGGAGATAATAAGAAGCTAATTTTTTGTTCTTACATATTGTTGTTGTTTCTCTATTTTTATTATGTGTTTTTGGTATTAAGGGGAGCACCCTTCATCAAGTGGTATCAAAGCAGGAGTTCCTGAGTGTGTAAATAGATCGTCAACTGTGAGGCAGTTTGCACCAGGACCATGGTTAGGGTTTCAGCACGCATCATGAAAATGCCTCCATGAAGGGAATGTGGTAGAAGAGTTGGTGTTGTAACACCTAAGGTTAGAGTGCTCCAGAGACAAGTGTGAGCATTGCAAGAAGAGATTCATAGAGGAATGAATCTTAATGTCAGAGATGAAAGCGAGGATGAACCCAAAGAAGAAGATCAAGAAGAAGTTGAAATTGTGAACCAGGAGGAAGAAAAGCTTTTTTGGGCCATTTCCAAGATCGGGAAAAGACCTAAGATAGAGGTTCCTACATTTTCAAGGAATCTTAACCCAGAAGAATTGATCGACTAGATCATTGAATGTGAGGAATATTTTGGGTATGAAGATATTGAGGATCCTGATAGGGTTAAATTCATGAAGGCCAGACTGAAAGGTCATGCGAAGATCTGGTGGCAAGAGATTCAATTAGAGCGAAATAGAAGAGGGAAAGATAAAATCACAAGATGGGATCGGATGATGGATAAATTGAAGTGATAGTTCATCCCTGTTGATTATGAGCTTGACCTACTAAAGAAAATGCAAAGTTTGAAGCAAGTGGGATGATCTGTTCAGGAGTATACAAGGGATTTCTATCGACTCCTCATCAGAATAGGCCATGCAGAAGCTGATAATGAGAAAGTTGCCCGATACCTTAATGGGTTAAGGCCAAGAATTCAGGAGGAGTTGAATCTGGTTCGAATGAATAGTATTGAGGAGGCATACCAGTTTTCCTTAAAAGTAGAGGAAAAGTTGAACAAAAAGTTTGAGAGAAGACAAAATGGAAGGGGTCGTGGTGGAAGATCTGGTGGACGGTCATATGGTGGCCAAAATGAAGATCCGAAAAAGAAGGATGAGGCTAGTAGCAGTCAAAATCAGAGAGGAAATAATTTCAATTGTTTCCAAGATCAGAACAATAGAGATCAGAGAGGGAGGGGAAGAGGACAAGGTTCAGGAAGAGGAGGCTTCCATGGAACATGTTTTCACTGTAGAGAAGAAGGTCATAGGGCTTTTGAATGTCCTTAGTGCCAAGGCAGAACAGACAGGAAAAATGAAGGCCAAGCCATAGTTGTACATGTAGATGAAGATGTCAGATCATCAAATTCTAAAGATGCTGAAAGAGGAGAAATGCTGATTAACAAAAGAGTCCTGTTGAGTGGTGAGAATGAACTTGAACAAAAGATGAACCTATTTCGCACTAAGTGCAAGTGTGAGGGTAAGTCTTGTGATGTGATTATTGATAGTGGAAGCACTGACAATTTGGTGTCAGAAGAGATGGTGACCAAGTTGAAGCTCAAGAGATAGAAACACCCACATCCATATCGGATTTCTTGGGTACAGGATGACCCCAAGGTCGTGGTCAATGAACAATGCCTAGTGAAGTTAAAGATTGGTAGATACCATGATGAGGTACTCTGTGATATTATATCTATGGATGTATGTCATATGTTGTTGGGTAGACTATGATAGTTTGACAGATGTGTTGTACATGATGGTCATGCAAATACCTATTCTCTGACAAAGGATAGAGTGTGACTTAAGCTAAAGCCATTGAATGACACAGAAGAAAAGGTATGTGGTAGTGCAAGAATAAATTTTGTTGATGGAAGAAATTTTCTAGATGGTATGAGGCATGAGCATGTATATTTTTCTTTAATTCCAAAAGCTGGTAAAGAGGAAGTAGAAGATGTTCCTGTAGAAGTTGCAGATTTGTTGAATGAGTTTCAAGATATTGTATCTGATAATGTGCTTGATGGATTACCACCAGTCAAGAAGATCAGTCATCAAATGGACTTGATTCCAGGAGTGAGTTTTCCAAATAAGGCAACACACAGAATGACACCTGCAGAAAGTGAGGAGTTGAATAGACAAGTACATGAGTTGTTACAGAAAGGGTTGATTCGTGAGAGTTTGAGTCCCTGTGCTATAACATTGGTATTAGCACCAAAGAAAAATGAAGAGTGGAGGATGTGTACATATTCCAGAGCAATAAACAAGATCACAATCAAGTACAGGTTTTCATTTGCATGAATGGATGATATTATAGACTGTTTGAGTGGAGCTGTGTATTTCTCAAAGATAGATCTAAAGAGCGGATATCACCAAATTCAGATCAGAGAAGGAGATGAATGGAAGACTGCCTTAAAGACAAAAGAAGGACTATATGAGTGGTTAGTCATGCCTTTTGGGCTAACCAAAGTACAGAGCACTTTCATACAGCTCATGAACGAGGTTCTAAAAGAATTTCTTGGTAAGTTTGTCATTGTTTACCTAGATGATATTTTGATCTTTAGCAAGACATTGGAGGAACATATGATGCATACTCGTATGGTGTTTGAGAAGTTGAGAGATGAGAAATTGTTGATTAATTTGAAGAAGTGCAATCTTGTGAAGAAGGAATTAGTATATTTAGGATTTGTAGTTTCAGCAGAAGGTCTAAAAATAGATCCAAAGAAGGTACAGGCTATCCTTGAATGGCCTACTCCAAGAAGTGCTACTGAGGTAAGATCTTTTCATGGTCTAGCTAGCTTTTATAGAAAGTTTATTAGAAATTTTAGCAGTATTTGTGGACCCTTAACTGAAACAATGAGAGGGGATAGAAAAGAGTTTAAGTGGACTAATGGGGCAGAAAAAAGTTTTCAATTGTTGAAATAAAAAGTTACAAAACAACTTATTTAGCACTTCCAGATTTTATTAAGGTGTTTCAAGTAGATTGTGATGCTAGTGGTACTACAATAGGAGCTGTTATCAGCTGAGAAGGTAAACCTATTGCTTATTTCAGTGAGAAGTTAAATGATGCCAAGAGAAAGTATTATGTTTATGATCATAAATTTTATGCTATAGTCCGGGCATTAAAGAAGTGGAGACATTATCTGCTTCCTAAGGAGTTTGTTTTGTATACTGATCATCAAGCTTTGCAATATTTGAATAGTCAGGGAAAGTTGAATCAGAAGCATTTGAAATGGGTTGAGTTTTTGCAGAGTTATACATTTGTTTTAAAACACAGGAGCGGAAAGTCTAATAGGGTTGCAGATGCTCTTAGCAGAAGGCAACTATTGCTGACAGAAATAAAGTTTGAAGTGGTTAGGTTCAAGGAACTCAAGAATTCGTATCCAGAGGATCCTGATTTTGGTGAAGCTTGAAAAGCTTGTAAAAAACGTGTTACTCTAGACAGGATGAAATGGCTGGATTTCATCATCCAGGATGATATGCTATTCAGAGGGAGTCAGTTGAGCATTCAACAAAGTTCTATGAGGGAGAATCTCATCAAGAAGAAGCATAGTGGAGGATTGGCTAGACATTTTGGTCATGATAAAACCTTTGGTTTGGTTAGTGAGAATTATTATTGGCCACAATTGCAGCAAGATGTGAAGAAGTTTGTACAGAGTTGCAGAGTATGTCAAATGGTGAAAGGAGTGAAAGAAAATACAAAGTTGTATTAGCCATTACCTTTACCAGAGAAGCCTTGGGAGGACATCAACATGGACTTTGTTCTTGGTTTACCGAGGACTTAGCGGGGACATGATTCAATTTTTGTGGTGGTTGATAGATTTTTGAAGATGACGCATTTCATTCCCTGCAAGAAGACTACTGATGTTGTTCATGTAGAGAGTTATTTTTCAAAGAAGTAGTGAGACTACATGGTTTTCCAAAGACCATAGTTTCAGATCAGGACACTAAGTTTGTTGGATATTTCTGGCATACATTTTAGAAAAAGTTGAAGATAGATTTGAAGTTCAGTTCATCACATCATCCACAGACTGATGGATAGACAGAGGTGGTGAATAGAAGTTTGAGGAATTTGCTAAGATGTTTGGTTGGAGATAAGCCAATAGGATGGGATTTGATTTTACCACAGGTAGAATTTGCATACAATAATTCTCTCAACAGGAGCACTGGTAAATCACCATTCTAGATTGTATATAGAAGTAGTCCAAAAAATGCATCTGAATTGAGAAAGATAGATAAAGAAGAAATAAGTAGTGCTGAAGCTGAGGATTTTGCAGAACACTTGAAGAACATCCATGAGGAAGTGAGGAAGCACATTACCAAAATGAATGCACAATATAAGGCTAAGACAGATGAGAAAAGGAGGCATAAAGAATTTTAGGTTGGGGATGAAGTTATTGTTCATTTGCAAAAGGAGCGGTTTCCAGTTAGTACATATAACAAACTGAAAATGAAGAAGTTTGAACCATGTAAGATACTGAAGAAGCATGATTCAGAAAATGCATATGAGGTATAATTGCCTAGTGAGCTGAATATTTCACCAATGTTTAACATTTCAAATTTGACAGAGTATCATGAAGGAGGTGTTGAAGATGACATCATAGCAGCACAGTGGAGTATTCCAGCAAGTAGTTCAGATACTAAGGAGATTGAAGACATACTAGACAGTCGTGTTGGTAGAAGCACAAGGAACAGGACATATGAAGAATATCTGGTCAAGTGGAAAGGATGACCTATTGTAGATTCATCATGGCTAACAAGGGAGAAGGTTAACTGTCTTAGTTTTCCTCTACACACCTGAGTCGTGATAGGGTCCCTTCTCAAATTACCCTAAGTGTCTGATGCAGGAGCATCCTGGGTGTAGGAGCAATCTTACATCACCCAAAAATATTTTTGTTTTGTATTCAATAAGGGTTATCTTGTGTAGAGCTGCTTTTTATGGAAACTTACTATTTTTAGTAAGTTGGTCATAGAATCTCAGAATGTTCTAATTTTACATGTGGAGGTTCATCTCAATTGTATCAGCCTACTAGTAAAGTTTCATTGACAAATCAAGTCTAGCTTTGGAGATATTGAAGATTTTCGGTATTGGCAGCAGGGTATAGAAACTTTGAACTTATTTTTGAAGGCTTAAGAGGCCTCAGATGAGGTTCAAAATTTGAGTGATGGGTACTTGCGCCAGTCAAACCTATAGAACGCTTCGTGGCCTTTCTAAATTGGGGTTATAATAGTCAATTGGAGCAACTGGCGATGACTTATGGTCTTCAAAAGTTGAGTCACCTGAAATGGCAGAAAATAATTTTCTTTCAAAATTTTTGTTTGGGTTTCAAAAGTTATTTTGAGCCGACTTTGATGTAATAAATTGTAAAATGAAATAATTCTAAGTTTGGTCGGCCCTTTGGGCTAAATTTTTGGAACCTTCTCGGGCAGTGGAAATTGCCTATATAAGAAAGGTCTGCAATGTTGTCTTAGGCAGTTCGGGAAAGTTCTGGGTATTGATTCGAGGATTTTTCCTATAGAATATTGTAAGGGAATACCCATGTGGCTTTGCATATTATAATTCTGAAAGTTTTTAATTCCACATTTATGGAGATAATAAAAAGCTAATTTTCTGTTCTTGCATATTATTGTTGTTTTTCTATTTTTATTATGTGTTTGTGGTATTAAGAGGAGCACCCTTCATCAACTGCTACTAGAAAAGGAGTTCCTGAGTGTGTAAATAGATTGCCAACTGTGAGGCAGTTTGCACCAGGACCGTGGTTAGGGTTTCAGCGCGCATCGCAAAAATGCCTCCATGAAAGAATGTGGCGGAAGAGTTGGTGTTGTAACACCTGAGGTTAGAGCGCTCCAGATAAAAGTGCAAGCATTGCAGGAAGAGATTCATAGAGGAATGAATCTTAATATAAAAGATGAAAGTGAGGATGAAGCTGAAGAAGAAGATCAAGAAGAAGAAGTCAAAATTGTGAACCAGGAGCAAGAAAGGCTTTTTCAAGCCATTTCCAAGATCAAGAAAAGACCTAAGATAGAGGTTCCTACATTTTTAGGGAATCTTAACCTAGAAGAATTGATCGACTATATCAATGAAAGTGAGGAATATTTTGAGTATGAAGATATTGAGGATCCTGATAGGGTCAAATTCATGAAGGCTAGACTGAAATGTCATGGGAAGATCTGGTGGCAAGAGATTCAATTGGAGTGAAATAGAAGAGGAAAAGATAAAATCACAAAATGGGATCAGATGGTGGATAAATTGAAGCGATAGTTCATGCCTGTTGATTATGAGCTTGACCTACTGAAGAAAATGCAAAGTTTGAAGCAAGCGGGATGATCTGTTCACGAGTATACAGAAGAGTTTTATCGACTCCTCATCAGAACAGGCCATGCAGAAGCTGATAAGGAGAAAGCTGCCCGATACCTTAATGGGTTAATGCCAATCATTCAAGAGGAGTTGAATCTGGTTTGAATGAATAGTATTGAGGAGGCATACTAGTTTTCCCTAAAAGTAGAGGAAAAGTTGAACAAGAAATTTGAGAGAAGACAAAACGGAAGGGGTTGTGGTGGAAGATCTGGTGGACGGTCATATGGTGGCCAAAATGAAGATCCGAAAAAGAAGGATGAGGCTAGTAGTAGTCAAAATTAGAGAGGAAATAATTTCAATCATTTTCAAGATCAGAACAATAGAGATCAGAGAGGAAGGGGAAGAGGACAATGTTCAGGAAGAGGAGGCTTCCATGGAACATGTTTTCACTGTGGAGAAGAAGGTCATAGGGCAGTTGAATGTCCTCAACACCAAGGTAGAACAGATAGGAGAAATGAAGGCCAGGCTAGAATTGCACATGTAGATGAAGATGTCAGATCATCAAATTATGAAGATGTTGAAAGAGGAGAAACATTGATTAACAGAAGAGTCCTGTTGAGTGGTGAGAATGAACCTGAACAAAGGAGGAACCTATTTCGTACCAGGTGCAAGTGTGAGGGTAATTGTTGTGATGTGATTATTTATAGTTGAAGCACTGACAATTTGGTGTCAGAAGAGATGGTGACCAAGTTGAAGCTCAAGAGACAGAAACACCCACATCCATATCAGATTGCTTGGATACAAGATGACCACAAGGTCATGGTCAATGAACAATGCCTAGTGAAGTTCAAGATTGGCGGATGCCATGATGAGGTACTGTGTGATATCATATCTATGGATGTATGTCATATGTTGTTGGGTAGACCATGGCAATTTGATAGATGTGCTATACATGATGGCCGTGTGAATACCTATTCCCTAACAAAGGACGGAGTGCGATATAAGCTAAAGCCATTGAATGACACAGAAGAAAAGGTATGTGGTAGTGCAAGAATAACTTTTGTTGATGAAAAAAATTTCCTAGATAGTATGAGGCATGAGCATGTATGTTTTCCTTTAATTCTAAAAGCTGGTAGAGAGGAAGTAGAAGATGTTCTTGTAGAAGTTGCAGATTTGTTGAATGAGTTTCAGGATATTGTATCTGATGGATTACCACTAGTTAGGAAGATCAGTCATCAAATGGACTTGATCCCAGGAGTGAGTTTGCCAAATAAGGCAGCACAGACAATGAGACTTGCAGAAAGTGAGGAGTGGAATAGACAAGTACATGAGTTATTACAGAAATGGTTGATCCATGAGAGTCTGAGTCTCTGTGTTGAACCAGTAGTATTAGCACTAAAGAAGAATGGAGAGTCAAGGATGTGTATAGATTCCAAAGCAATAAACAAGATCACAATCAAGTACATGTTTCCATTGCCACTAATGGATGATATTATGGACTGTTTGAGTGGAGCTATGTATTTCTGAAAGATAGATCTAAAGAGTGGATATCACCAGATTTGGAACAAAGAAGGAGATGAATGAAAGATTGCCTTGAAGACAAAAAAAGGACTGTATGAGTGGTTAGTCATGCCTTTTGGGCTAACCAATGCACTGAGCACTTTCATGCGGCTCATGAACGAGATTCTGAAAGATTTTCTGGGTAAGTTTGTCATTGTTTACCTAGATGATATTTTGATCTTTAGCAAGACATTGGAGGAACATATGATGCATATTCATATGGTGTTTGAAAAGTTGAGGGATGAGAAATTGTTGATTAATTTGAAGAAGTGGAGTTTTGTGAAGAAGGAATTAGTGTATTTGAGATTTGTAGTTTCAGCAGAAGGTCTGAAAATGGATCTAGAGAAGGTACAAGCTATCCTTGTGATGCAGGAGCATCCTGGGTGTAAGAGCAATCTTGCATCACCCAAAAATATTTTTATTTTTGTATTCAATAAGGGATATCTTGTGCAGAGCCGCTATTTATGGAAACTTACTATTTTTAGGAAGTTGGTCTTGCGATCTTAGAATGTTCTAATTTTACATGTGGAGGTTCATCTCAGTCATATCAGCTTGCTAGTAAAGTTTCATGGCTAGATCAGGTCTAGTTTTGAAGATATTGAAGATTTTCGTTATTGGCAGCAAGGTACAAAAACTTTGAACTCAATTTTGAAGGCTTTAGAGGCCCCGGATGAGGTTGAAAATTTGGGTGACAAGTGCTTTGCATTGGTCAAGCCTGTAGAGCGCTTTGTGGCGTTTCCAGAATGGGGTATAATAGCCAATCAGGTCAACGGGCAATGACTTATGGTCTTCAGAAATTGGGTCACCTGAAATGGCGAAAAATAATTTTTCTTCAAAATTTCTGTTTGGGTTTCAAAACTCATTTTGAGCTGACTTTGATGTAATAAATTGTAAAATAAAATAATTCTAAGTTTGGTCGGCCCTAAGGGCTAAATTTCTAGAACCTTCTCAGGCGGTGAAAATTGCCTATATAAAGAAGGCCCATAGTGTTGTCTAGGGTAGTTCTGGGTAGTAGATTCGAGGCTTTGTCCTACAGAATATTGTAAGGGAATGCCCATGTGGCTTTGCATATTGTAATTCTGAAAGTTTGTAATTTCACACTTGTAGAGATAATAAGAAGCCAATTTTCTGTTCTTGCATATTGTTGTTGTGTTTCTCTGTTTCTATTATGTGTTTGTGGTATTAAGGGGAGTACCCTTCATCAAGTGGTATGAGAGCAGGAGTTCTTGAGTGTGTAAACAGATTGCTGACTGTGAAGTAGTTTGCACCAGGACCATGGTTTGAGTTTCAGCGCGCATCGTGAAAATACCTCCACGAAGAGAACGTGGTGGAAGAGCTGGTGCTGTGACAACTAAGGTTAGAGAGCTGTAGAGACAAGTGCGAGCATTACAAGAAGAGATTTGCAGAGGAATGAATCTTAATGTCAGAGATGAAAGCGAGGATGAAGCCGAAGAAGAATATCAAGAAGGAGATGCCGAAATTGTGAACTAGGAGGAAGAAAGACTTTTTCGGGTGATTTTCAAGATTGGGAAAAGGCCTAAGATTGAGGTTCCTACATTTTCTAGAAATCTTAACCCAGAGAAATTGATTGACTGGATCAATGAATGTGAAGAATATTTTGAGTATGAAGATGTTGAGGATCCTGATAGGGTCAAATTTGCGAAGGCTAGACTGAAAGGTCATGCGAAGATCTGGTGGCAAGAGATTCAATTGGAGTGAAATAGAAGAGGGAAAGATAAAATCACAAGATGAGATCAGATGGTGGATAAATTGAAGCGATAGTTCATCCCTGTTGATTATGAGCTTGACCTACTAAAGAAAATGCAAAGTTTGAAGCAAGAAAGAAGATCTATTCAGGAGTATACAGAGGAGTTCTATCGACTCCTCATTAGAACAGGCCATGCAGAAGCTGATAAGGAGAAAGTTGTCCGATACCTTAATGGGTTGAGGCCAAGCATTTAGGAGGAGCTGAATCTGGTTTGAATGAATAGTATTGAGGAGACATACCAGTTTGCCCTAAAAGTAGAGGAAAAGCTAAATAAGAAGTTTGAGAGCAGACAAAATGGAAGAGGTCGTGGTGGAAGATCTGGTGGATGGTCATATGGTGGCCGAAATGAAGATCCGAAAAAGAAGGATGAGGTTAGTAGTAGTCAAAATCAGAGAAGAAATAATTCAAATCATTTCCAAAATCAGAATAATAGAGATCAGAGAGGAAGAGGAAGAGGAAAAGGATCTAGAAGAGGAGGCTTCCGAGGAACATGTTTTCACTGTGGAGAAGAACGTCATAGGGTATTTGAATGTCCTCAGCACCAAGAAAGAACAGACAGGAGAAATGAAGGCCAGGCCAGAGTTACACATGTAGATAAAGATGCTAGATCATCAAATTTTGAAGATGCTGAAAGAGGAGAAATGCTAATTAATAGAAGAGTCTTGCTGAGTGGTGAGAATGAACCTGAACAAAGGAGGAGCCTGTTTCACACTAGATGCAAGTGTGAGGGTAAATGCTGTGATGTGATTATCGATAGTGAAAGCACTGACAATTTGGTGTCAGAAGAGATGGTGACAAAGTTGAAGCTCAAGAGACAGAAACACCCACATCCATATTGGATTGCCTGGGTGTAGGATAACCATAAGGTCATGGTCAATGAACAGTGCCTGGTAAAGTTCAAGATCGGCGGGTACCAAGATGAGGTACTATGTGATATCATCTCTATGGATGCATGTCATATGTTGTTGGGTAGACCGTGGCAATTTGACAGATGTGCTGTACACGATGGTCGTGCGAATACCTATTCCCTGACAAAGGATGGAGTGCGACATAAGTTAAAGCCATTGAAGGAGACCGAAGAAAAGGTATGTGGTAATGCAAGAATAACATTTGTTGATGGAAGAAAATTCTTAGATGGTATGAGGTATGAGCATGTGTGTTTTGCTTTAATTCCAAAAGCTAGTAAAGAAAAAGTAGAGGATGTACCTATAGATGTTGCAGATTTGTTGAATGAGTTTCAGGATATTGTATCTGATAATGTACCTGATGGATTACCACCGATAAGGAAGATCAGTCATCAGATAGATTTGATTTTAGGAGCCAGTTTACCAAAAAAGGTAGCACACAGAATGACACCAGCAAAGAGTGAAGAGTTGAACAGAAAAGTACACGAGTTATTGCAGAAGGGGTTGATTCGAGAGAGTCTGAGTCTCTGTGCTATACCAGCGGTATTAGCACCAAAAAAGAATAGAGAGTGGAGGATGTGTACAGATTCCAGTGCAATAAACAATATCACAATCAAGTACAGGTTTCCATTGCCATGAATGGATGATATTATGGATTGTTTGAGTGGAGCTGTGTATTTCTCAAAGATAGATCTGAAGAGTGGATATCACCAGATTCGGATCAAAGAAGGAGATGAATGGAAGACTGCCTTCAAGACAAAGGAAGGACTGTATGCGTGGTTAGTCATGCCTTTTGGGCTAACCAATGCATCGAGCACTTTCATGCGGCTCATGAACAAGGTTCTGAAAAAATTTCTTGGTAAGTTTGTAATTGTTTACCTAGATGATATTTTGATCTTTAGCAAGACATTGGAGGAGCATATGATGCATATTCGTATGGTGTTTGAGAAGCTGAGAGATGAGAAATTATTGATTAACTTGAAGAAGTGCAGTTTTGTGAAGAAAGAATTAGTGTATTTGAGATTTGTCATTTCAACAGAAGGTCTAAAAATAGACCCAGAGAAAGTACAAGCTATCCTTGAATGGCCTACTCCAATGAGTGCTACTGAGGTAAGATCTTTTCATGGTTTGGCTAGCTTTTATAGAAAGTTTATCAGAAATTTTTGCAGTATTTATGGACCCTTGACTGAAACAATGAGAGGGGATAGAAAAGAGTTTAAGTGGACTAATGGGGCAGAAAAGAGTTTTCAATTGTTGAAACAAAAAGTTACAGAACAACCTGTTTTAGCACTTCTAGATTTTAATAATGTGTTTCAAGTAGACTGTGATGCTAGTGGTACTGCAATAGGAGCTGTTATGAGTCAAGAAGGTAAACCTATTGCTTATTTCAGTGAGAAGTTAAATGATGCCAAGAGAAAATATTCTGTTTATGATAAAAAATTTTATGCTATAGTTCAGGCATTGAAAAAGTGGAGGCACTATCTCCTTCCTAAGGAGTTTTTTTTGTATATTGATCATCAAGCTTTGCAATGTTTGAATAGTCAAGGAAAGTTGAATCAGAGACATTTGAAATGGGTTGAGTTTTTGCAGAGTTATACATTTGTTTTGAAACATAGGAGTGGAAAGTCTAATAGGGTTGTGGATGCTCTTAGTAGAAGGCAACTATTGTTGACAGAAATGCAGATTGAAGTGGTTGGGTTCAAATAACTCAAGAATTTATATCCAGAGGATCTTGATTTTGGTGAAGCTTGGAAAGCTTGTACAGAACCTGTTACTCTAGACAGGACGAAATGGCTGGATTTCATCATCCAGGATGATATGCTATTTAGAGAGAATCAGTTGTGCATTCAACAAAGTTCTATGAGGGAGAATCTCATCAAAGAGAAGCATAGTGAAGGATTGGCTAGACATTTTGGTCATGATAAAACCTTTGGTTTGGTTAGTGAGAATTATTATTGGCCACAATTGCAGCAAGATGTGAAGAAGTTTGTACAGAGTTGCAGAGTATGTCAAATGGTGAAAGGAGTGAAGGAAAATACAAGGTTGTATCAGCCATTACCTTTACCAGAGAAGCCTTGGGAGGACATCAGCATGGACTTTGTTCTTGGTTTACCGAGGACTCAGTAGGGACATGATTTAATTTTTGTGGTGGTTGATAGATTTTTGAAGATGGCACATTTCATTCCCTACAAGAAGACTACTGATGTTGTTCATGTAGAGAGTTATTTTTCAGAGAAGTAGTGAGACTACATGGTTTTCCAAAGACCATAGTTTCAGATCAGGACACTAAGTTTGTTGGATATTTCTGGCATATATTGTGGAAAAAGTTGAAGACAAATTTGAAGTTCAATTCATCACATCATCCACAGACTGATGGACAGATAGAGGTGGTGAATAGGAGTTTGAGAAATTTGCTGTGATGTTTGGTTAGAGATAAGCCAACAGGATGCGATTTGATTTTACCACAAGTAGAATTTGCATACAATAATTCTCTCAACAGGTGCACTAGTAAATCACCATTCCAAATTGTATATGGAAGTAGTCCAAGAAATGCATCTGAATTGAGAAAGATATATAAAGGAGAAGTAAGTAGTGCTGAAGCTGAGGATTTTGTAGAACACTTGAAGAACATCCATGAGGAAGTGAGGAAGCACATCACCAAAATGAATGCACAGTATAAGGCTAAGGCAGATGATAAAATAAGGCATAAGGAATTTCAGGTTGGGGATGAAGTCATGGTTCATTTGCGAAAGGAGTGGTTTCCAGTTGGTACATATAACAAGATAAAAATGAAGAATTTTGGACCATGTAAGATACTGAAGAAGCATGATTTAGGAAATGCATATGAGGTAGAATTGCCGAGTGAGCTGAATATTTCACCAATGTTTAACATTTCAGATTTGACAGAGTATCATGAAGGAGGTGTTGAAGATAACATCATAGAAGCACAGTGGATTATTCCAGTAAGTAGTTTAGATACTAAGGAGATTGAAGACATACTAGACAGTCGTGTTGGCAGAAGCACAAGGAATAGGACATATGAAGAATATCTGGTCAAGTGGAAAGGATGACTTATTGAAAATTCATCATGGCTAACAAGGGAAGAGGTTAACCGTTTTGGTTTTCCTCTACACACTTGAGTCGTCATAGAGTCACTTCTCAAATTACCCTGGGTGTCTGATGCAGGAGCATCTTGGGTGTAAGAGAAATCTTGCATCACCGAAAAATATTTTTATTTTTGTATTCAATAAGGGCTATCTTGTGTAGAGCTGCTATTTATGAAAACTTACTATTTTTAGAAAGTTGGTCATACGATCTTGGAATGTTGTGATTTCACATGTGGAGGTTCATCTTAGTCATATCAGCCTGCCTATAAAGTTTCATTGATAGATCAAGTCTAGCTTTTGACATATTGAAGATTTTTGGTATTGGCAGCAGGGTAGAGAAACTTTGAACTCAGTTTTGAAGGCTTTAGAGGCCTCGGATGAGGTCAAAAATTGGAATGATAGGTGCTTGTGCCAGTCAAACCTGTAGAGCGCTTCATGGCCTTTTCGAATTGGGGTTATAATATTCAATCGGAGCAACTCGCAATGACTTATGGTCTTCGAAAGTTGAGTCACCTGAAATGGCAGAAAATAATTTTTCTTCAAAATTTTTGTTCAGGTTTCAAAAGTTATTTTGAGTTGACTTTGATGTAATAAATTGTAAAATAAAATAATTCTAAGTTTGGTCAGCCCTTTGGGCTAAATTTCTAGAACCTTCTCGGGCGGTGGAAATTGCCTATATAAGAAAGGTCTGTAGCGTTGTCTTAGGCAGTTCAGGACAGTTCTGGGTAATAAATCTGGGTATTGATTCGAGGCTTTGTCCTACAGAATATTGTAAGGGAATACCCATGTGGGTTTACATATTGTAATTCTGAAAGTTTGTAATTTCACATTTGTGGAGATAATAAGAAGCCAATTTTCTGTTCTTGCATATTGTTGTTATTTCTCTATTTTTGTTATGTTTTTGTGGTATTAAGGGGAGCACCCTTCATCAAGTGGTATTAGAGTAGGAGTTCCTCAGTGTGTAAATAGATTGCCGACTATGAAGCAGTTTTCATGAGGACCATGGTTAGGGTTTCAGTGTGCATCGTGAAAATGCCTCCATGAAGGGAACATGGTAGAAGACTTAGTTTTGTAACACCTGAAGTTAGAGTGCTCCAGAGACAAGTGCAAGCATTGCAAGAAGAGATTTATAAAGGAATGAATCTCAATGTTAGAGATGAAAGCGAGGATGAAGCTGAAGAAGAAGATCAAGAAGGAGAAGTCAAAATTGTGAACCAGGAGGAAGAAAGGTTTTTCTGGGCCATTTCCAAGATCAGGTAAAGACCTAAGATAGAGGTTTCTACATTTTCAGGGAATCTTAACCTAGAAGAATTGATCGACTGCATCAATAAATGTGAGGAATATTTTGAGTATGAAGATATTAAGGATCCTGATAGGGTCAAATTTGTGAAGGCCAGACTGAAAGGTCATGCGAAGATCTGGTGGCAAGAGATTCAATTGGAGCGAAATAGAAGAGGGAAAGATAAAATCACAAGATGGGATCGGATGGTGGATAAATTAAAATGATAGTTCATCCTTGTTGATTATGAGCTTGACCTACTGAAGAAAATGCAAAGTTTGAATCAAGTAGGATGATCTGTTCAGGAGTATAAAGAGGAGTTCTATCGACTCTTCATCATAATAGGCCATGCAGAAGCTGATAAGGAGAAAGATGTCAGATATCTTAATGAGTTAAGGTCAAGCATTTAGGAGGAGTTGAATCTAGTTCAAATGAACAGTATTGAAGAGGCATACCAGTTTGCCCTAAAAGTAGAGGAAAAGCTGAACAAAAAGTTTGAGAGAAAAAAAAATGGAAGGGGTCGTGGTGGAAGATGTGGTGGACGGTCATATGGTGGCCAAAATGAAGATCCAAAAAAGAAGGATGAGGCCAGTAGCAGTCAAAATCAGAGAGGAAATAATTTCAATCATTTCCAAGATTAGAACAATAGAGATCAAAGAGGAAGGGGAAGAGGACAAGGTTCAGGAAGAGGAGGCTTCCATGGAACATGTTTTCACTGTGGAGAAGGTCATAGGGAATTTGAATGTCCTCAGTGCCAAGGCAGAACAGACAGGAGAAATGAAGGCCAGGCCAGAGTTGCACATGTGGATGAAGATGCCAGATCATCAAATTATGAAGGTGCTGAAAGAAGAGAAATGTTGATTAATAGAAGAGTCCCGTTGAGTGGTGAGAATGAACCTGAACAAAGGAGGAGCCTGTTTCACACCAGGTGCAAGTGTGAGGGTAAGTGTTGTGATGTGATTATTGATAGTGGAAGCACTGAAAATTTGGTGTTAGAAGAGATGGTGACCAAGTTGAAGCTCAAGAGATAGAAACACCCACATCCATATCGGATTGCCTAGGTACAGGATGACCACAAGGTCATGGTCAATGAATAATGCCTAGTGAAGTTCAAGATTAGCGGATACCATGATGAGGTACTGTGTGATATCATATCTATGGATGTATGTCATATGTTGTTGGGTAGACCATAGCATTTTGATAGATGTGCTCTACATGATGGCCGTGTGAATACTTATTCCCTGACAAAGGATGGAGTGCGACATAAGCTAAAGCCATTGAATGACACAGAAGAAAAGGTATGTGGTACTATAAGAATAACTTTTGTTGATGGAAGAAATTTCTTAGATGGTATGAGGCATGAGCATGTATGTTTTGCTTTAATTTCAAAAGCTGGTAAAGAGGAAGTAGAAGATGTTCCTGTAGAAGTTGCAGATTTGTTGAATGAGTTTCAAGATATTGTATCTGATAATGTGCCTGATGGATTACCACCAGTCAGGAAGATCAATCATCAAATAGACTTGATCCCAGGACTGAGTTTTCCAAATAAGGCACCACACAAAATGACACTTGCAGAAAGTGAGGAGTTGAACAGACAAGTACATGAGTTGTTATAGAAAGGGTTGATCCATGAGTTTCTAAGTCCATGTGTTGTACCAACGATATTAGCACCAATGAAGAATGAAGAGTGGAGGATGTGTTCAGATTCTAGAGAAATAAACAAGATCACAATCAAGTACAAGTTTCCATTACCATGAATGGATGATATTATGGACTGTTTGAGTGGAGTTGTGAATTTCTCAAAGATAGATTTGAAGAGTGGATATCACCAGATTTGGCTCAGAGAAGGAGATGAATGGAAGACTGCATTCAAGACAAAAGAAGGACTGTATGAGTGGTTAGTCATGCCTTTTCAACTAACCAATGCACCGAGCACTTTCATGCGGCTCATGAATGAGGTTCTGAAAGAATTTCTTGGTAAGTTTGTCATTGTTTATCTAGATGATATTTTGATCTTTAACAAGACATTGGAGGAACATATGATGCATATTCGTATGGTGTTTGAGAAGTTGAGAGATGAGAAATTGTTGATTAATTTGAAGAAGTGCAGTTTTGTGAAGAAGGAATTAGTGTATTTGGGATTTGTAGTTTCAGCAGAGGGTCTGAAAATAGATCTAGAGAAGGTACAAGCTATCCTTGAATGGCCTACTCCAAGGAGTGCTACTGAGGTAAGATCTTTTCATGGTCTAGCTAGCTTTTACAAAATGTTTATCAAAAATTTTAGCAGTATTTGTGGACCCTTGACTGAAATAATGAGAGGGGATAGAAAAGAGTTTAAGTGGACTAATGAGGCAGAAAAAAGTTTTCAATTGTTGAAACAAAAAGTTACAGAACAACCTGTTTTAGCACTTCTAGATTTTAATAAGGTGTTTCAAGTAGATTGTGATGCTAGTGGTACTGCAATAGGAGTTGTTATGAGCCAAGAAGGTAAACCTGTTGCTTATTTCAGTGAGAAGTTAAATGATGTCAAGAGAAAGTATTCTGTTTATGATCAAAAATTTTATGCTATAGTTCAGGCACTAAAGAAGTGGAGGCATTATCTGCTTCCTAAGGAGTTTTTTTTGTATATTGATCATCAAGCTTTGCAATATTTGAATAGTCAAGGAAAGTTGAATCAGAGGCATTTGAAATGGGTTGAGTTTTTGCAGAGTTATACATTTGTTTTGAAACATAGGAGCGGAAAGTCTAATAGGGTTGCAGATGCTCTTGGCAGAAGGCAACTATTGCTGATAGAAATGCAGATTGAAGTGGTTAGGTTCATGGAACTCAAAAATTTATATCCAGAAGATCCTGATTTTGGTGAAGATTGGAAAGCTTGTAAAGAACCTATTACTCTAGATAGGATGAAATGGTTGGATTCCATCATCCAGGATGATATGATATTCAGAGGGAGTCAATTGTGCATTCCATGAAGTTCTATGAGAGAGAATCTCATCAAGGAGAAGCATAGCGGAGGATTGGCATTGGTCATGATAAAACCCTTGGTTTGGTTAGTGAGAATTATTATTGGCCACAATTGTAGCAAGATGTGAAGAAGTTTGTACAGAGTTGCAGAGTATGTCAAATGGTGAAAGGAGTGAAGCAGAATACAGGGTTGTATCAGCCATTACCTATACCAGAGAAGCTTTGGGAGGACATCAGCATGGACTTTGTTCTCGGTTTACTGAGGACTCAGCAGGGACATGATTCAATTTTTGTGGTGGTTGATAAATTTTTGAGGATGACACATTTCATTCCCTGCAAGAAGACTAATGATGATGTTCATGTAGCAGAGTTATTTTTCAAAGAAGTAGTGAGACTACATGGTTTGCCAAAGACCATAGTTTTAGATCGGGACAGTAAGTTTGTTGGATATTTTTGGCGTACATTATGGAAAAAGTTGAAGATAGATTTGAATTTTAGTTCATCACATCATCCATAGACTGATGGACAGATAGAGGTGGTGAATAGGAGTTTGGAGAATTTGCTGAGATGTTTGGTTGGAGATAAGCCAATAGGATGGGATTTAATTTTACCACAGGAAAAATTTGCATACAATAATTCTCTCAACAGGAGCACTGGTAAATCACCATTCCAGATTGTATATGGAAGTAGTCCAAGAAATGCATCTGAATTGAGAAAGATAGATAAAAGAGAAATAAGTAGTGCTGAAGCTGAGGATTTTGTAGAACACTTGAAGAACATCCATGAAGAAGTGAGGAAGCACATTACCAAAATGAATGCACAGTATAAGGCTAAGGTAGATGAAAAAAGGAGGCATAAAGAATTTTAGGTGGGGGACGAAGTCATGGTTCATTTGTGAAAAGAGTGATTTCCAGTTGGTACATATAACATGCTGAAAATGAAGAAGTTTGGACCATGTAAGATACTGAAGGAGCATGATTCGGGAAATGCATATGAGGTAGAATTGCCTAGTGAGCTGAATATTTCACCAGTGTTTAACATTTCAGATTTGACAAAGTATCATGAAGGAGGTGTTGAAGATGACATCATAGTAGCAGAGTGGAGTATTCTAACAAGTAGTTTAGATACTAAGGAGATTGAAGACATACTGGACAGTCGTGTTGGCAGAAGCACAAGGAACAGGACATATGAAGAATATCTAGTGAAGTGGAAAGGATGACCTATTGAAGATTCATCGTGGCTGACAAGGGAGGAGGTTAACCATCTTGGTTTTCCTCTACACACCTGAGTCATGACAAGTTCACTTCTTAAATTACCCCGGGTGTCTGATGCAGGAGCATCCTAAGTGTAAGAGCAATCTTGCATCACCCAAAAATATTTTTGTTTTTGTATTCAATAAGGGCTATCTTGTGTAGAGCTGCTATTTATGGAAACTTACTATTTTTAGTAAGTTGGTCATACGATCTCAGAATGTTCTGATTTCACATGTGGAGGTTCATCTCAATCATATTAGCCTGCCAGTAAAGTTTCATTGACAGATCAAGTCTAGCTTTGGAGATATTGAAAATTTTCGGTATTGGCTGCAGGGTACAGAAACTTTGAACTCAATTTTGAAGGCTTTAGAGGGCTCGGATGAGGTTGAAAATTTGAGTGACTGTCACTTAGACTAGTCAAGCTTGTAGAGTGCTTCGTTGCCTTTCCGAATTGGGGTTATAATAGTCAATCGGAGCAACTGGCGATGACTTATGGTCTTCGGAAGTTGAGTCACCTGAAATGGCAAAAAATAATTTTCCTTCAAAATTTTTGTTTAGGTTTCAAAAGTTATTTTGAGCCAACTTTGATGTAATAAATTGTAAAATAAAATAATTCTAAGTTTGGTCGGCCCTTTGGGCTAAATTTCTAGAACCTTCTCGGGCGGTGGAAATTGCCTATATAAGAATGGTCTGTAGTGTTGTCTTAGGCAATTCGGGATAGTTCTGGGTAGTAAATTTGGGTATTGATTCGAGGCTTTGTCCTACAGAATATTGTAAGGGAATACCCATGTGGCTTTGCATATTGTAATTTTGAAATTTTGTAATTCCACATTTGTGGAGATAATAAGAAGCCAATTTTCTATTCTTGCATATTGTTGTTGTTTCTCCATTTTTGTTATGTGTTTGTGGTATTAAGGGGAGCACCCTTCATCATGAATACTCCTCATATAATAAGTTTGCAGAGGAAGTGAATGAAGACCATGACAGTGTGTTGTCTTATCATGAAGATTCTGATGATGAACAAGTTTCTTGTTCGGTTTCTTTTCCTTATTTTGATAAGTATGATGATGATTGTGACAGTGATAGGGATAATAAATTTCTTGATGAAAATGATGATATGGGTCAGATGTCCTTATGTCACAGTGTTTATGAAAAAGGATTACACTTGGTTCATGATTCAGATTGTGAATAATTACTTGAGGAACCAAGTTACTTGATGGTTGAAACATTTCATATAGATAAAGTTGAGGATCCAGTCCCTTTTCAATCATATGAGTTTTTAGTAATGCATAGTGGTCATTATAGCTTATCTTTTGATGCATTACTAGATCAACCTTATATTTTTAGTCAACATTAAGAAGAGGTAATGGATTTTCTGTATTTTCTGGGATATGAACATGAGGTTGGTTGTGACCAGATGATTTTGGGTTATGGCAAGTACATGATTACCTTTCAGCTCAAAAATTTTCATATATGTTGGCAGCCTGTTTATCAAAAAAATTTCAAGTGGCTGGTCTCATATATGGATGAAAATCATATTTATGACAGAGGTAAGAAGTGGTTCCAATTTTGAGGCTTCGAGCCCATGAAAATAATGTATATATTGTATAGCTGCTTTCTTTTAGTTCTGTGGTGTGTTTCTTTTAGTAAGGTTCCCTGTTTTGAGAGAGAGCAAGAAGTCAGTTTTCATTTTTGAGTGGTCTATTGTACCAAAGATTCATGAATTCTCTGCATTCCCGCAAGGGGTATGTGTCCCCAACTAGAGCCACTGTTGGTGCTCTAAAAAAATACATAAAGTTTTGAGCCCATAATTAGAAAATTTTTGTAAGGCAAAGTTCAGTGCTCCAAAGAATGGTTTAAAGACCTAGGTTCAAGTCCATGCAAAGATAGGCCTGATGAATTTCATGGCATAGTGCTTGGGACATGTATTCCTCGTCTTTCATTTGACATTTTCAGTTGGTTACAACTTTCATAATTCAGTTCCGACAAGCTTTGGGGGTACCCATTTGGAGGCCTGTGTTCAAATCTTCACTTTACATCCTATTTGGTTTTTACTGAGGGGCCTACTTTGGAGGTTTGCATCTGACACCTGGTTTATGTTCATAACATGCGGGTTATTGCATCATGTTGTAGGTATGAGAAGGAATGTCCATACCAATTTTCAGCCCCCATGTCCCCATTTGACTTGTTTGCCAGAGCCATTCCATTTGCAATTTATGTTGCCTCTTAGAATGTGAAAGTGCAGAATTCTGAATGCCCTACTTTGAAGTCTTGCATTTTGTACCTGGTCGAGTGTCATGGATAATTGAATGCTCCCCTATATTTTAGTCATGACAAGGTTATCCCATGAAGATTTTCAGGTTTGTGCCAATCCATCTTCTTAGTTTGCTCAGCCAATTCCAAGCCTGATTTATGCAGTTTCACCATGTTTTGAAATTAGAAGTTGGTAAGGAGCTGACTTTGGGGATTCATATTAATTTACCAGTTGATGATCAGAACAAGCTAATTAGAGATTTTTTTTGTCCATGTGAAATTGAACCTATATATGGATTTCCAAGACCATTACAGAGGCTGCTGGTTTTCTGGTTCACAAGGTTACATCCTGAACCTTTAGTCAAGGAGTAGGACATGTTTTGTCTAGTTTGTATCAGAATAAAGTAGAAAGTTGCAGGTCCTTTGCATATTGTCTCGGTGGCTTTGAATCTTCAAGCAAGGTGTATACAGAGGCTTAGATCCTCATTCTTAATTCAAGTTTTCAGTTCTATTTCTCTCCATCTATGTCAAGTTTTATGGGTTTTGAATGTTTTGATTCTTTGTATGGAGTTTATCTATGCATATGTTATCTGTCTTCAGTTCTGGTTTTAATCAGATTAAATTATGCTCTAGATGATACACAGATTCATAGGGTTTGCACAGGGATTTCTATAAGCGGTATGGTTCTGGGTATTTGTATTTATGACTTGGATCTTTGGTGAAGTAATAGTAATAAGTTTTTGTATTCTGTAGTGCACTAGATGATTTGCCCAATGGATAAGGCATTGATCTAAAACAAGTAAACTTTATGCTAATGTATGTCTGGTTGGGATGTGTTGTATTCTGTAAAAGTTAAATCAAATCCTTTCAATCCTTTTAGTTTTATGTATTTAGGCTTCAATTATTTCATAGCAATGGAGAGTCAATGAATGACTAGTTATCATTTAGTACTTTCTTGCTATTATCTGCTTTGTGAACAATCCAGTCTCAGTATTGTAAAGAGTGTTTTATCTACTAGATTAGGTGCACCCGCCTTGGTTCTGTAGAGCCAGAAATGAAGAGGGTAATCTTGTCCTTATAGTTGGTCCAATTATCTACAGATTTCCCCATATTTAGAACTGACCATTCCCAAAATCAATCTTAGGTATATTGGTGTCTCATGGAGTGTAAAATTCATTCTAGGAACCAACACTAGGCTCCCTTGGCCTCTCTTATACATTGTTTTGTGTTTGTAATTGGAACCATACAGTTTACAAACATTGTTCATGATATTACATTTTGCATTCGTGTATATGCTAGCAGTTGCAACTACAAAACCTGATTGTGCCACTCACATCAAAAACCAAGAAATGTCCGCAAAACAAAACCAAAACTGAAGGAAATGAAGTCTATTTTTGTTTTTTGGTGCTGATCACCAGTCTGTTTGGGTGCTCCTACACCAAATATCTAAATTATTTAAATATTTACACTAAAAAAATAGAAATATGTGTGTGAACAATATAAAATAAGGCATATCACAACACAATGTGTATATTGGGGAAAATGTTTTAGATAAACGCCTCACAGTCTAAAGGAACCTGATGTATTATTTAGTAAATCAATAGAATATATTACACATGCAAAGAAAGCTATTATACTACGATTAATAAAATGTAAATTTGGAGTAAATTCAATATCATAAAGATACATGTATAAATCAACCATACAAACTACAATTCCAAGCACTAAATAAATAGATAAAAGTTACAAATTAAAAATTAGGATTGGTTTTCTAAAAACATGTGTAAACCCATGAGAGATATGACATCCAAATAAATGGGTTCAAGTTTCAATTACCTTCCTTGGTCTTGGTCTTCTCAACTATTTTTAACATATTTCTAATATAAGTTACAATGTCATAATGTGTCATGTTTAACCACCCAAACTAGGGATTCACAATTTTTCCTTGTTTGAACATTCAAAAGATGCTTCGTGACAATTACACCAACCTATCATAATATTGGTAAAGCCTCCAAGTTAACCTTCCTCTTACATTCTTTAACTTGTCATTGAACCTATCATATGTATCCCTTCATGATGATCCCCTATTGAGACACTTTCAAAAAAATTATTACATACACAAAATCATTAATTCTTTGATACAATATGTTTAAATATCAATCCAATAATACTTGCAAATTAATCTCTGATTATAGACACAATAAAAAAAAAGTTGTGATATTATTTTTGAATGTAGAAAATAATGATAATTCATAGATATATATGTAAAGAAAAAACAAAGAACAATTATATATTAAATTTATGATGCCACTTCAAGGTGGAATTGTTATGTATGTGGAGCCTAATCAGACTCTCGTTCTTTCGGCACGGTTTTCCCCCTGACTTATCTACGGGGTCAAGGGACAGAGCCCCTGATGGGGTCAAGGGTCGACGATCAATTTTCTATTAGTCGGAGTATTTTTGCCCTAATTTCATTATGTCAAAAATACTTGTAAAAAGGGCTTAGGGTTCGAGAATTATGTATGAGAGATTTTGTAGCTTCCTCTGGCGGTATTGAGTTGCAGATTTCAGATTGTAATCACTAGATAATAATAAAGATATTGGACTCACTATTGGTGGACGTAGCCCAGGGATTGGGTGAACCGCGTTAAATTCTGTGTTATTGTGTTCTCTTCTGTTTGTTAATATTTGCATTTTCTGCTTATTATTCTAACAAGAATCCTCCAAATAAGATATTTAAAATCATCCCTTGATATATACAACTACCATCACATGCATGCAAAACTACTAATTTATTCAAGAATTAATAACAAGGTCACTTACAAATCTTATGCATCAAAGTCTTAATCTAATAATATGATATGATAAAGGAGGTTCTTAGCACTTCACTTTGATACCAAATACTATAAAATTTCATCTCTATATCATAATTCATTTTATTCAATACCACTTATAAATCTTATGCACCAAAGTATTCATCTAATAATATAATACAATAAAGGAGGATCTTGGTAATTTACTTTGATACCAAATACTATAAAGTCTTGAATCTCCATATCAAAATTCATTTTCTTCAATATTGAAAGGAAATACATATAGAATTACATAGTTTCTTACAATTTTATGAAAGTGGATGAAGACTTCACCTAATCCCACACATCCTCAACCAACAACCTAATTATAAAATATTATTCTACTTAGAATAGATTTAAATAATACCATTCTTTAAATCTATTGACTTTGACCTTCTTATAGTAATTATTTAATTAAGCTATTAAACACCACATATATAAATAGACAACACCTATGACAAACCAAAGCATAACACAACTCAATACATTAGACAACTAAGCTTTTCTAAAACAAGGTTTAACTAAACCTCCCCAAAAAGAAACTTTCTAGTTTGAGTTACTGTTGTCAGCACTTGTTCTTGTTGTGGGAGTACTTTCTTCACACTCTCCCTCTCCATACATCTTTTGATCCATACAAAAATGTTGGGGTATTTATCTTCAGCCATAATCTTAAAATTTCCAACAATTTCAAGTGCATGAAGCCAACATATTTGTGGGGCAAGTGCAATATCTACTATTCCAAAATTGCTTCCTCCAAAATAATCATTTCCTTTGAGAGTTTCTTCCAGTATTGCTAAACCTTCCATAAATTCCCGCTTTCCTTCTTCTTGTTCTTCACCTTTTTTTAATGCTATGCTCCTTCTTCCAGAATTAAAAATCTGAAAGAATAGATAATTATTAATAATAAATATTAGAATGCACATAAATTTAAGGGAATCTTGTAAAAAAAGAACATGCAAAATTACTTTCAATTTATTAGTAAAATTGAATAGTCAGTACCTTGTTTTCTATAAAATCTACCCAAAACCGAGCCACAGCTCGGTCATATGGATCAGTTGGTAAGAAAGTCAGACCATTACTCCATACCTCATCAATGTATTGCAATATAATAGAAGAATCAATGACAGGCCTGCCATTGTGAATAAGAACAGGTACCTTCTTATGCACAGGATTCATTTGTAACAAAAGGGGGCTTTTATTCATCCTATCTTCTTCTACAAACTCATATTTGATGCCCTTTTCTTCAAGCCCAATCAACACTCTGAGAGTATAGGGACTCACACTAAACCCAAGAAGCTTAACCTCATCTTCACCTGCCATTTCTTCACCTATTTCTCCTTCAATCTCACTGAAATTTTATGCAGGAGAAGAGCAAATCTCTGTTGTATTTATAGTAGCTTTGGGCTCTTCCCTTTGCTTCGTTGCTAAGAAAAAGTTAGTCAACGTGAAATTTAATATTGCACGTAGTTGGTTGCTTAGGTAGTCGAAGAATTTAAAATTGATTTGATTCCTTCTATGTAAAATGAATATCTAACGACTATTAGATATCTATATTATTATAGACAAAGTGTCCATTCATGTTGAAGCTCTTGCATCTAATTACAGTGAAGTCAAGTGGCCTGACGACAGAAATCAGAGTCTTTGCGTTCTTAATGCTTGAATAGAGTTCTCTTTTTTAGTTTTACTTTTGATGCCACCATATTAAAAATGGCTGTGTGTCATCGATAAAACACAAACAAAAATCATCTCCCATATTAGCCGACTATGGTTACTTTTAATAATTAATATAAATGAGGAATATGTCAAACGAGGGATGAAGCTGGCATCTAGATAATTATGTATTAGATGTTGATCGTCTTTTTATGATAGTTTAAGTTAGACATTTTTACCAAGAAGGAATCAAAAGAAAATGAGAAAAATTAAAAATGTGGAATGTGATCTTTTTTTTAATTTAGTGGGAATTCACAAAACTTTACCCATCAAAAATATATTAATGAGTGTAAAACACTTGGTGAGTGGTGGATGCTAAGTTCTTGGATCAATGAGTAAGTTTGCATAGGAAGTATATAAGATGATGGAAACAATCTTAGCTGTTCCCTTTCTAATGGTAATGTCGCGCTCACTATTGTGTCATTCAATGTAAAGTCTTTCCACATGATCAATGTGGCCTTTATGTCTATATTATGGGCATCATTTTACTATGGCGAGTCATTGAGCTTGTGCTTTTCTACCTTATCTTTGTTCTTATGGTATTCAAGATGGATCATGTTGTGAAAAAATATTGAATACTAATAGTATACAACTATGATAAGTAGCAAAGAGCTTAAATATATGGTCGAAGATATCATCAATTTATATTTATAAAAGCACGATAAAAAGGGAAATTCAATAAGATGTTGTATTCACAAAAGAACATACTTAGGCGAGATAACAACTTTGACACATTAGCATTTTTTACTGGGAACAATATGTTTTATGTAATTGTAAACTAGAAGCATGAGGAGTACATGATTAATGATCTTTTAACTTTCATCTTAATTGGAAGACATCCTCAATATTTTCTTGAGACACGTGATTATATTTTTATTTGATATCGCATTTGGATACACCTCAATTACTATAATGCATGAGAATTTTATGATACATATAGATAGATAGATAGATAGATAGATAGAGAGCATGGAAATGGGAGACCAAAAGGAGGTCTTAAGTGGCCACTTTTTTGCTAAAATTGGGAAAGATTGATATTGGATAAGAAATTGATAATAATTATATTCAAAATTTGAGTTTGCAACAAGAATAAGAATCATAGTGCTTTGAATCTACTTTCTAAACTATTTTCTTTTAACTGTGTAGATTAATGGGTTCAAATAAGGGGCACAAACAAAGTACATGTTCTTTCATAAAAATATAACATAGGATTTAGTGAGATCCCCCTAAAATGTTAACTTTTTTATTATTTAAAGAATTGCAAAAAATAGCTAAGTCCATGTTCTTTATGCTTGACTTTTTGCTAATTTTTGAATGGCTTTTTTTGTGATTTTCAAAGTGGATGCATCTCAAAGTGAAAAATAAAAAATTAGGTGTACAACCTTGTAATATTTTTAGAAACTAATCAAAATTTACAAAAAAGATGATTTTGTGTAGAATAGAGTCTAATTTTTTTAAATATCATTTATTTTATATTTTAATGAATAGATAAAAAATGAGATGACAAATACCATAAATAGGTTTTTGACAAAAAATGGAGACACTAGCAAAAGAAATTAAAGTTCAAAATCTTATCATGATTGAAACATAAATAAATTACATGGTTAGAAAGATAAGAGATTCCTTGACTTTACTATATTTAAATTGATGTATGTATGTATGTATGTATGCATGCATGGATGTATGTATATACATATATACACATATATATTGACTATTCTGGAAACTAAGGGGGTTGAATTAGTTGCAGATTAAACTTTTATCACTTTCATAGATCTGGATCTAGTAAATTAATTCTTTAACTTTTCAATCAAATAAGATAAGTACACATATGAAACATACACAATGAACACGATATTTTTATGTGGAAAACCAAAGGTGGGAAGAACCATAGAGAAGTTAATTCTCATGAATAAATACACCAGTTAAGTTGACACTAGCTAAGGTGATTTTTACAAAGGGTAGCTCGTTGCTGGAATGCTCACTGTAGGTAGTCTCACTACCCTAAGAAAGAAGAGAGAGAAATTTAAAGAAATCCACAACTCAAGTGCAACTATTGAAAGAAGCCTTTGGCTCATTGCCTCCATTGTCTAACATGAACAATACACACGTGGACTACTCACAACCCAAATTCACGACTTCACACATTACTTGACGAATCTTCTTTCAAAATAATTCCTTATTGATCCATCACAATCATCCTCCTATTTATTTTGATCTTTAAAATGTGAAAATATCAAATTAGCCAACAAAACATAATTTGAAATAGGTCTAAACTAAACATTGCTGCTATGGGGATGAATGAAAAGTGGACCACACCACATATGCTACCTTGATTAAATTGGGAAATACTAAAATCTAAATTTTTCAAATTTTCCTATGTTTTAGTAAACTGCATTTTTTAGGGTCTTCGGTGCATTTCTGGGCTTGGATGCCTCCGAAACATTGTCACTTTCAAAATTTGATTCTAGATCTTTTGAATACCTTTCCAATGCATCAAACGGTTCGCAATTTAGAGCTAGGACTAGAAAGTTATGCCTTCTCCAAGTGGACCTAATTTTTATATATAGTTTTTTTGATAATTTTTGATAGGTCAAATAGTTTATTTGTAAGAGATATTATGATGGCTTTTCATTTCATTTCCAAGGGATTCTGATGACCCTTGGGATCCATCAAATTTGTATAAACTCCAATATTCGAATAGAATGGATCAATTTTTTTGGTTCACAATCTTATTGTTCTCAATTTTCGTGTTGAATTCTACAATACTCTAGGTATCACACCAGGTATTGTAATCTAGTTTAATCAATCGGATCTGTATTACCATATAGTTTTTCCCAAGTTGATGATTGATGACCACATGAATCCAACACTATTGTCAAACCTGCAATTGGAGGCCTACTCAAACAATTTGCCACATTGTTACTGCTTCCTTTTTAATGACGAATGTTGAGGTGAAATTGTTGTATATAGGCTGACAACCGTTGATGTCTATCATTCTGCAGCTTCCCTTGTGTTTGCAAGAATTGAAATGGTTTATGGTTTGTATGTATAACAGTTTCCTTTCCCAGTATATAGTGTTTCCATTGTTTGCAGGCCTGAACAATGGCATACAACTCCTTATCATAGGTGGGGTACCTAGCTACATACTGTATCAGAAAAAATTTCATTGTGATAGACAATAGGATGCCCATTTTGCGTAAGTACCGCACCAAGAGCATAATCAGATGCATCTATTTCTATTTCAAATGCTTGGTGTAGATCTGAAAGGATGAATACTGGTGTTGAACATAGTCTTTTCTTTAACTCCTCAAATGCTTGTTTATTTGCCTCTGTCCACTAACTTTTTTCTTGTGCTCCACCTCTTAGTGATTGATTAAGAGGCCATGATATGTGTGAGAAACCAAACACAAATCTGCGATAGAAGTTAGCTAAGCCCAAGAAGCTGCGAAGCTCTATGAAATTTTTAGGGGATGGCCAATCTCAGATTATTTGAATCTTTTTTGAATCAACATGAACACCCTCGGTATCAATGATATAGCCTAAGTATTGAATACTCTGCATACCAAAATAACACTTCTCAATGTTGGCATACAGTTTGTGTTTTTGTAGAGTTGAAAGAACTTGTTCAACATGCTGCAAATGCTCAGACCAAGTTCTGCTAAAGATGAGTATGTCATCCAAATAAACAACCACAAAAGAATCAATGAATGGTCTAAGCAAATCATTCATCAATCTCATAAATGTGGCTGGGATATTTGTTAAGCCAAAAGGCATGACCAACCATTCAAACAAACCTTCCTTAGATTTAAATGCAATCTTCCACACATCTACTGGATCAATTAGTACTTGGTGGTATCCAGACTTCAAGTCAATTTTTTTAAAGAAATTAGCCCCCCTAAGTTGGTCCAACAAATCATCAATTTGAGGGATTGGATATCTATTTTTAACAAAGATTTTGTTTAATGCCCTATAATCAATACAAAGCCTCCATGTCCCATATTTCTTTTTAGCAAGGACAATTGGGCTTCCACAAGGTGAAGCACTTGGATGAATGTGTCCTTTCTAAATCAACTCTTGAATTTATCTCTTAATCTCATCATTTTCCAAAACTGACCTCCTATATATTGGCTCATGTGGTAGCGGTGTGCCTGGGATTAAATCAATAGAGTGCTTGACTTGATAGTGTGTTGGTACTCCCACTGGTGGTTTAAACACACTATGATATTCTTTAAAAAATTTATCCATCTAATTTTGTTGATTTAAGAACAATTGACTTTGTTTGTTCAGGGTGAATTATGAGTATCTAGAACAAAACTCCAATTTGAGCAATCAAGCATTTACATTGTTTAGCACTAATTAAAGAAACAGTTTGTGTTGGACATACCTCTGGTATTTGATAACTCTTCCCACCAAGCTTGATTGTAACACTACATGGCCTGGACTCATACACCCCATGCCTCTGATACATGTATGGTTGCCCCATCAAGACATCGCATACATCCAATAGTGCTACATCACATATCACTTCATCCTTCAAAGGCTTGATTGAATATGGCAAACAACATTGTTGATTTATTTGAAAATCTTGTCCCTCATTTACCCATCCCATAGAGTCTGGTTGTGGGTGTCTTGTCACTTTCAGATTTAATCTTTTGACTGTCTCCCTAGAGATCAAATTCTTTTAACTACCACTGTCAACAATAAAATGTAGAGGCTTTTGATCAACCCACATCTGTGAATGAAAAAGTCTCTCTTCATCTTCACGAGGCAATACTTTAGCAGTTCCAACTATGACATATGGGTTTGCTTCCATGATGGAATCATTCTCCTCTTTCTTAGAATTATCTATTGGTGACGATTCAGGTTCAGCTTCCTCTCCTTGTATTTCCGTCATCGAATTTTTAATACTTTGACAATCCTTTGTATTATGGGTTGGGGACTTATGCATCTCACACCACATTCTTGTGTCTGTTTGTGTCTTTTTAGTAGACCACCATGTGTTCTTGGGTGAATTTGAATGAGGTTCCTTGGTCACCTATTTCCCTACAAATTTATTGCTACCTTCAACCCTTGGCTTGTTGTTTGTAAAGCAGTCCCTCTTCCCTTTCTACTTGAATTTAACTTCAATTTTTGTAGCACACTTATAGGCAGTTGCCAATGTCTCAATTTTCAAAAATTCCATCTATGTTTGAATATACATGTGAAGTCCACTCTGATATTTCAAAATTTGATGCTTCTTTGAATCCTCAATACTGAGTTTTGCTAAAAGTGAATGGAATGTATTAGTGTAATATTGCACAAACTGATCCCTCTTTTGTCGAAGAAGCTACCATTCTATGTATTTTTGTTCATATACATCCTCCGAAAGGTAAGATTCTTTATGTATTCCACAAATTCTCCCCATGTGGGCTTCTTATCAAGAGAAATTTCAAAACCATCTTCAACAAATGATTCTCATTCTTTATTTGCAACTTTGGTTTCCCATGCTAATTTCTCATGGGTTTCAGCTTTGAGGAGACCAAATGTTATCTTTTCTACATATGAGAAATTATTTACAGAAAAGTATCTATCCAACTTTGATAACCAATTATCAACAACTGTAGAATCGACCTTTCCTTCAAAATTCAGGATGTCAAAATTGACCACCACTTTGAAAGGGGTATTTCCATGAAATGATGTTCTTGATTCAGAGGGTTTTTGATTCTGTAGGAGGTCTGAAAATTGACTCATCATCTCCTCTCATTGCTTATTTAAAGCTTCCTCCACCAAATTCTTAATAGCATCATCTGACATCTTCGATCGTGTGCATCTCAAAGGTGGATATTTTGACAAATCTTGTGTATTTAATCCTAATCTTTGGTACGAAGACCCTGTATAAATTGGCATAAAGGAACATTCTCTCTCTAATACCACTAATCTGATTTATGAAACCAGATTACAATACTTGGTGTGATACCTGTAGTATTGTAGAATTCAACATGAAAATTCAAAACAACAAGATTGTTGGCAATTTGGCTAAGTTGGTTACATAGATGTTGTCATTATGGAAACATATGATCTACATGAAGATCACACAGGTCAGAGAGCTAGTATGACAGAGCGCAATGCGAAATTGTCTAAGTATGAGACAGTATTTTTACCAGTGAACATGGAGACAATTTTTGTTTGCAATGTTGATTGTTGTAAGTTCAGTGCTTGCACACTTGAACATAGACTCTATTATGACTATTGAAGACTCATCTCAGAGCACAAGTCATTACGACATGTACGAAAGAATTTATGATAGTTTTACTAAAGACAGTGTCAAGCTGACAGGACAAAATATGAAGACAGAATTGATAAAGAGTTAAGGGATTATTTTGTTTATCAAAATAATGACTTAACAATATAAAGGGATGGCATCCTAGATGTTAACCCTTGGATAAAGTTATTTTTAATATGATAGCCAACTGGAAAGTTATTAATCCTAATAACTTGTATAAATGTAATTGTAAATTGTAAGAAGGAAAGAAGCAGTAATGATGATGTAGTGATGAAGTGATATGATGTGAAATATATGATGCATATGTAATAGCGATAGTGAAAGAGAAGCGAAGAGATATTGATGTAAGTAGTATAAGGTTATGTACCTTAACCTTCTTTTGTAATCAATGTATATTGTACATTACTTGTTTGGGCAGTGGGCTCATCTAGTAATCACATTTTGTACTGCCAATTCCTAACAGGGTTGAGGCTTCTAACAAGGCCTATAGTCCCTTAATCAGGACTGAGACACTATATGCATGTAATAGACTCCTAACAGGGCCAACATCCTTAACATGATACTTTTGATTAGTGGATCTTTGTGGGTACCATCCCCATCGGGGTTTTCCCTTGGCCAAGGTTTCCTCGAGAACAAATAATGTGTTATGAGTTCTTTAGTTTTATTGCTATGCATGTTGTTTATCTTTTTATGTTATGCATGTGTTAAGATAATTTGTTATATCCAAAACTTGGGCAAAAGGAAAATATTGTAGAATACTGATTCACCCCCCCCCTCTCAGTATTCCCTATTTCTAACAATTGGTATTAGACCTTAGTTTCTCAGAAAAGAATCATTCAAGGAAAGCCTAGTAGCTTGAGTAAGATCAAAAATCTTGAAGAAGCTCTTGAACAAATTGACTTTCTTACTATTGAAAAAGACACTTTGAAAAGAAAATATGATGATGCAAAGAACGTCATTGAGAAATTGAAAAACAAGTTGGAAGATCTGAGATCTGAAAAGGAATCCGAAGTTTTTATTGAAGATTGTGATGACAATTTAGAAAAAGAAAATGAGATCCTTAAGCATGAACTGAACATAGCAAATCTGAAGCTTAGTTTGAAAGATGGAAATGGCAAGAATGAAGCAAATCTAAAATCTGAGAATGAAAGTCTAAAGATTGAAAATGAAGGACTAAATTCTAAACTTGGTAAAGTAACATCTGAACTTGAGAAAGTCAATTTGTAGTATGCTGAACTTGAGAAGTACAATAAAATTGTGAAAGGTGAACTGACTCAATCCAAACAATAACTTGAAAGGCTATATTCAACTAGTGAGAAGATTGATGAACAAATATCTTATGAAAAACCATTCTATGATAAGACTTGTCTTGGATTCAACACTTTTAAAGAAAATGATGAAAGCAGGGAACTAGATTTGAAAATATCTGAAAGCATAAATGAGAAGAAGTATGATGAGATTAACAAGTCTGAAGATACACCAAAAGAAGAAGAATCAGCTAGGCAAGAGGAATCACCCAAAGGTATGCAAAGAGAATTCAAAGATAGATGTTTTGCTTGTAATACTATTGGTCATATGAAGAGAGATTGCACAGGTAACAAATTCAAACCTCTTAATGGTTATTGTTATAATTGTCATCATTTTGGGCATAGAACTATTGAATGCAGGAAACCTAAATTTATTGAGAATAATGATGGTAGTAGAATGTTTAGGAATACTAACAATGCAGATAAGAAACCTACTAAAGATATGAATAGAAGAAATGGAGTAATATGTTATAGATGCAACAAGGTTGGACACATTGCTAGAAACTACAGATCACAAATCAATCAACTTGGTCCAAGATATGGAGACAATGGAATTGTTTGTCAAATATGCAACAAGATTGGACATACAACAAGGTTTTGTAGAATGAACAATAGATTTTTTCATCCTAATCCTAATCCCAGAATCATGCAAGAAGAAATGAAGATGCAAGTAACATTCAAAAAGGATTTTGTAGTAATTCAGATGAAGTGAAGTTTATTTAAAGCACAAATCAAGGAGACATATTCAATATTAAAGGTAATTAGGAAGGTGAAGCATTAAATGGTAAGAATGAATCTTTACCTGGCCCATCTCAAAGTAGTTAATTTATGAAAATTGTAGTAGAATAGGAACTTAGATTAGTGTAGAAGTAGATATATGATGAACTGAGTCTTGCGCAATTAATGCAAGGTAGTATATGATGTTCTAATGCTATGGTTAAGAGCGCAAAGAAAAATATTATGTTTTGCGAGATCACAAGAAGTTTTAAGTTTTGCAGGTTAGCAGAAATAACTTTTGGGAAAGAAGCAGCAAAAGAATTGAATGCGATGTCAGATCTAAGTAAGATTCAACAAGATGATGTCAGATATTTATACAAGATCCTAACCACTAAGTTTTGTGCAAATTCAAGAGAGGATGACATGGCAGCTGGAATGATACATGTAGCTTATCTGATGTGTGTTGACAAGGTACAAGTTGATATGTGTGAGATTCTGAGAATTCAACTATTTGAGAATTTGGAGAAGATTAAGAAAACTAGGTATACACAGTTTAGGTTCTCATCCTTAATCACCTATATGTTTTTTCATATATTGATAATATTTCCTTACACCATTTGAAATGACTGGAATGATGGCCAAACTGCAATGGAAAGGATTAACCTAGTGTACAAAAGGCATGTTATTGACAAAGTGAATGAGAGTGTAGTATTGGTCATCAAGACATTTCAGGATATAGTATCTAGCAGATCAAGGATCCCACAGTCTCTTGTGGAGAGGTATAAAAATGAGATATGTTTCATGGTTGATACTAACTTTACCTACATTGAAGCAGTAGAACCTAGAACAGAGTTCATAGACCCTCTTGGCTATGAGATATCTGAGGTAGAGATAGAAGAGTATGTGAGCAGGTTACTTAAGTGTAAGTTAGACACTGATTGCAATAGGTTTGGAACCTTTGAGGAGAACTTCAACTCCGCAAAGATCTTACTTGAAGAGAAACAATCAAAGAAAAGAGTTGAAAGTACTATCAAGAAAATTCTAAAAGATACAGGGATGACTAAGCATGAATTCATGGTAGCAAAGAAAATAGCAGTAGCAATCAAAGATGTTGGACAAAAAGAAGTTTTTTTTGTTCCACCTTTATCATCAATTGTAGCACAACAAGAAGAAACACAAGTTAAGATGAAAGTGGAAGAAATTGAGAAGGATCAAGAAGCAAAAATATCCACCAAATCCACTTCCTCCACACCTAGCAAAAGAGTAAAAGAGAGTTCTACTAGACCGGGTAAAAGACAGAAAACATTAGTGCAACCAGTTCCAAGGAAAATTGTAGAAATCAAAGATGATGGAACTTCTATTAAGAAGAAAACTTGGAAAACTAAAGTTGAGAAGCTTAATAAGCAGATCATTCAGGATGGAGACTTTACAAGAATGAATAAGTATTATGAACTTTATGATTTTGCAGAGAGATTAAATCTGGAAAATGCAATGGTAAAGCATATGATTTTGTCTGATAAGAATTTTGATACAATTTAGGGTAAGATACCTGCTGATTTGTACAATAAACTTGTGAATAGGAAGAAGATAACATCAGAGGAAGACATAGCTATTAGAGAAAAGCTTGTAAGAAAGCTTTGTGTAATAAAAGATGAAGCACATTTTAGTCAGATCATGAAAGCTTTAAGCACCCATTTGAGAACCAAGAAGAGAACAATTCAAATTATGGGAGGCAGATATGAAGAAGTTAATTCAGAAATAGAGCAAGCAATAATCAAGGTTATGTCAGAAAATGCTGGAGAACCATCAGTTGCAGCAGAGCAAGCAGGTGAAACAAAACAAGAGGACATTCCCTCTCCACTAGCCATTAACATTGAAGATGAATTTATGAATGTAGAAGGAACAAAGATCACCTTGGATACTGATGATAATGTATTCAAGAATCTGGAAAACATTGTTGAAAATTCGGCTGTTGAAGAGCAGGAAATTACCAAAGGAAAAGAGACAACAGAGACCACTGTTGTAGAACCCTCAGTGAAAGAAAAACAAGTACCCATTCCCACTAAAGAAGATATCACTCTTACTCCTAAGACTGGAAAGAAGAATCAGATTGGATCTATGATTGAGCATTTGGGAAAGGAAGTAGATGATGATGATTAGTTGGAATTGATCACATCCTTGAACAAGATCATTGGTAAGAACAAGAAAGTAAAAAAGTCCTGAAGGATGTCTGAAGGAACTTACTGAGAAGTTACAAAGCATTGTAACTACACAAATTGTAGAAGCTGACCCTTTGGAGAAAGCAAAGAAAGTAATGAACACTTTTGACAATGAATTCACAAATCTATCTGATATAGCAAAAGTGAAAGCTCAAGCAACCTATGAGGCCAAAATGCTTTTGAACATTAGCTAGAATATCAGGAATGATATCAACAATCTTGATATCTGTATAAAGGATTTGAGGAAGAATTTGGAAACAGGAAAATCTTTGTACATCCAGTGTACAAAATCAGAGACCTTAACAATAGAAGAAGATCAGAAGATGAAGATGAAGGAAGCATAAATTCAGAATGAAACTAACCTTCTTTTAAGCCCCAATGTGAAGGTATTTGATGTTGAAAAGAAAATTCGTAAGCTATATGATGAAATCAGAGTTTTGCAAGATGAAAAAGATAGGAAAATGAAAAGATTCACTCTTTTAAGAGAGCACACTTCTATGAAGTTAAGCATTATTGAAGAGCAATTGGAATAATGTCTTTCAGCTAAGACATCTTTTCAAAAGTTTAACTTTGAGAACCTCCAAGCATGTGAAATAGCATCTTATGTATTGAGCGCACTAGTCAATGTGGCAGATTCCATTAAGAAATCATGGGAGGAGTTAGAAGCTATAAATATTGATTTTGCAGATTGTGTTGCAAGCCTACCGGCTTTGCAAAATTGAATTAAGGTATAATCCTTTTTTAATACAATTTTATAACCCTCCTTACCTTTATTTTATCATTGTTGTCAAAGGGGGAGAGATATATAGCAGAAAATTGTTAAGGAAATGATAAGGATTGACACTCTTAGGAGGACTACTGTATTATAGATAATTTTTTTTGGAGTTATAAGGATAGTGTTAGAGTAGTCGAGTATTGCTAATAATTAAATTAGTTAATTATTAGTTTATCTACTCTTTGCTTAAGTTAGACTTAGGAAAGTTTCCATTTCTTAGAAGTTTCCCTTTTAGGGTTTCGGTATCCTTTATAAGGATTCACTGCTTTGTAATTCATAAGGAGATTGTATTGTAATTTCATTTGGTTAATAGAAGCTTTTTCTATCACAATGATTTTCCTATCTCTGGCCGTTTGGCCGCCATAGTTTCTGCCTTCTCTTCTGTCTTCATTCTTGTAGCAGTCTTTGCATGCAGGTGTTCTTGGGAAGATTTGATGGTTATCAAATCTAACATGGTATCAGAGCCATCTTGCTACTCGCTGTTCGTGTTTTGTTGAAGTGATTCAGAAGCAAGATGTTATTTTTTGTTTCTTTTTTGCCTGCAAAAAAGAAAAAAAATTTGGGGGTATTTTGAGCGAAAACGGACGCCGCCATTGCGCTCAGAAGGTCCAGGAGAGTCAAAAATCATATAAAATTTGTAGTTTTTGGCCACTGTGACTTTTGGGAGAAAATTTTTGCCCTCCTAGGGCCGTACGGCTCGAAAATCGAGAAAAAAAATATTAAAAAATCATTGTTTTTAATGATTTTTGCATTTGAAATTAACGCAGCCAGTGTTTTTTACACAGCGCCACCCGCGCTCCTCCGCCGCGCCACCAGCGGCCACCGCACCGCCAATCTGCGGCCTCCGCCGCCCTCGGCCCCGCCGCCCGCGCCCGCGCCCTCCGCTCCGCCGGCCCGCCCACCGCCGGCACCAGCGCCGCCTCCCGGCCCCGCTCCGCTCCGCCCTACCGACCTGGTGGTCTTTAAGCCCCGCCGTGGTCACGCGGGTGACCGGGAGCTCCGGCTCTAGCCCCCTGCGTGCGCCATGCGCCCAGGGGCTTTGCATTTCCAGCCCCAGGGGCTTTAAAAAAAAAATAAATTTTGAAGCCTTTTTAGGGTGCCTGGGCCTTTTTCGCTCTACAGGGAGCATCCGAGGGTCTTTTTCTGACTTCCATATACCGTCGGAAAGCTCTTTCCGAGCACTTTTCGATGGTGGAGGTTAGGGTTTTGGTTCCACCATTTCAATAGCATTTTTTGCTGTTGATGTCTGATGTCTCTTTTTGCCTTCCGGAAGTCATATCTGGCTCATCCGGACTCCTTTTTCGGCAAACAAGATATCGTCGGAAAGCTGGTTCAGTGTGCTATTTAGTGGCAGAGGTTATTTTTCTAGATTCTACTCTAGGTTTTCACTCCTCCGCGTTTGACAGTTTATGCCCTCTGGTGGAGTGCTTGGTTCTACAGGTCCGGGGATCTCCTCTTCTGAGTTCATAGCTCACTCTTCTTTCTGGCTTTTGAGCTTGCATGCTCTTCTATTGCATCTTTGTTCTATAAAATGCACTAAGATAAAGTGCCTACTTCTGCATTCTTGGATCTTGTACACCTTGTTCGGTTGATGTACTCGCACTCTGTTATAAAGTGCCATGGGGGGTTATGATGTTTATGCCGCTTTAGGCACATCCACCTTTGTCAAGTGAGCATACCTTCCATGACATTAGCCCATGTAGTGTGTCTGTGACACCGCCCTTTATCCTGTGTGTGTGCTTCTGTTGCACTGTTGGTGTTCCTGGTTCTTCTTCTGCAGTTGTTTCTGGCATCGCATTTCAGTGTTCTTGTCACCTCTCCCAGTTCAGCATTATGGGGGGGTTCACCTGTTGGTTCTATTGCTTTCTGGTTCGATTGATCAGCTCTTCAAACGTTTGTCTTCTCTACCTGGTCATGCACTTCAGTGGGGGTTCCAGCAGTATCTTCTGACAGAGTTTTCAGACATGCTTCGGAGTTGCTTCTTGCTCTTTTCTTGTTCCTTTCTCTGGGACATCTTTTTCTTTGTTTTGGGTACCTGATCAGGCCTTGTTGCTGGGACCCATCTTTCCTGCTTTCTGCAGTAGTTTAGCTTTTTGGCTTCTCCCTAAGTTACACTTAAGGGGGGGTGTTAGAGTAGTCGAGTATTGCTAATAATTAAATTAGTTAATTATTAGTTTATCTACTCTTTGCTTAAGTTAGACTTAGGAAAGTTTCCATTTCTTAAAAGTTTCCCTTTTAGGGTTTCGGTATCCTTTATAAGGATTCACCGCTTTGTAATTCATAAGGAGATTGTATTGTAATTTCATTTGGTTAATAGAAGCTTTTTCTATCACAATGATTTTCCTATCTCTGGCCTTTTGGCCGCCATAGTTTCTGCCTTCTCTTCTGTCTTCATTCTTGTAGCAGTCTTTGCATGCAGGTGTTCTTGGGAAGATTTGATGGTTATCAAATCTAATAGATAGTATATATTTTATACTATGCTCACAATTTTGAGATTTTGAAGTTGTAAACTTAGCCAATTTTCTCATATGTTGCCACCAATGACAAAGGGGGAGATTGTTGATGATTTGGCTGAGTTGGTTACATAGATGTTGTCATTAATTATGGCAACATATGATCTACGTGAAGATTGCACAGGTCAGAGAGCTAGTATGACAGAGCGCAATGCGAAATTGTCTAAGTATGAGACAATATTTTTACCAGTGAACCTAGAGACAATTTTTGTTTGCGATGTTGATTGGAGTAAGTTCAGTGCTTGCGCACTTGAACATAGACTCTATGATTGGAGTAAATTCCAAATTAGTATATTATTATGTATTTCAGAATCTATTTCATAAGTAAATATTGATTAAAGAGGAGAAAAGTTAGAAATCATTTTACTAGAGTTGGGAAAAGCAGAAGACACCATTACCAATAAGAAGAGCACATTTGCAATATATCCCTTTGCCATTTGTAATGCTTTCAATCAATCAATCACTTCTCTATTCTATTTTGTGAGAAAAAAAGATTAATGAGGCAGGCAATTTGTTAATTATTTATGGAATCTCCGAACTGATGAGTAGCGATGCAAGACTATAATTGTTTAAACTGCTTGTTAGTAGCGATGCAAAACTATAATTATTTATGGAATCTCCCAATTGATGAGTAGTGATGCAAAACTATAATTGTTTTAATCGCTGGTTAATAGCGATGCAAAACTTACAAAGCTACGATGATCAAAGGTAAACAAGCTTTAATACTAATTGAAAGAACAAAAAATATGCATAAATGATACTTACACCAATCTAATGAGGAGAGTAATATTGATGCAAGACGATACTCCCATCCAATAGTACACTCAAAACTCAAACACAAACAATTACAAAGACTCTCTGCTTCAACATAACAGCTGAGACTGAAACAATAAATAAATTTACATTCACATCAAATCAGAAACACTAACTTTACAATCATGGTCAATCAATGGCCTTTTATACTTATTCTCAACTACTCTCATGCATCCAAAATCTCTGCTCCCTATTGAGTCAACTCCAAAATGAGTAGTCGCACACCAATGCAGACTCTTATTCTTTCCTTGTTCCTTTCTACCATACAACCCACACTTAATTATGTCTCTCTCTACTACAGCGCTGCCATTAAGCCTACTTCCTCTTCCCATGGGAGCCTCTTCTCTTCATTATCTTCCATTATATTCCCTCTTACTATTGTGTCTCTTCTACTTCTCATATAATTGATTTTTATTCACTTCCTACTCCAAATTACTTTTGTTGACTCATCACTTTCTCTTCTTCGTAAATGATTCCATTTAAATTTGGTCTCAACTGCTTCTACATCCCTTATGACCCTTCATTTCAGCTTCTTGTTTGGAATGGTTAGAACTTATTAGTCTTGTTTTCTTGAATAGCTAAAGAGCATTCCATAAGAGCACATTTCTTTAAGCACTAACAGGGACTGGATCTGCAATCATTTCCAAACAGTCTCTGAGTTAGGTCTTGCTTCCACGATGTGAAAACATATTTGGGAATCAACTCATTTTCCAATTGGTAGATATGCATTCTACTAGGTGTTGGTGCTCTCAAAAATCCATAAATTTTTGAGCCCATAATCAGAGAATTTTCTTAAGGCAAAGTTCAGTGCTCCAAAGAACGGTTTAAAAACCTAAGTTCAAGTGCATGCAAAGATAGGCCTGATGAATTTCATGGCATAGTGCTTGGGACATGTGTTCCTCACCTTTCATTTGGCATTTACAGTTGGTTACAAATTTCATAGTTCAGTTACAACAAGCTTTGAGGGTACCCATTTGGAGGCCTGTGTTCAAATATGCACTTTACACCCTATCTGGTTTTTACTAAGCGGCCTACTTTGGAGATTTGCATCTGACACCTAGTTGATGTTCATAACATACGGGTTATTGCATCATGTTGTAGGCATGAAAAGGAATGTCCATACCAATTTTTAGCCCCCCATGTGTCCATTTGACATGTTTGGCAGAGCCATTCCGTTTGTAATTTATGTTGCTTCTCAGAATGTGAAAATGTAGAATTCTGAATGCCCTACTTTGAGGTCTTGCATTTTGTACTTGGTTGAGTGTCATGGATAATTGAATGCTCCCCTATATTGTAGTCATGACAAGGCTATCCCATGAAGTTTTTCAGGCTTGTGCCAATCCATCTTCTTAGTTTGCTCAGCCAATTCCAAGCCTGATTTATGCAGTTTCACCATGTTTTGAAATTAGAAGTTGGTAAGGGGCTGACTTTGGGGATTCATATTAATTGACCAGTTGATGATCAGAACAAGCTAATTAGAGAATTTTTTTTTCCATGTGAAAGTGAACCTATATATGGATTTCCAAGACCATTTATAGAGGTTGTTGGTTTTCTGGTTCACAAGGTTACATCCTGAACCTTCAGTCAAGGAGTAGGACATGTTTTGTCCAGTTTATATTAGAATAAAGTAGAAAGTTGCAGGTCCTTTGCATACTATCTTAGTGGCTTTGAATCTTCAAGCAAGGTGTATACAAAGGCATAGATCCTCATTCTTAATTCAAGTTCTCAGTTCCATTTCTCTCCATCTGTGTCAAGTTTTATGGGTTTTATATGTTTTGATTCTTTGTATGGAGTTTATCTATGCATATGTTATCTGTCTTCAGTTCTGGTTTTAATCAGATTAAATTATGCTCTAGATGATACACATATTCATAGGGTTTGCACATGGATTTCTATAAGCAGTATGGTTCTAGGTCTTTATATTTATGACTTGGATCTTTGGTGAAGTAATAGTAATCAATCTTTGTATTCTGCAGTGCACTAGATGATTTTCCCAATGGATAAGGCACTGATCTAAAACAAGTAAACTTTATGCTGATGTATGTCTGGTTGGGATGTGTTGTATTCTACAAAAGTTAAATCAAATCCTTTCAATCCTTTTAGTTTTATGTATTTAGGCTTTAGTTATTTCATAGAAATGGAGAGTTAATGAATGACTGGTTATCATTTAGTACTTTCTTGTTATTATCTGGTTTGTTCAATCCAGTCTTGGTATTGTAAAGAGTGTTTTATCTACTGGATTAGGTGCACCCGCTTTGGTTGTGTAGAGCTAGAAGTGAAGAGGGCAGTCTTGTCCCTATAGTTGGTCCAATTACCTACAGATTTCCCCATATTTGGAATTGACCATTTCAAAAATCAGTCTTAGGTATATTGGTGTCTCATGGAGTATAAAATCCATTCCAGGAAACAACAAAATGGTGACTCTATTGGGGAGATTATAATAATGAGCAAATAATGCAAGTTCCAAGTTGAGCTGAACTCCTGGCCTGCTTATTTCAATCAGTTGATATCTCTAGTGTTATAAATCAATTATAAATAACGTGGGTGTGAGTAGAGCTAGACTCCTGGCTAGCTTATTTATCTATCCAGTGGTTTCCATTGAAGTGTATAAGATTCATATTTAAAAGGTTTCAATATCATCTCACCAAGTTGTGAGTGGTGACTCTGAGATCCTCTGTTTGATTAGTGCAAGCTTAGAACAAAGGATATGATGTATCCAGATTTGATAAATAGTATTTGAAATTATGGTAAAGTTTGTGTTGGCTGGAAGGAGTATACAGAAATTGAGATAAGGTACTTTTCCTCTTCAAGGAGGTGGCAACTCTATAAAAAATAAACTCGATGGAGCCATGAGGTGAGCTCTAAAATTTTCCATTGTTTCCAGCCAAAGAAAAATTGCAGCATCAAAGAACTTGCCACGTATTTGTCATAGAATGATTTATATTTGTATAATCTTTATTGGGTGAAAAAGTCACCATATAAAAAGGATTTTAGAAGTGTGGGTCTGCATATTTCTCTGGATTTATTAAAAAAATCTGGGTTGTATCTTCGTAGGAATATGTATGATTTTATAATCTTTATGGCTCCATAATTTATTTGTGATAAAAATCTGAAAGTCTTATTAAGAGGAAGTGCAATCCATAATGGATTCAAGTAGAGGTCTTTCTGTACAGAGGTATGCACCATTGTGTTTTGATGGCATACATGGTTTCCCGAATGAGATTCCTACTAAGATTATGAAGCATTTGCAAGAGTTTAAAGGGAAATGATCAAATTCAACATGTGATCATTTGCAAGGGTTTGTTGATTTGATGGGAGACTTCGAGATTTGTCATGAAGATGTCATCATGAAGTTGCTAGTTTATACCTTGAAGGATGATGCTAGGGTATGGTTCTATTCACTACTAGTGAATTATATTTCTTCATGGGAAGACTTCAATTAAGCTTTCATGGAGCAGTTTGCTAAAAGAATAGGTGTGAGCATTTTACTGAACAAATTGATGGAGATTCAAATAGAAGAAAATGAGCTAGTCCCATCTTTCAACATCATATTTGTTAAGATATTAAAGGATATTCCAAAGAGTTAAAGACCCAATGATCATATATGTTTGATAATTTATTTGGGTGCTTTTGGTAGAAAGATGAGCTTCTTGTTAAGAAATAAAGAGCCAAATAATTTACATCAAGCTTTTATGATAGTGATGGACATTGAAAATAATTTGAGATATAGAATTGCCAAAGCATTTTTATCCAATGGAGTCTGTTGTCATAATGTTCCAATCAAAGCAAATGGGTGTAAATCGATAAATTAAATTCAATGTCAAAGTGTTTCCATCTCTACCGATCTTACTGATAATGTTTCAAGTTATGCTTCTGAACAAAATGTGAATGAAGAAAATTTGCAGCAAACAATGAATGTCCCTGATGTAGAAGTTAACATGGTTAGTGAAGAATTGCAACATTTTCTTGATGCAGAGATAGATATATACAAGGGGTATACACCGAGTAGATTTCAAACTAGTTCTTCTAGTTGTGAGGATGTAGAGACTTATTGTTTGCAGTCAAGTATTGAAAATGAAGAGGTGAAAAATCTTTCATCTGATGATGATAAAGCCCCAAGTGATGAAGTTCTATCAGTTTTCAATGGTGCTGATAGTGAAGAAGAAGATTCAAGGAGCCAGAGTGATCCCGATCTTCTTGAAGACAAGGAAATGGTTTATGGACAGCCTTGTGAAGAGAATGAACACTCATCATGTACTAAAAATGATTGTGAAAAGGTTGATATGACTAGAGCACTAATGAATTCTTGTGTTTCAGATCACAGTGGTGATGAAACTAAATTTTTAGTTTGTATGTTTTCATCTTTTGATTTACCATATGAAATTATTGATCATAAGATAAATGAAGGCTTCTATGAACCTGAATATGAAACCATGATATCTAAGTTCTCCCTTGAAACAGAAATGAAAGTTGGTTTGATATGAATATTGAAAATTTTGATATTGTCAATAATATGGAATCAGTGTCTTATCAAGAAGAAGTTAATAATGCTGATAATATGTCCTACAATGGTGAATAATGTCAAGGAGACATATGCCAAAAGAATAACATTTGCAATGAGTTTCCTGTTGATTTTTTTGAACCACAATATGAAACATTTCATGAAAAGCTGAATGATATTTCAAATTCCAAATCAGATTGTTTATTTCAGCCAGAGGTATGTTCTTTCATCCAAGAATTGGATGTAAAGAGTGTTGATACTCTATTCTTAGAGGATGTTGAAACCAGCCAGCAAGGACATATTAGTCACCAAGTGGAAAATACAGCTTTCAATTTTTCAGTTTAGCATGATGATGTTTCCCAGAATGAATTCAATTTGAAGTCACAAGTTATAGTTCAAAATGATTTTCTTGTTCGCACTTGTGTGATATGCACACAGTTGAATTTCAAAGGTTTTCTTTTGAGGCTCAAAAATGCTATGAAGGTGTTGATCGCTTTCCATATACAAAGATGAAAAGTCAGGACAACATGTCTAATGGTTCCAAATTTTACATTGGTTATGATATTTTGCCAAATATAGAAGTTTGTTCTTCTAATAATCCAAAATCAGATTATGAGGATGTGAAAGAAGGGTTTCCTTGTGAGAAGCCCTATGTGAATCAACATCATGATGTTGTTTCCTTTTGTGCTAATGATGCTAATTATGATGCTGATAGTGAATTCAGCGGAAGCCAAGATGATGAGGAAGAGTCTACGGTAAATAATGTTCCTATTAAGTTTGTAGACCTCTCTTTTTATCAGCATAAGATAACAGTCTTCTTATCCTAGTATAAGAAAGATTTGTGGAAATGGAAAAGAGATAATTATGATGCGGATGAGAGTTGCTACAGTGATGGTTTTGCACAAGATAATGGGAACCAAGAGTTTGCAACTCTGGTTCTGAACAAGAAGGAAATTTGCAGCATCAAGCAAGAGGCCAAAGAGAATGAAAATGAAATCCAACATCCACTAAGCATTGAAGAAATCTCAGTATTCTTGGCTATTGATTTTCAGAGGTATGCCTCTAATATGGATTCTACTTTGCAATATCCAGTTGATATATGTTTTGACAATGATGATGTGGCATGTGTTCAAAATGATGAAGATAATGATTCATGTTTACATGAATACTCCTCATATAATAAGTTTGCAGAGGAAGTGAATGAAGACCATGACAGTGTGTTGTCCTGTCATGAAGATTCAGATTATGAACAAGTTTCTTGTTCGGTTTCTTTTCCTTATTTTGATAAGTATGATGATGATTATGACAACGATAGGGATAATAAATTTCTTGATGAAAATGATGATACGGGTCAACTGTCCTTATGTCACAATGTTTATGAAAAAGGATTACACTTGGTTCACGATTTAGATTGTGAATAATTACTTGAGGAACCAAGTTACTTGATGGCTGAAACATTTCATACAGATAAAGTTGAGGATCCGATGCCTTTTCAGTCATATGAGTTTTTAGTAATGCATAGTGGTCATTATAGCTTATCTTTTGATTCTTACTAGATAAACCTTATATTTTTAGTCAACATCAAGAAGAGGTAATGGATTTTCTATATTTTCTACGATATGAACATAAGGTTGGTTGTGACCAGATGATTTTGGGTTATGGAAAGTTCATGATTACCTTTCAGCTCAAAAATTTTCATATATGTTGGCAGCCTGTTTGTAAAAAAAATTTCAAGTGGCTGGTCTCATATATGGATGAAAATCATATTTATGACAGAGGTAAGAAGTGGTTCCAATTTTGAGGCTTCGGGCCCATGAAAATAATGTATATATTGTATAGCTGCTTTCTTTCAGTTGTGTGGTGTGTTTCTTTCAGTAAGGTTCCCTATTTTGAGAGAGAGCAAGAAGTCAGTTTTCATTTTTGAGTGATTTGTTGTACCAAAGATTCATGAATTCTCTGCATGCCCGCAACAGGCAGGCATCCCTAACTAGAGCCACTATTGGTGCTCTAAAAAATCCATAAAGTTTTGAGCCCATAATCAAAGAATTTTTGTAAGACAAAGTTTAGTGCTCCAAAGAATGGTTTAAAGACCTAGGTTCAAGTGCATGCAAAGATAGGCCTAATGAATTTCATGGCATAGTGCTTGGAACATGTGTTCCTCACCTTTCATTTGGCATTTACAGTTGATTACAACTTTCATAATTCAGTTTGGACAAGCTTTGAGGGTACCCATTTGGAGGTTTGTGTTCAAATCTTCACTTTACATCCTATTTGGTTTTTAATCAGGGGCCTACTTAGGAGGTTTGCATCTGACACTTGGTTTATGTTCATAACATGTGGGTTATTGCATCATGTTGTAGGTATGAGAAGGAATGTCCATACCAATTTTCAGCCCCCCATGTGCTCATTTGACTTGTTTGCCAGAGCCATTCCATTTGCAATTTATGTTGCTTCTTAGAATGTGAAAGTGTAGAATTCTGAATGCCCTACTTTGAGGTCTTGCATTTTGTACTTGGTTGAACGTCATGGATAATTGAATGCTCCCCTATATTATATTCATGACAAGGTTATCCCGTGAAGATTTTTAGGCTTGTGCCAATCCATCTTCTTAGTTTGCTCAGCCAATTCCAAGCCTGATTTATGTAGTTTCACCATGTTTTGAAATCAAAAGTTGGTAAGGAGCTAACTTTGGGGATTCATATTAATTGACCAGTTGATGATCAGAACAAGCTAATTAGAGAATTTTTTTTTCCATGTGAAATTGAACCTATATATGGATTTCCAAGACCATTTACAGAGGCTGCTGGTTTTTTGGTTCACGAGGTTACATCCTGAACCTTTAGTCAAGGAGTAGGACATGTTTTGTCTAGTTTGTATTAGAATAAAGTAGAAAGTTGCAGGTCCTTTGCATATTATCTTAGTGGCTTTGAATCTTCAAGCAAGGTGTATATAGAGGCTTAGATCCTCATTCTTAATTCAAGTTTTCAGTTCTATTTCTCTCCATCTGTGTCAAGTTTTATGGGTTTTGAATGTTTTGATTCTTTGTATGGAGTTTATCTATGCATATGTTATTTGTCTTCAGTTCTGGTTTTAATCGGATTAAATTATGCTCTAGATGATACACAGATTCATAGGGTTTGCACAGGGATTTCTATAAGCAATATGGTTCTGGGTATTTGTATTTATGACTTGGATCTTTGGTGAAGTAATAGTAATCAGTCTTTGTATGCTGTAGTGTACTAGATGATTTTCCCAATGGATAAGGCACTGATCTAAAACAATTAAACTTTATGCTAATGTATGTCTGGTTGGGATGTGTTGTATTCTATAAAAGTTAAATCAAATCCTTTCAATCCTTTTAGTTTTATGTATTTAGGCTTCAGTTATTTCATAGCAATGGAGAGTCAATGAATGACTAGTTATCATTTAGTACTTTCTTGCTATTATCTGCTTTGTTCAATCCAGTCTCGGTATTGTAAAGAGTGTTTTATCTACTGGATTAGGTGCACTCGCCTTGGTTGTGTAGAGCCAGAAGTGAAGAGGGTAGTCTTGTTCCTATAGTTGGTCCAATTACCTACAGATTTCCCCATATTTGGAACTGACCATTCCCAAAATCAGTCTTAGGTATATTGTTGTCTCATGGAGTGTAAAATCCATTCCAGGAACCAATACTAGGCTCCCTTGGCCTCTCTTATACATTGTTTTGTGTTTGTAATTGGAACCATATAGTTTACAAGCCTTGTTCATGATATTACATTTTGCATTTGTGTATATGCTAGCAGTTGCAACTACAAAACCTAATTGTGCCACTCACATCAAAAACCAAGAAATGTCCACAAAATAAAACCAAAACTGAAGGAAATGAAGTCTAATTTTGTTTTTTGGTGCTGATCACTAGTCCGTTTGGGTGCTCCTACACCAAATATCTAAATTATTTAAATATTTACACTAAAAAAATAGAAATATCTGTATGAACAATATAAAATAAGACATATCACAACACAATGTGTATATTGGGGAAAACATTTTAGATAAATGCCTCATAGTCTAAAGGAACTTGATGTATTATTTAGTAAATCAATAGAATATATTACACATGAAAAGAAACCTATTATACTACGATTAATAAAATGTAAATTTAGAGTAAATTCAATATCATAAAGATACATGTATAAATCAACCATACAAACTACAATTCCAAGCACTAAATAAATAGATAAAAGTTACAAATTAAAAATTAGGATTGGTTTTCTAAAAACATGTGTAAACCCATGAGAGATATGACATCCAAATAAATGGGTTCAACTTTCAATTACCTTCCTTGGTGTTGGTCTTCTCAACTATTTTTAACATATTTCTGATATAAGTTACAATGTCATAATGTGTCATGTTTAACCACCCAAACTAGGGATTCACAATTTTTCCTTGTTCGAACATTCAAAAGATGCTTTGTGACAATTACACCAACCTATCATAATATTGGTAAAGCCTCCAAGTTAACCTTCCTCTTACATTCTTTAACTTGTCATTGAACCTATCATATGTATCCCTTCATGATGATCCCCTATTGAGACACTTTCAAAAATTTATTACATACACAAAATCATTAATTCTTTGATACAATATGTTTAAATATCAATCCAATAATACTTGCAAATTAATCTCTGATTAAAGACACAATAAAAAAAAAGTTGTGATATTATTTTTGCACATAGAAAATAATGATAATTCATAGATATATATGTACAAAAAAAATAGAGAACGATTATATATTAAATTTATGATGTCACTTCAAGGTGGAATTGTTATGTATGTGGAGCCTAATCAGTCTCAAGTTCTTTCGGCGCGGTTTCCCCCCTGACTTATCTACGGGGTCAAGGGGCAGAGCCCCTGATGGGGTCAAGGGTCGGCCATCAATTTTCTATTAGTCGGAGTATTTTTGCCCTAATTTCGTTATGTCAAAAATACTTGTAAAAAGGGCTTAGGGTTCGAGATTTATGTATGAGGGATTTTGTAGCTTCTTGTGGTGGTATTGAGTTGTAGGTTTCAGATTGTAATCACTGGATAATAATAAAGATATTGGACTCGTTGTTGGTGGATGTAGCCCAGGGATTGGGTGAACCATGTTAAATTTTGTGTTATTGTGTTCTCTTTTGTTTGTTAATATTTGCATTTTCTGCTTATTATTCTAACAGGAATCCTCCAAATAAGATATTTAAAATCATCCCTTGATATATACAACTACCATCACATGCATGCAAAACTACTGATTTATTCAAGAATTAATAACAAGGTCCCTTACAAATCTTATGCATCAAAGTCTTAATCTAATAATATGATATGATAAAGGAGGTTCTTAGCACTTCACTTTGATACCAAATACTATAAAATTTCATCTCTATATCATAATTCATTTTATTCAATACCACTTATAAATCTTATGCACCAAAGTATTCATCTAATAATATAATACAATAAAGGAGGATCTTGGTAATTTACTTTGATACCAAATACTATAAAGTCTTGAATCTCCATATCAAAATTCATTTTCTTCAATATTGAAAGGAAATACATATAGAATTACATAGTTTCTCACAATTTTATGAAAGTGGATGAAGACTTCACCTAATCCCACACATCCTCAACCAACAACCTAATTATAAAATATTATTCTACTTAGAATAGATTTAAATAATACCATTCTTTAAATCTATCGACTTTGACCTTCTTATAGTAATTATTTAATTAAGCTATTAAACACCACATATATAAATAGACAACACCTATGACAAACCAAAGCATAACACAACTCAATACATTAGACAACTAAGCTTTTCTAAAACAAGGTTTAACTAAACCTCCCCAAAAAGAAACTTTCTAGTTTGAGTTACTGTTGTCAGCACTTGCTCTTGTTGTGGGAGTACTTTCTTCACACTCTCCCTCGCCATACATCTTTTCATCCATACAAAAATGTTGGGGTATTTATCTTCAGCCATAATCTTAAAATTTCCAACAATTTCAAGTGCATGAAGCCAACATATTTGTGGGGCAAGTGCAATATCTACTATTCCAAAATTGCTTCCTCCAAAATAATCATTTCCTTTGAGAGTTTCTTCCAGTATTGCTAAACCTTCCATAAATTCCCGCTTTCCTTCTTCTTGTTCTTCACCTTTTTTTAATGCTATGCTCCTTCTTCCAGAATTAAAAATCTGAAAGAATAGATAATTATTAATAATAAATATTAGAATGCACATAAATTTAAGGGAATCTTGTAAAAAAAGAACATGCAAAATTACTTTCAATTTATTAGTAAAATTGAATAGTCAGTACCTTGTTTTCTATAAAATCTACCCAAAACCGAGCCACAGCTCGGTCATATGGATCAGTTGGTAAGAAAGTCAGACCATTACTCCATACCTCATCAATGTATTGCAATATAATAGAAGAATCAATGACAGGCCTGCCATTGTGAATAAGAACAGGTACCTTCTTATGCACAGGATTCATTTGTAACAAAAGGGGGCTTTTATTCATCCTATCTTCTTCTACAAACTCATATTTGATGCCCTTTTCTTCAAGCCCAATCAACACTCTGAGAGTATAGGGACTCACACTAAACCCAAGAAGCTTAACCTCATCTTCACCTGCCATTTCTTCACCTATTTCTCCTTCAATCTCACTGAAATTTTATGCAGGAGAAGAGCAAATCTCTGTTGTATTTATAGTAGCTTTGGGCTCTTCCCTTTGCTTCGTTGCTAAGAAAAAGTTAGTCAACGTGAAATTTAATATTGCACGTAGTTGGTTGCTTAGGTAGTCGAAGAATTTAAAATTGATTTGATTCCTTCTATGTAAAATGAATATCTAACGACTATTAGATATCTATATTATTATAGACAAAGTGTCCATTCATGTTGAAGCTCTTGCATCTAATTACAGTGAAGTCAAGTGGCCTGACGACAGAAATCAGAGTCTTTGCGTTCTTAATGCTTGAATAGAGTTCTCTTTTTTAGTTTTACTTTTGATGCCACCATATTAAAAATGGCTTCGTGTCATCGATAAAACACAAACAAAAATCATCTCCCATATTAGCCGACTATGGTTACTTTTAATAATTAATATAAATGAGGAATAAGTCAAACGAGGGATGAAGCTGGCATCTAGATAATTATGTATTAGATGTTGATCGTCTTTTTATGATAGTTTAAGTTAGACATTTTTACCAAGAAGGAATCAAAAGAAAATGAGAATAATTAAAAATGTGGAATGTGATCTTTTTTTAATTTAGTGGGAATTCACAAAACTTTACCCATCAAAAATATATTAATGAGTGTAAAACACTTGGTGAGTGGTGGATGCTAAGTTCTTGGATCAATGAGTAAGTTTGCATAGGAAGTATACAAGATGATGGAAACAATCTTAGCTGTTCCCTTTCTAATGGTAATGTCACGCTCACTATTGTGTCATTCAATGTAAAGTCTTTCCACATGATCAATGTGGCCTTTATGTCTATATTATGGGCATCATTTTACTATGGCGAGTCATTGAGCTTGTGCTTTTCTACCTTATCTTTGTTCTTATGGTATTCAAGATGGATCATGTTGTGAAAAAATATTGAATACTAATAGTATACAACTATGATAAGTAGCAAAGAGCTTAAATATATGGTCGAAGATATCATCAATTTATATTTATAAAAGCACGATAAAAAGGGAAATTCAATAAGATGTTGTATTCACAAAAGAACATACTTAGGCGAGAACAACTTTGACAAATTAGCATTTTTTACTGGGAACAATATGTTTTATGTAATTGTAAACTAGAAGCATGAGGAGTACATGATTAATGATCTTTTAACTTTCATCTTAATTGGAAGATATCCTCAATATTTTCTTGAGACACGTGATTATATTTTTATTTGATATCGCATTTGGATACACCTCAATTGCTATAATGCATGAGAATTTTATGATACATATAGATAGATAGATAGATAGATAGATAGATAGATAGATAGAGAGAGAGCATGGAAATGGGAGACCAAAAGGAGGTCTTAAGTGGCCACTTTTTTGCTAAAATTGGGAAAGATTGATATTGGATAAGAAATTGATAATAATTAAATTCAAAATTTGAGTTTGCAACAAGAATAAGAATCATAGTGCTTTGAATCTACTTTCTAAACTATTTTCTTTTAACTGTGTAGATTAATGGGTTCAAATAAAGGGCACAAACAAAGTACATGTTCTTTCATAAAAATATAACATAGGATTTAGTGAGATCCCCCTAAAATGTTAACTTTTTTATTATTTAAAGAATTGCAAAAAATAGCTAAGTCCATGTTCTTTATGCTTGACTTTTTGCTAATTTTTGAATGGCTTTTTTTGTGATTTTCAAAGTGGATGCATCTCAAAGTGAAAAATAAAAAATTAGGTGTACAACCTTGTAATATTTTTAGAAACTAATCAAAATTTACAAAAAAGATGATTTTGTGTAGAATAGAGTCTAATTTTTTTAAATATCATTTATTTTATATTTTAATGAATAGATAAAAAATGAGATGACAAATAGGATAAATAGGTTTTTGACAAAAAATGGAGACACTAGCAAAAGAAATTAAAGTTCAAAATCTTATCATGATTGAAACATAAATAAATTACATGGTTAGAAAGATAAGAGATTCCTTGACTTTACTATATTTAAATTGATGTATGTATGTATGTATGTATGTATGCATGCATGCATGTATGTATGTATATACATATATACACATATATATTGACTATTCTGGAAACTAAGGGGGTTGAATCAGTTGCAGATTAAACTTTTATCACTTTCACAGATCTGGATCTAGTAAATTAATTCTTTAACTTTTCAATCAAATCAGATAAGCACACATATGAAACATACACAATGAACACGATATTTTTATGTGGAAAACCAAAGGTGGGAAGAACCATAGAGAAGTTAATTCTCATGAATAAATACACCAGTTAAGTTGACACTAGCTAAGGTGATTTTTACAAAGGGTAGCTCGTTGCTGGAATGCTCACTGTAGGTAGTCTCACTACCCTAAGAAAGAAGAGAGAGAAATTTAAAGAAATCCACAACTCAAGTGCAACTATTGAAAGAAGCCTTTGGCTCATTGCCTCCATTGTCTAACATGAACAATACACATGTGGACTACTCACAACCCAAATTCGCGACTTCACACATTACTTGACGAATCTTCTTTCCAAATAATTCCTTATTGATCTATCACAATCATCCTCCTGTTTATTTTGATCTTTAAAATGTGAAAATATCAAATTAGCCAAGAAAACATAATTTGAAATAGGTCCAAACTAAACATTTCTTCTATGGGGATGAATGAAAAGTGGACCACACCAGATATGTTGCCTTGATTAAATTGGGAAATACTAAAATCTAAATTTTTCAAATTTTCCTATGTTTTAGTAAACTGCATTTTTTAGGGTCTTCGATGCAATTATGGGCTTGGATGCCTCCCGGAACATTGTCACTTTCAAAATTTGATTCTAGATCTTTTGAATACCTTTCCAACGCATCAAACGGTTCGCAATTTAGAGCTAGGACTAGAAAGTTATGCCTTCTCCAAGTGGACCTAATTTTTATATATAGTTTTTTTTTAATAGGTCAAATAGTTTATTTGTAAGAGATATTATGATGGCTTTTCATTTCATTTCCAAGGGATTCTGATGACCCTTGGGATCCATCAAATTTGTATAAACTCCAATATTCGAATAGAATGGATCAATTTTTTTGGTTCGCAATCTTATTGTTCTCAATTTTCGTGTTGAATTCTACAATACTCCAGGTATCACACCAAGTATTGTAATCTGGTTTCATAAATCGGATCTGTATTACCATATAGTGTTTCCCAAGTTGATGATTGATGACCACATGAATCCAACACTATTGTCAAACCTGCAATTGGAGGCCTACTCAAACAATCTGCCACATTGTTATTGCTTCCTTTTTAATGACGAATGTTGAGGTGAAATTGTTGTATATAGGCTGACAACTGTTGATGTCTATCATTCTGCAGCTTCCCTTGTGTTTGCAAGAATTGAAATGGTTTATGGTCTGTATGTATAACAGTTTCCTTTCCCAGTATATAGTGTTTTTCCCTTGTTTGTAGGCCTGAACAATGGCATACAACTCCTTATCATAGGTGGGGTACCTAGCTACATACTGTATCAGAAAAATTTTCATTGTGATAGACAATAGGATGCCCATGTTGCGTAAGTACCGCACCAAGAGCATAATCAAATGCATCTATTTCTATCTCAAATGCTTGGTGTAGATCTGGAAGGACCAATACTGGCGTTGAACATAGTCTTTTCTTTAACTCCTCAAATGCTTGTTTCTTTGCCTCTGTCCACTAATGTTTTTCTTGTGCTCCACCTCTTAGTGATTGATTAAGAGGCCATGATATGTGTGAGAAACCAAACACAAATCTGCGATAGAAGTTGGCTAAGCCCAAGAAGCTGCGAAGCTCTATGAAATTTTTAGGGGATGGCCAATCTTGGATTATTTGAATCTTTGCTGAATCAACATAAACACCCTCACTATCAATGATATAGCCTAAGTATTGAATACTTTGCATACCAAAAGAGCACTTCTCAATGTTGGCATACAATTTATGTTTTTGCAGAGTTGAAAGAACTTGTTCAACATGCTTCAAATGCTCAGACCAAGTTCTACTAAAGATGAGTATGTCATCCAAATAAACAACCACAAAAGAATCAATGAATGGTCTAAGAAAATCATTCATCAATCTCATAAATGTGCCTGGGGCATTTGTTAAGCCAAAATGCATGATCAACCATTCAAACAAACCTTCCTTAGATTTAAATGCAATCTTCCACACATCTGCTGGATCAATTGGTACTTGGTGGTATCCAGACTTCAAGTCAATTTTTGTAAATAAATTAGCCCCCCTAAGTTGGTCCAACAAATCATCAATTTGAGGGATTGGATATCTATTTTTAACAGAGATTTTGTTTAATGCCCTATAATCAATACAAAGCTTCCATGTCCCATATTTCTTTTTAGCAAGGACAATTGGGCTTCCACAAGGTGAAGCACTTGGACAAATGTGTCCTTTCTGAATCAACTCCTGAATTTATCTCTTAATATCATCATTTTCCAAAATTGACCTCCTATATATTGGCTCATGTGGTAGCGGTGTGCCTGGGATTAAATCAATAGAGTGCTTGACTTGACAGTGTGTTGGTACTCCCACTGGTGGTTTAAACACACTATGATATTCTTTAAAAAATTTATCCATCTGATTTTGTTGATTTAAGAACAACTGACTTTGTTTGTTCAGGGTGAATTATGAGTATCTAGAATAAAATCTCCAATTTGAGCAATCAAGCATTTGCATTGTTTAGCACTAATTAAAGAAGTAGTTTGTGTTGGACATACCTCTAGTATTTGATACCTCTTCCTACCAAGCTTGATTGTAACACTACGTGGCCTAGACTCATACACCCCATGCCTCTGATACATGTATAGTTGCCCCATCAAGACATCGCATACATCCAATAGTGCTACATCACATATCACTTCATCCTTCAAAGGCTTGATTGAATATGGCAGACAACATTGTTGATTTATTTGAATATCTTGTCCCTCATTTACCCATCCCATAGAGTATGGTTGTGGGTGTCTTGTCGCTTTCAGATTTAATCTTTTGACTATCTCCCTAGAGATCAAATTCTTTTAACTCCGACTTCAAACAATAAAATGCAGAGGCTTTCGATCAACCCACATCTGTGAATGAAAAAGTCTCTCTTCATCTTCACAGGGAAATACTTTAGCAGTTCCAACTACGACATATGGGTTTGCTTCCATGATGGAATCATTCTCCTCTTTCTTAGAATTATCTATTGGTGACGATTCAGGTTCAACTTCCTCTCCTTGTATTTCCATCATCAAATTTTTAATACTTTGACAATCCTTTGTATTATGGGTTGGGGACTTATGCATCTCACACCACATTCTTGTGTCTATTTGTGTCTTTTTAGTAGACCACCATGTGTTCTTGGGTGAATTTGAATGAGGTTCCTTGGTCACCTATTTCCCTACAAATTTATTGCCACCTTCAACCCTTGGCTTGTTGTTTGTAAAGTAGTCCCTCTTCCCTTTCTGCTTGAATTTAACTTCAATTTTTGTAGCATACTTATAGGTAGTTGCCAATGTCTCAATATTCAAAAATTCCATCTCTGTTTGAATATACATGTGAAGTCCACTCCGATATTTCAAAATTTGATGCTTCTTTGAATCCTCAATACCGAGTTTTGTTGAAAGTGAATGCAATGTATTAGTGTAATATTGCACAGACTGATCCCTCTTTTGTCGAAGAAGCTACCGTTCTATGTATTTTTGTTCATATACATCCTCTGGAAGGTAAGATTCTTTTATGTATTCCACAAATTCTCCCCATGTGGGCTTCTTATCAAGAGAAATTTCAAAACCATCTTCAATAAATGATTCTCGTTCTTTATTTGCAACTTTGGTTTCCCATGCTAATTTCTCATGGGTTTCAGCTTTGAGGAGACCAAATGTTATCTTTTCTACATCTAAGAAATTATTTACAGAAAAGTATCTATCTAGGGTAAAAGCACAAAGCGGTGCCACGTTTCAAGACAACTTATTAGCACAGCTGAATTTGAGTATTTCTAACTAAAATTATTTTTTGTCAAACATATGGTCTAGCTAGATTCATTCTAGCTAAGTTAGATAAGTTCATCACCTTTTCCAATTGGAAATATCTATTAAATGCATGTTTTATAACAATTAATAAAGAAATAAAATTATTTCAGAAAAGTGACGTTTCAATAACTCTTACTCTTTTTAATGATATTTTTTTACAAATATAAAAATACCCTTTTTTAGAGCACAGAGTCAAGATTATCATCATATAATTTTTATAGTATTTTAATTAGATCTAATATATTATAATTTCAAAATACTACAAGTAGTTATTTTAACATTCGAGAACAAGATGCTTCAAAAATAGAAAAAAATAGTAAAGCTTATCAAAAAAATTGAAAATTTATATTTAACACTAGAGGAGAGAGTTATCTTCAAGAGTGTGTAATTTATTTTCTGAATGGTGTAGATTTGATAGGGGAAATTTGATGTGAGATGAAAACTATCGATTTTAGGTATGTTCGACTTTGAGTAGTTATAACAGAGAAAATATACATTGAAAACTAATTTTTCTTCTTTTCTACACTAGCTATACATTTTATCTATGACATATTTTGAAATCAAAGGAAAAAGAGATTATTTGCATGTACTTTTTTGGTGCGGACAAGACCCTCATTTTTTAGCATTTTTTAGCAAGTACAAAATGGACTTAAAAAATTTAAAAACTATGTGAATTCTTGTTAAAAAAAAATTAAAAAAATTATAGCCATAAACTTCATCCACTTTTACACATTTCATTAGTTTACATCATCTCCAAATTTTAAACATAAATGCCATTTTTATGTCATTAAAGTTAAAATTTTTGTGTGTTGTTGACCTTTTCCTTTATAAAAGTGTGACACAGCTTTGTACTTTTACCCTCCAACTTTGATAACCAGTTATCAACAACTTCATAATCGACCTTTCCTTCAAAATTCAGGATGTCAAAATTGACCTCCACTTTGAAATGGGTATTTCCATGAAATGATGTTCTTGATTCAGAGGGTTTTTGATTCTGTAGGAGGTGTGAAAATTGACTTATCATCTCCTCTCATTGCTTATTTAAAGCTTCCTCCACCAAATTCTTAATAGCATCATCTGACATCTTCGATTGTATGCATCTCAAAGGTGGATATTTTGACAAAGCTTGTGTATTTAATCCTAATCTTTGGTACGAAGGCCCTGTATAAATTGGCATAAAGGAGCATTCACTCTCTGATACCACTGATCTGATTTATGAAACTAGATTATGGCAACATATGATCTACATGAAGATCACATAGGTCAGAGAGCTAGTATGATAGAGCGCAATGCGAAATTGTCTAAGTATGAGACAATATTTTTACCAGTGAACCTAGAGACAATTTTTGTTTGCAATGTTGATTGTTGTAAGTTCAATGCTTGCACACTTGAACATAGACTCTATTATGACTATTGAAGACTCATCTCAGAGCGCAAGTCAGTATGACATGTACGGAAGAAGTTATGACAGTTTTACTAAAGATAGTGTCAAGCCGACAAGACAGAATTGATAAAGACTTAAGGGATTATTTTGTTTATCAAAATAATGACTTAACAATATAAAGGGATGGCATCCTAGATGTTAACCCTTGGATAAAGTTATTTTTAATATGATAGCCAACTGGAAAGTTATTAATCCTAATAACTTGTATAAATGTAATTGTAAATTGTAAGAAGGAAAGAAGCAGTAATGATGAAGTGATATGATGTGAAATATATGATACATATGTAATAGTGATAGTGAAAGAGCAGCGAAGAGATATTGATGTAAGCAGTATAAGGTTATGTACCTTAACCTTCTTTTGTAATCAGTGTATATTGTACATTACTTGTTTGGGCAGTGGGCTCATCTAGTAATCACATTTTGTACTGCCAATTCCTAACAGGGTTGAGGCTTCTAACAAGGCCTATAGTCCCTTAATCAGGACTGAGACACTATATGCATGTAATAAACTCCTAATAGGGCCAACATCCTTAACATGATACTTTTGATTAGTGGATCTTTGTGGGTACCATCCCCATCGGGGTTTTCCCTTGGCCAAGGTTTCCTTGAGAACAAATAATGTGTTATGAGTTCTTTAGTTTTATTGCTATGCATGTTGCTTATCTTTTTATGTTATGCATGTGTTAAGATAATCTGTTATATCCATAATTGGGCAAAAGGAAAATATTGTAGAATACTGATTCACCCCCCCCCCCCCCCCCTCCCTCTCAGTATTCCCTATTTCTAACAATTGGTATCAGAGCTTAGTTTCTCAGAAAATAATCATTCAAGGAAAGCCTAGTAGCTTGAGTAAGATCTCTATGGATATGGATCAACTACAGAAAAATCTTGAAGAAGCTCTTGAGCAGATTGACTTTCTTACTATTGAAAAGACACTTTGAAAAGAAAATATGATGATGCAAAGAACCTCATTGAGAAATTGAAAAACAAGTTGGAAGATCTAAGATCTGAAAAGGAATCCAAAGTTTTTATTGAAGATTGTGATGACAATTTAGAAAAAGAAAATGAGATCCTTAAGCATGAACTAAAGATAGCAAATCTGAAGCTTAGTTTGAAAGATGGAAATGACAAGAATGAAGCAAATCTGAAATCTGAGAATGAAAGTCTAAAGACTGAAAATGAAGGACTAAATTCTAAACTTGGTAAAGTAACATCTGAACTTGAGAAAGTCAATTTGTAGTATGATGAACTTGAGAAGTACAATAAAATTGTGAAAGGTGAACTGACTCAATCCAAACAACAACTTGAAAGGCTATATTCAACTAGTGAGAAGATTGATGAACAAATATCTTATCAAAAACAATTCTATGATAAGACTAGTCTTGGATTCAACACTTTTAAAGAAAATGATGAAAGCAAGGAACTAGATTTGAAAATATCTGAAAGCATAAATGAGAAGAAGTATGATGAGATTAACAAGTCTGAAGATACACCAAAAGAAGAAGAATCACCTAAGCAAGAGGAATCACCCAAAGGTATGCAAAGAGAATTCAAAGATAGATGTTTTGCTTGTAATACTATTGGTCATATGAAGAGAGATTGCACAGGTAAGAAATTCAAACCTCTTAATGGTTATTGTTATAATTGTCATGGTTTTGGGCATAGAACTATTGAATGGAGGAAACCTAAATTTATTGAGAATAATGATGGTAGTAGAATGTTTAGGAATACTAATAATGCAGATAAGAAACCTACTGAAGATATGAATAGAAGAAATGGAGTAATATGTTATAGATGCAACAAGGTTGGACACATTGCTAGAAACTGCAGATCACAAATCAATCAACTTGGTCCAAGATATGGAGACAATGGAATTGTTTGTCAGATATGCAACAAGATTGGACATACAACAAGGTTTTGCAGAATGAACAATAGATTTTTTCATCCTAATCCTAATCCCAGAAATCATGCAAGAAGAAATGAAGATGCAAGTAACAGTCAAAAAGGATGTTGTAGTAATTCAGATGAAGTGAAGTTTATCAAAAGCACAAATCAAGGAGACATATTCAACATTGAAGGTAATCAGGAAGGTGAAGCATTAAAAGGTAAGAATGAATCTTTACCTGACCCATCTCAAAGTACTTAATTTATGAAAATTGTAGTAGAATAGGAACTTAGATTAGTGTAGAAGTAGATATATGATGAACTGAGTCTTGCGCAATTAATGCAAGGTAGTATATGACATTCTAATGCTATGGTTAAGAGCACAAAGAAAAATATTATGTTTTATGAGATCACAAGAAGTTTTAAGTTTTGCAAGTTAGCAGAAACAACTTTTTGGAAAGAAGCGGCCAAAGAATTGAATGTGATGTCAGATCTAAGTAAGATTCAACAAGATGATGTCAGATATTTATACAAGATCCTAACCACTAAGTTTTGTGCAAATTCAAGAGAGGATGGCATGGTAGCTAGAATGATACATGCAACTTATCTAATGTGTGTTGACAAGGTACAAGTTGATATGTGTGAGATTTTGAGAATTCAACTATTTGAGAATTTGGAGAAGATTAAGAAAACTAGGTATACACAGTTTAGGTTCTCATCCTTAATCACCTATATGTTTTTTCATCTATTGAGAATATTTCCTTACACCATTTGAAATGACTGGAATGATGGCCAAACTACAATGGAAAGGATTAACCTAGTGTACAGAAGGCATGTTATTGACAAAGTGAATGAGAGTGTAGTATTGGTAATCAAGACATTTTAGGATATAGTATCTAGCAGATCAAGGATCCCATAGTCTCTTGTGGAGAGGTATAAAAATGAGATATGTTTCATGGTTGATACTGACTTTACCTACATTGAAGCAGTGGAACCTAGAACAGAGTTCATAGACCCTCTTAGCTATGAGATATCTGAGGTAGAGACAGAAGAGTATGTGAGCAGGTTACTTAAGTGTAAGTTGGACACTCATTGCAATAGGTTTGGAACCTTTGAGGAGAACTTCAACTCCAGAAAGATCTTACTTGAAGAGAAACAATCAAAGAAAAGAGTTGAAAGTACTATCAATAAAATTCTAAAAGATATAGGGATGACTAAGCATGAATTCATGGTAGCAAAGAAAATAGCAGTAGCAATCGGAGATGTTGGACAAAAAGAAGTTTTGTCTGTTCCACCTTTATCATCAATTGTAGCACTGCAAGAAGAAACACAAGTTAAGGTGAAAGTGGAAGAAATTGAGAAGGATCAAGAAGCAAAGATATCCACCAAATCCACTTCCTCCACACCTAGCAAAAGAGTAAAAGAGAGTTCTACTGGACCGGGTAAAAGATAGAAAACATTAGTGCAACTAGTTCCAAGGAAAATTGCAGAAATCAAAGATGATGGAACTTCTATTAAGAAGAAAACTTGGAAAACTAAAGTTGAGAAGCTTAATGAGCAGATCATTCAGGATGGAGACTTTACAAGAATGAATAAGTATTATGAACTTTATGATTATGCAGAGAGATTAAATCTAGAAAATGCAGTGGTAAAGCATATGATTTTGTCTGATAAGCATTTTGATACAATTCAGGGTAAGATACCTGATGATTTGTACAATAAACTTGTGAATAGGAAGAAGAGAGCATCAGAGGAAGACATAGCTATTAGAGAAAAGCTTGTAAGAAAGCTTTGTGTAATAAGAGATGAAGCACATTTTAGTCAGATCATGAAAGCTTTAAGCACCCAAATTATGGGAGGTAGATATGAAGAAGTTAATTCAAAAATAGAGCAAGCAATAATCAAGGTTATGTTAGAAAATACTGGAGAACCATCAGTTGCAGCAGAGCAAGCAAGTGAAACAAAACAAGAGGACATTCCCTCTCCACTAGCCATTAACATTGAAGATGAATTTATGAATGTAGAAGGAACAAAGATCACCTTGGATACTAATGATAATGTATTCAAGAATCTAGAAAACATTGTTGACAATTCGGCTTTTGAAGAGCAGGAAACTACCAAAGGAAAAGAGACAATAGAGACCACTGTTGTAGAACCCTCAGTGAAAGAAAAACAAGTACCCATTCCCACTAAAGAAGATATCAGTCTTACTCCTGAGACTAGAAAGAAGAATCGGATTGAATCTATGATTGAGCATTTGGGAAAGGAAGTAGATGACAATGATTAGTTGGAATTGATCACATCCTTGAACAAGATCATTGGTAAGAACAAGAAAGTAAAAAAGTCCTGAAGGATGTCTGAAGGAACTTACTGAGAAGTTACAAAGCATTGTAACTACACAAATTGTAGAAGTTGACCCTTTGGAGAAAGAAAAGAAAGTAATGAACACTTTTGACAATGAATTCACAAATCTATCTGATATAGCAAAAGTGAAAGCTCAAGCAGCCTATGAGGCCAAAATGCTTTTGAACATTAGCTAGAATATTAGGAATGATATCAACAATCTTGATATCTGTATAAAGGACTTGAGGAAGAATTTGGAAATAGGAAAATCTTTGTACATCTAGTGTACAAAATCAGAGACCTTGACAATAGAAGAAGATCAGAAGATGAAGATGAAGGAAGCATAAATTCAGAATGAAACTAACCTTCTTTCAAGCCCCAATGTGAAGGTATTTGATGTTGAAAAGAAAATTCGTAAGCTATATGATGAAATCAGAGTTTTGCAAGATGAAAAAGATAGGAAAATGAAAAGATTCACTCTTTTAAGAGAGCACACTTCTATGAAGTTAAGCATTATTAAAGAGCAATTGGAATAATGTCTTTCAGCTAAGACATCTTTTCAAAAGTTTAACTTTGAGAACCTCCAAGCATGTGAAATAGCATCTTATGGATTGAGCGCACTAGTCAATGTGGCAGATTCCATTAAGAAATCATGGGAGGAGTTAGAAGCTATAAATATTGATTTTGCAGATTATGTTGCAAGCCTACCGGCTTTGCAAAATTGAATTAAGGTATAATCCTTGTTAATACAATTTTGTAACCCTCCTTACCTTTATTTTATCATTGTTGTCAAAGGGGGAGAGATATATAGTAGAAAATTGATAAGGAAATGATAAGGATTGATACTCTTAGGGGGAGTACTGTATTATAAATAATTTTTTTTTGGAGTTATAAGGATAGTATATATTTTATACTATGCCCACAATTTTGAGATTTTGAAGTTGTAAACTTAGCCAATTTTCTCATATGTTGCCACCAATGACAAAGGGGGAAATTGTTGGCAATTTGGATGAGTTGGTTACATAGATGTTTTCATTATGGCAACATATGATCTACATGAAGATCACATGGGTCAGAGAGCTCGTATGACAGAGCGCAATGCGAAATTGTCTAAGTATGAGACAGTATTTTTACCAGTGAACCTAGAGATAATTTTTGTTTACGATGTTGATTGGAGTAAGTTCAGTGCTTGCACACTTGAACATAGACTCTATGATGACTATTAAAGACTCATCTCAGAGAACAAGTCATTACGACATGTACGAAAGAAGTTATGACAGTTTTACTAAAGACAATGTCAAGCTGACAGGACATAATATGAAGACAAAATTGATAAAGAGTTAAGGGATTATTTTGTTTATCAAAATAATGACTTAAAAATATAAAGGGATGACATCCTAAATTTTAACCCTTGGATAAATTTATTTTTCATATGATAGCTGACTGGAAAGTTATTAATCCTAATAACTTCTATAAATGTAATTGTAAATTGTAAGAAGGAAAGAAGTAGTAATGATGATGTAATGATGAAGTGATATGATGCATATGTAATAGCGATAGTGAAAGAGCAGAGAAGAGATATTGATGTAAGCAGTATAAGGTTGTGTACCTTAACCTTCTTTTGTAATCAGTGTATATTGTACATTACTTGTTTGGGCAGTGGGCTCATCTGGTAATCACATTTTGTACTGCCAACTCCTAACAGGGTTGAGGCTTCTAACAAGGCCTATAGTCCCTTAGTCAAGACTAAGACACTATATGCATGTAATACACTCCTAACAGGGTCAACATCCTTAACATGATACTTTTGATTAGTGGATCTTTGTGGGTACCATCCCCACTGGGGTTTTCCCTTGGCCAGGGTTTCCTCGAGAACAAATAATGTGTTATGAGTTCTTTAGTTTTATTACTATACATGTTGTTTAGCTTCTTATGTTATGCATGTGTTAAGATAATCTGTTATATCCATAATTGGGCAAAAGGAAAAGATTGTAGAATACTGATTCACCCCCCCCTCTCAGTATTCCCTATTTCTAACAAAGATTGCAAACCAAAAAAAATGATATGGGAAGCTCACTACAGTTGTGTTGTAGGACATTTTCGTATTGGTAAGACTACTGCTATCCTTCAAAAGTATTTCTATTGGAAAAAAATGAAGAAGGATATCATTTCACATTACAAGCTTGTGTAGCCTATGCAATTGCAAAGCAAACAAACCGTAAGTTGGGTCTATACTTACCATTACCTATTCCTGATAAGCCATGGTAGTCTGTTTCAATGGATTTTATGTATGGACTTCCAACTACCAGGCGGGGGCATGATTATGTATACGTTGTGGTAGATAGGTTTTCTAAAATAGCTATCATGGTGGCATGTAAAAAGATGATTTCTGCAAAAGGTACTGACAAGCTATTTTTTGAACATGTTTGAATTCATTTTGGTTTTCCAAAAACCATTATTTCTGATAGGGATAGCAAGTTCATCAGCAAATTTTGGTCTGCATTATGGGCTAAAGTGGACACCAAGTTGACAAAGTCCACAACATTCCATCCCCAAATAGATGGGCAAACATAAGTGGTGAATTGAATTATTATTCATATTTTACAAATGTGTCATTCCAAACATCCTTGTACATGGGATGAAATCTTACCCTATGTGCAACACAGTTACAACCGTGCACTCCATAGTACTACAGGGCACAGTCCATTTGAGGTTTCTCTTGGGTACCAACCATTGGCACCTATGGATGTAGAAATACCATCTCTACAATCTAATAGTCCATTGAATGGGGACAAGGAGGTAGATAAAGTAGAAAAATTCATTGATAACATTAGACACCTACAACAACAAGTTCAAGAGATCTTGGAGCAAAGTAATCAGAAGTATAAGGAAAGGCATTATAAACATAGAAATCCTCATCAATTTTAGATTGGTGACAAGGTATGGTTACATCTTTAGAAAGAGCACCTGCACAGACCAAATAGGAAGCTTCATCCTCTTCGTTATGGTCCATATACTATTGTGAAACAAGTTGGTGAGAATGCTTTTGAACTTAATTTGCCATCCTTTTTGGGACTGCATCCAGTTTTCAATGTGGAATTGTTGAGACCCTATTTTCCTCCTTTTTTGGATATTTCACAAGCTATTGAACACATTCAAGTGGCAGAATTAAATCCATCTACTACTGTTCTAGTCCAGTGTGACCATGTTACTAAAGTCATTTTAAAGACTTTGAGAAATCAGAACATTCCTCTATATCAGGTGGTTCGAGTTGGTCAGCATTCTCATCAAGGCAAGTGGTTTACTAAGGAACAAATTGAAGAACAATTTCCTCATATGTTGCAGTAGGTTAGTGCAATGGGGACCATTGCCTCTCAATGGGGGAGGAATGATTAAGATTGAATTGGGAAATACTGAAATCTAATTTTACAAATTTTCCTTTGTTTTAGTAAACTACATTTTTGAGGGTCTTCAGTGCATTTCTGGGCTTGGATGCCTCCTAAAACATTGTCACTTCCAAAATTTGATTCTAGATCTTTTGAATACCTTTCCAACGCATCAAACGGTTCACAATTCGAAGCTAGGACTAGAAAGTTATGCCTTCTCCAAGTGGACCTAATTTTTATATATAGTTTTTTGATAATTTTTTATAGTTCGAATAGTTTATTTGTAAGAAATATTATGATGGCTCTTCATTTCATTTCCAAGGGATTTTGATGACCCTTGGGATCCATCAAATTTTTATAAACTCCTATATTCAAATAGAATGGATCAATTTTTTTGGTTTTCAATCTTGTTGTTCTCAATTTTCATGTTGAATTCTACAATACTGCAGGTATCACACCATGTATTGTAATCTGGTTTCATAAATCAGATCAATATTTGGAATAGTAGATACTAGTCAAACATAAACATCACAAAAAACCTCACCATAACATATTTTTTGGATCACCAACCTCCAAACCAACATATCCAAAAAATCACATCTGTAACATACAAACCAACCACTAAAATAATATATTTCCATCAACGACAACAATAAACAGTATCAATAACTCTACAACATTATCATCATCAATTATGCAACATCAACAACAACTTTGGAATATAAGTAACCATACTAATCAAAATAACAACTATAAAAACTATGCAACATCATTGTCATCAATTTTGCAACATCAATAGCAACAACAACTCTACATAACATCATCAACTCTCCAACAACAACAATAAAAACTCTACAATATAAAAAAAACCATTCACAACTAGATCACCCTTTCAAAAATCTCTACCTTCAAGTCACTGATGAAAACACCCATCAAAGACAAACACAATCTCACCACATACATAGTCATTCTCATTCTCTCCCCCTTTGACATCAAGGAAAAAGGTAGGCAACACACACACACTAGTATGGGCCCTACGGGGAAGCCATATACATTAATCCATCTCAAGATTATGTAGTAAGATCCTTGGGCTAATGCAATGCAAGAACTTGGGTGAACCCACAATAGTGGGTTACACTTTTTTGCCTGAATAGACACTAAACTCTACATTTTGATAAAAAATTTTAGATTCAAATGTGTCTTATTGTTAAACCATTTGAAATCAGAAGATGAAGTAAATTAGAGTTTTTTCTAGGATTTTCTATCTAGATTCCAAATATATTTTTTATTTTTATTTTTGAATTGATTTGAATGGTTTTTTCTTTCTCCCACAAAAATTGGTATGTTGCTAAAAATGTCATTTTCAAAGAGTTACATTGTTTTCATAGAGCATAATTTTTTTTCTAAAATAGATATCAATTTGCTTCTTTTGAATTTCATTTTTTAACATCCATATGGAGGGCATGCAATTGATTTGATGATATTATCATGATTATTTCATATTTTAGTAACATTTGAAGTTGACTAAACCGTAATTTTGACATACCTTGACTACATAGCTTATAACTTGTGTATTTATCTAATTTCAATTTTTTTTGACAGAAAGTAGACTCGAAGATGGAGGACATTGTTATTTTTTTATAAAAAAATTCTCTTTTCTATTATTTTTTATTGAATGTCAAACTCAAAGGTTTATATTTGATAAAAAACCTACATTTGATTAACGTCAAAAAACATATACATAATAAACTAAAAAATTGTCAAATCTATAATCGTTAGAAAGCTCGTTCGGAGTACTTGTGCTATGCAAAAGGATGTCTCCTTATTGTTCCATTTGAGCCCTACGATTGAGCTTCAAAGCCATGAAATATTCAGAATTTTGTAAAACTCTACAAATTGCCCTTACTCAGGAACTTTCGATAAAAAATAAGTAAAATAAGTACTTTCAATTGAAAGTACTTGACTAGTTTAACGTGGGTTAAGCCATTTAGCAAATTAATTTTGATAGAAATTTATAAATGACTTTCTATAGAAACCTATGTCATCCAATTTGGTGTCATTTCGGGTTAATAATGATTACATATAATTAAATTTATGTTTTTCGAGACATCTTATTAATTTGAAAGTTGCAAAATAATTTGCATTTTGGAGAAGGAAGACTTTTGAAATTGTATTTTTTAAAATTTTGTCAAAATTTAGTGGAACAATTTTGCAAAGTGATGGGAAATAAAAAGAGAAGGCTAAATAAGCATACAAGACATTATTCAAAAGAGACTGAACAAAGACTATGTGAAGAAGTACGTGAAAGATATTATCGTAGGAAACAAGGTATGTCTTTCTCTCTCTCTAGATATTTTAAGTTGATGGTTAGGACTTGTCTTAATGAAATATGTAAGCATGATATTGCAATACCTAATTAGACCTAATTAGAGTTAATAAGACTAATTAGACCTAATAAGACCTAGATAAGACTAATTAGACTTAATAAGACTAATTAGACATAATAAGACCTAGATAAGACTAATTAGACCTAATAAGACTAAGAAGACATAATTATATACCTAATTAGACCTAATGTGAGTATTATGGCCCCTTAAGGCCTAATGTTCAACCTATTACTGACCTAATATGAGTAATAAGACCCAAATTAGGACATAATATCATTAATAGGATAGGCCTTAGATGTAATTAGACCTAGTTAGATCTAATAAGACTGATTAGCACCTAAAATGACATGTAACTAGTCCTAAGTATACCTAATATGAGTAATACCTGACCCCTTAAGACCTAATTAGACATAATAGCCAACCTATTATGACCTAATTTGTTAAATTTAGTAATAAGACGTAAGAGTACCCCTTAAGACCTAATACTTAACTATTTAACATAAGTAATTTAAGACCTAATTAGACCTTTAATAAGACTAATTAACACCTAATATGAGTAATAGGACCTACTAGTACACCTAATATGAGAAATAGCATCCCTTAGGCATAATTAGACCTATTATGAGGTCTAATATGGATAATATAACCTCTAAGGTTTAATTAGACTAATTAACCCCTAATAAGACCTAGAAAGACCTAATTAAAGCTAATTATACTAATTAATGTACCTAATACATGTGAGTAATATGAACTAATATTGAATAGTAATAGTACCTAATTAGGGGCCTATTTATGAACTTAATAGGACCCCTTAGACCAAATTAGTCCTAATAAGCCCTAATTATCTACCTAATATGAGTAATGACCAGGCTTCTACATGTAATTAGATCTATTTAGACTAATTAACACCTAATATACTTGTACTATGACCCCTTAAGACCTAATTAGACCCAATATGCTTAATATGATCTCTTAAGCCCCAATTAGACCTATTAGGACCTAATTAGATGCAATTAGACCTATTAGGACCTAATTAGATCCAATTGGATATATTAGGACCTAATTAGACCCAATTGGATATATTAGGACCTAATTAGATCCATAAGACCTATTATGACCTAATTAGACCTAATTAGACCTAATTAGACCTATTAGGACCTATGATAGGTTATATGACCCCTTAAGACCCCATTAGACCCACTATGAGTAATATGACCCCTTAAGACCCACTATGAGTAATATGACCCCTTAAGACCTATTAGCACCTAATTAGACCCAATTAGACCTATTATGACCTAATTACACCCAATTAGACCTATTAGGACCTAATTATACCCAATTAAACCTATTATGGCCTATTTAGACCTATGATAGGTTATATGACCCCTTAATACCCCATTAGACCCACTATGAGTAATATGACCCCTTAAAACTATTAGAAATAGGGAATACTAAGAGGGGGGATGAATCAATATTCTACAAACTTTATCTTTTGGCCAATTATGGATATAATAGATTATCTTTATACATGCATAACATAAGAAGTTAAACAACATGCATAACAATAAAGAACTCATAACACATTATTTGTTCTTGAGGAAACCCCAGCCAAGGGAAAACCATGGTGGGGATGGTACCCACAAAGATCCACTAATCAAAAGTATCCTGTTAAGGATGTTGACCCTGTTAGGAGTCTATTACAAGCATATAGTGTATCAGTCCTGATTAAGGGACTATAGGCCTTGTTAGAAGCCTCAACCCTGTTAGGAGTTGTAGTACAAAATGTGATTACCAGATGAGCCCACTACCCAAACAAGTAATGTATAATATACACTGATTAAAAAATAGTTTAAGGTACATAACCTTATATTGCTTGCATCAATATCACTTTACTGCTCTTTCACTATCGCTATTACATAAGCTTCATATACTTCGCATCATATTACTTGTTGCTTGTTACAATTACTACTCCACTTTACAATTACAATTACATTTACATTTATACCAATAGCTTTATCAAAGAGTTAAAATCTAGGATGTCATCCCTTTATATTGTTAAGTCATTATTTTGATAAACAAAATAATCCCTTAACTCTTTACTAGTTCTGTCTTCATATTCCGTCCTGTCGGCTTCACACTGTCTTCTGTAAAACTGTCATAAATTCTTCTGTACATGCCATACTAACTTGTTCTCTAAGATGGGTGATCAATAGACATCATAGAGTCTATGTTCAAGTGTGAAAGCATTGAAATTACTCCAATCAACATCGCAAACAAAAACTGTATCCAGGTTCACTGGTAAAACACTATCTCACACTTAGACAAATTTGCAATGCACTCTGTCATACTTGCTCTCTAACTTGTACGATCTTCATGAGCATCATATGTTTCCATAATGACAACATCTATGCAATCAACTTAGCCAAATTTCCAACAACTTCCCCCTTTGTCATTGGTGGCAACATATGAGAAAATTGGCTAAGTGTACAACTCAAAAATCTAAAAAATGTGCAAAACTGTGGCCATAGTATAAAATACATACTATCCTTATAACTCCTCAAAAATTATTGCCTCTAATATAGTACTCCCACTAAGAGTAACAACCCTTATCATATAGTATCAATTTTCTTCTATATATCTCTCCCCCTTTGACAACAATGACAAAATAAGGTAGGGAGGGTCACAAAATTGTATCACAAAAAGTTTATACCTCAATTTATTTATTGCAAAGCCAGTAGGCTTGCAACACAATCCGCAAATTCTATCTTGATGACTTCTATCTCCTTCTCCCATGATTTCTTAATGGAATCTACCACATTGAGTAGTACACTCAGTCCATAAGAAGCAATTTCACATGCTTGGAGATTTTCAAAGTTAAATTTCTGAAAAGATGTCTTTGCTGAAAGACAATCTTCCAACTGTTCTTCAATTATGCTCAACTTCATAGAAACATGCTCTCTCAAAAGAGTATATCTTCTCAATTTCCTATCTTTCTCATCTTGTACAATTCTGATTTCATCATACAGTTTTCTAACTTTCTTCTCAATATTACAAACCTTCACATTGGGGCTAGATAGAAGGTTTGTTTCATTTAGAATCTCTGCTTCCTTCAACTTTATCTTTTGATCTTCCTCAACTATCAAAGTCTCTGATTTTGTACACTGTATCTACAAAGATTTTCCTGTTTCCAAATCTTTCCTCAAATCTTTGATACAGATATCAAGAGTATTGATATCATTGTTGATGTATTGACTGATGTTCAAAAGAATTCTAGCCTCATAGTCTCCTTGTGCTTTCACTATTGCAATATCAGCTAGGTGTGTGAATTTATTATCAAAGGTACTCATTACCTTCTTTGCCTTCTCCATAGGGTCTGCTTCTAAAATTTGTGTGGTCACAATACTTTGTAACTTCTCATTTAGTTCCTTTAGACATCCTTCAAGACTCTTCACCTTCTTATTCTTACCAATTATTTTGTTTAAGGATGTAATCAGTTCCAACTGATCATCATCATCTACTTCTTTTCCCAAATGCTCAATCATAGAGCCAATTTGAGTCTTATTTCCAGTCTTAGGAGTAAGACTGATATCTTCTTTGGTGGGAAGGGGAACTTGTTGTTCTATAGCTGGTGGTTCCACAACTGTGGTCTCTGTCATTTCTTCTTCTTTTGTAGCTTCTTATTCCTCAAAGGTCAAATTTTCAACAATGTTCTCCAAATTCTTGAATACATTTTCATTAGTATCCAAGGTGATTTGTGTACCTTCCACATTCATTATTTCATCTTCAATATTGATAGCTAGAGAAGAGGGAATGTCCTATTGTACTTTCTCACCTGCTTGCACTGCTGCAACTGATGATTCTCCAACATAATTTGCCATAACCTTGATAATTGCCTATTCAGTCTCAGAATTTACTTCTTCATACCTGCCTCTCATAATCTGAATTGTTCTCCTTTTGGTTCTTAGATGGGTGCTTAGGGCCTTCATAATCTAGTTGAAATGAGATTCATCTCTTATCTCACAAAGCTTCCTCACAAGCTTTTCTCTGATAGTTGTCTCTTCATCTGATGCTCTCTTCTTTCTGTTCAAAAGTTTGTTATAAAGATCATCAGGTATTTGTCCTTGAATAGTATCAAACTTCTTGCCAGTCAAGACCATATGCTTCACAACTGCATTTTCTAGATTAAGTCTATCAGTATAATCATAAAGATCATAATATTTTTTCATTCTTGCAAAGTCACCATTCTCAATAATCTACTCATTAAGCTTTTCAACTTTTGGTTTCCAAGCTTTCTTCTTTGTAGAGATATCATCTTTAACCTCTACAATCTTTCTTGGAATCGGTTTCACTAGAGTTTTATGCCTCTTTCCTGGTCCAGTGGCACTCTCCTTAACTCTTTTGCTAGGTGTGGAGGAGGTGGATCTAGTAGACATCTTTGTTTCTATGTCCTTCTCAAGTACTTCCACTTTCACCTTTACTTGTGGTTCTTCTTGTGGCATTGCAATTGATGATAAAGGAGGAATAGACAAAACTTCCTTTTGTCCACTCTCTTTGATTGCTACTATTGTCTGCATTGCTACTAAAAACTCTCTCTCTGACATTCCTATATCCTTTAAGATTTTCTTAATGGTGCTCTCAACTCTCTTCTTAGACTACTTTTCTTCAATTAGAATCTTTGTGGAGTTGAAGTTCTCCTCAAAGGTTCCAAACCTATTACACTGAGTGTCCAACTTACACTTCAGTAGTCTACTAACATACTCTTCAGTCTCCACCTTAGATATTTCATATCCAAGAGGGTCTATGAACTTTGTTCTAGGCTCTATTGCTTCAATATAGGTAAGGTCATTATCCACCATAAAACATATATCATCTTTATATTTCTCAACAAGAGACTTAGGGATCCTTGATCTACTAGACACAATATTTTGAAATGTCTTAATAACAAGTACTGCACTCTCATTAACACTATCAATAACATGCTTTTTGTGTGGAGGAAGTGGATCTAGTAGACATCTTTGTTTCTATGTCCTTCTCAAGTACTTCCACTTTCACCTTTACTTGTGGTTCTTCTTGTGGCATTGCAATTGATGATAAAGGAGGAATAGACAAAACTTCCTTTTGTCCACTCTCTTTGATTGCTACCATTGTCTACATTGCTACTGAAAACTCTCTCTCTGACATTCCTATATCCTTTAAGATTTTCTTAATGGTGCTCTCAACTCTCTTCTTAGACTATTTTCTTCAATTAGAATCTTTGTGGAGTTGAAGTTCTCCTCAAAGGTTCCAAACCTATTACACTGAGTGTCCAACTTACACTTCAGTAGTCTACTAACATACTCTTCAGTCTCCACCTTAGATATTTCATATCCAAGAGGGTCTATGAACTCTGTTCTAGGCTCTATTGCTTTAATATAGGTAAGGTCATTATCCACCATAAAACATATATCATCTTTATATTTCTCAACAAGAGACTTAGGGATCCTTGATCTACTAGACACAATATTTTGAAATGTCTTAATAACAAGTACTGCACTCTCATTAACACTATCAATAACATGCTTTTTTTATACTACATTAATCCTTTCCATTGTAGTTTGTCCATCATTCCAATCATTTCCTATGGTGTAAGGAAATCTCCTTAAAAGATGAAAGAACATGTATGTGATTAGGGATGAGAACCTAAACAATGTATACTTAGTTTTCTTGATCTTCTCCAAGTTCTCAAACAATTGAATTCTAATAATTTCACACATATCAACTAGTACCCTGTCAACACACATAAGATAAGTTGCATGTACCATTCCAGCTGCCATGTCATCTTCTCTTGAATTAGCACAAAACTTAGTAGTTAGGATCTTGCATATGTATCTCATATCAACTTGTTTGATCTTTCTAATTACAATTCCTCTACCATTATAGGATGAATTAGTGTTGTCAATGACTATTTTTCTCATGTTTTTCTCATTAAAAGGAATAGCTCCAGTCTTAGATAATCCAGTGACTTCATGAATGAAATCAGCTGTAATATCTATCACTCTATCCTCTAGCCAAAACTTTCCATTATGAATTCTACTCAAAATGATCTTAGTGCATTCTTCATTATCAAATTCATACTGTAATCCATATTTGACAATTTCATTATGTTCCAATTATTCAAAACCTTGTTTCAGTGTCATATCTTGATTGTACATCATCTGATATTCATTTGTGAAATCACTATCATTTACTATCTCTAGTTTGCATCCAAGATAACACCTGACATTCTCTAAATGTAAAACTCTGTCTGGTACAGATGATAATGCAAACCTAGGGTCTTATTCCAATGGTTCTACTAGTTCCCTTTTTACTTTAGGTCTATTCTTGTCTCTGACATTGTGTATTAATGAAACATCCATGATTTCTTCAAATGCCTTTACTGATTCAAAGATTTGTCAAGTAAAATACTTTAATTTCATGATTTTAGTGCTTGCGTAGATTTGACACACAATTCTTCTCCAAATCCTTGCAAAATGCTTTCTATCACTGCTCTTTGATCTCCTTGAAACTTGAATTCACTTTGATGATCAAATAATACTGATCATAACCTTTTATTAATTCATTCTCACTTAGATTTGACATCGCATTCAATTCTTTTGCCGCTTCTTTCCAAAAAGTTGTCTCGGCTATCCTGCAAACCTTAAAACTTCTTGCGATCTCACAAAACATAATATTTTTCTTTGTGCTCTTAACCATAGCATTAGAATATCATAAAATACCTTGCATTAACTGTACAAGAGTCAATTCATCATATATCTACTCCTACACTAAATCTAAGTTCCTATTCTACTATAATTTACATGAATTAAGTACTTTGAGATAGGTCCGGTAAAGATTCATTCTTACCTTTCAATACTTCACCTTTCTAATTACCTTCAATGTTGAATATGTCTCCTTAATCTATGCTTTTGATAAACTTCACTTCATCTAAATTACTACAACATCCTTTCTAACTATTACTAGCATCTTCATTTCTTCTTGCATGATTCCTGGGGTTAGGAATAGGATGAAAAACTCTATTCATTCTGCAAAACCTTGTTGTATGTCCAATCTTTTTACATATCTGACAAACAATTCCATTGTTTCCATATCTTGGTCTAGGTTGATTGATTTGTGATCTACAATTTCTAGCAATGTGTCCAACCTTGTTGCATCTATAACATACTACTCCACTTCTTCTATTCATATCTTCAGTAGGTTTCTTATCTGCATTGTTAGTATTCCTAAACATTCTACTATCGTCATTATTCTCAATAAATTTAGGTTTCCTACAATCAATAGCTCTATGTCCAAAACCATGACAATTGTAACAATAACCATTAAGAGGTTTAAATTGTTTACCTGTGCAATCTCTCTTCATATGACCAATAGTATGACAAGCAAAACATATACCTTTGAATTCTCTTTGCATACCTTTGGGTGATTCCTCTTGCTTCAGTGATTCTTCTTCTTTAGGTGTATCTTTAGATTTGTTGATCTCATCATGCTTCTTATCATCCATGCTTTCAAATATCTTCAGATATGGTTCCTTGCCTTCATCATTTGCTTTGAAAGTGTTGAATCCAAGACCAGTCTTATCATAGAATGGTTTTTGATAGGACATTTGTTCATCAATCTTCTCACTAGTTGAATATAGCCTTTCAAGTTATTGTTTGGATTGAGTCAGTTCACCTTTCACAATCTTATTGTATTTCCAAGTTCATCATACTACAAATTGACTTTCTCAAGTTCAGATGTTACTTTAGAAAGTTTAGATTTTAGTCCTTCATTTTCAGTCTTTAGACTTTGATTTTTAGATTTTAGATTTACTTCATTCTTGCCATTTCCATCTTTCAAACTAAGCTTCAAATTTTCTATCTTCAATTCATGCTTAAGGATCTCATTTTCTTTTTCCATATTGTCATCACAATCTTGAATAAAAACTTTAGATTCTTTTTCAGATCTTAGATCCTCCAATTTGTTTTTCATTTTCTCAATGAGGTTCTTTGCATCATCATACTTTCTTTTCAAAGTATCTTTTTCAATGCTAAGCAATTCAATCTGTTCAAAAGCTTCTTCAAGATTATTCTATAGTTGATGCATATCCATAAAGATCTTACTCAAGCTACCAGGCTTTCCTTGAATGATTCTTTTCTGAGTAACTAAGCTCTGATACCAATTGTTAGAAATAGGGAATACTGAGAGGAGGGGGTGAATTAGTATTCTACAAACTTTATCTTTTGCCCAATTATGGATATAATAGATTATCTTTATACATGCATAACATAAGAAGTTAAACAACATGCATAACAATAAAGAACTCATAACACATTATTTGTTCTTGAGGAAACCATGGCCAAGGGAAAACCTCGGTGGCGATGGTACCCACAAAGATCCACTAATCAAAAGTATCCTATTAAGGATGTTGACCTTGTTAGGAGTCTATTACAAGCATATAGTGTATCAGTCCTGATTAAGGGACTATAGGCCTTGTTAGAAGCCTCAACCCTGTTAGGAGTTGTAGTACAAAATGTGATTACCAAATGAGCCCACTACCCAAACAAGTAATGTACAATATAAAATAATTAAAAAATAGGTTAAGGTACATAACCTTATACTGCTTGCATCAATATCACTTTGCTTCTCTTTCACTATCACTATTACATAAGCTTCATATACTTTGCATCATATTACTTGCTGCTTGTTACAATTACTACTCCACTTTACAATTACAATTACATTTACATTTATACCAATAGCTTTATCAAAAATTTAAAATCTAGGATGTCATCCCTTTATATTGTTAAGTCATTATTTTGATAAACAAAATAATCCCTTAACTCTTTACTAGTTCTGTCTTCATATTCTGTCCTGTTGGCTTTACACTCTCTTCGGTAAAACTATCATAACTTCTTCCGTACATGCCATACTAACTTGGGCTCTGAGATGGGTGATCAATAGACATCATAGATTCTATGTTCAAGTGCACAAGCATTGAAATTACTCCAATCAACACCACAACCAAAAACTATATCCAGGTTCATTAGTAAAACATTGTCTCACACTTAGACAAATTTGCAATGTGCTTTGTCATACTTGCTCCCTGACTTGTGCGGTCTTCATGAGGATCATATGTTTCCATAATGACAACATCTATGAAATCAACTTATCCCAATTGCCAACAAAAACCTATTAGCACCTAATTAGACCTGATTAGACCTATTAGGACCTAATTAGACCCAATTAGACCTGTTAGGACCTAATTATACTCAATTCTAGACAAATTTTGACCTAATCAGACCTATTAGGACCTATGATAGGTTATATGATCTATTGGGACTTATCTTATGATTAATAGGACTCTATACATAGGAAATTTCATTTGGACTTTTGTTTAGTAATTTTATCTTCATATGTAGGAAATTCTCAAGAAGCACAACCTTCTGAAGTTGGAGAAGGGTCATCACAAACTCAACAAGCCCAACCTTTAAAAGTTGGAGAAGGGTCATTGCAAGCTCAACAAGAACAACCTTTAGAATCTAAAACAAGTACACTTCTCTCGCTCTCTCTCTGACTCTCTCTCACTTTCTTGATTTAGTATATTTTTGGTGAATATGCATTTTGGGTCTTTCACCTTAAGACTATTATTTTCGTTGTGTACATAGCCTTTGATGAAGAAAATGTTGAACAAGGGGCATCCCAAGTTGAAGTAATGGACTTTTGAGAAGGGTCATCCCAAGGTCAAATAAGTATGTGTCTCTCTCATTAGTTTATTAATTATTCCCTTTGACATGAGCCCATTTCTACTTATTTCATTAAGGTCCCCTTAAGATGAGCTATTAAGAGATTTTTTAAATTTTTTTTGTAGTCAAAGTACAAGCAACATAAGAGAATGTTAGTCTACCCCAATAGTTGAAGAGAAAAATTAATCGTAAAAGCAAAGATCATTTAATTAAAATGGATGTGGAGAAATTGAGAGATTATGCTAAACAATCCATAAATACTATGAAGAGGGCATTTAATACAAAGTATAAGAAAATAATTGCACAATTTGAGAATCTTGATGCACTTGAAAAAACCCAACTATTATCAATTACACTTCTTAAAGATGAGTTAAAAGAGCCATTAAAATTGTTGGGTGTAGATGCAAGTTTGAAAAAGACAAAATCGTGTAATGTACAAAAAAACATTGTTGAAAGTGTTAAGGAAGGTTTGCATTCCATTGGGAAAACAACTAGATCTACAAATAAGTCTATTTCAAGAAGAGTTATATTGACATCTATTTTAAATAAAAACATGTCCCAAAAAAGATAAATTTCTTCACTTTCCTCTCATATCGGGTACAATAGGAAGACAATTTAACACAATATTTGAAAAGGAGAATTAATTTTGATGATACTACATTGGAAGGTAATTGGGCACTAATGTGTACAACTCCTTGCTCTAATAGGATTAAGGAAATAGTTAGGAACTTGGTTATAACATTTTGGACTAATCATACTCATCCTTCACCAAATACAAGAGATGTTATCAAGAAGAGGACTGGGCCTAAGGAATATTTCCAACACATAAAAAATTGGTTGGACACCACACAACATGAATTGTATCTCTCATTTTGTAATTCAAATCCTAGAATTAAGATTGGACAAACAATGTTTGAAAGATTAAAGCCATATTTTATAAAGATAAATAAATCTTTTGAAACTTTTTGTTTTCAATATCATATTGAATTTGATCTCCACTATCAAGGGTTTAGAAATATGATAGAAGAAAGTGGTGGTTCTCAAAATGCTTTTCCTAAACATCCAAGCCAATTCATAGTATCAATCTTATGTAACAAATCAATTGGTCATGAAATACCTAAAATAGATTGCATAAGAGGAACTTGTCAAACATGCGGGGATTTGGTTGAATTTCCTTTGAGACTTGAAGATACTGATGTGACAAGGATGATAAAATGTAAGAGTTATAAGTACATAAAGTCTGAAACAAAATTTGGGAAAGAATAAACAAGGTTGGATATGTAGAGGAGGAGATACATGTTGCAAAATTTATGGATAATTTTTGTAAATTGATTCAACCATATATACACCATGTTTTTTTTCTAAATGCAAAGCAAAACAATTCCAAATACTAAAAGAAACTTTTCTAGTTGGAACAATTTTATCAGTTGTTGGCTTTTTAGAGAATTACTCTTTTGTTTCTCAAAAATAGTTTCAAGTAGAATACTACTATACATAATAGGTCACTATCATGGTACATGTGTCTTATCGACATGTACAATTAGGTTTGGATGGTTTTGAAAGTGCATATCAAGCACTGGTCGTAATGAAAGAATATAAATTTTAAATTAGTGATGATAAAGAGCATGACATACGTTTTGTTGAGCATTTCTTTAAGACATTTTTCAAATATTTGGAAAAGAAAGGCATCAAAATTGAAAAGCATTCTGTTTGGTCAAATGAATGTGAAACACAATTTAAATCAGCAAGGCCATTTTATGCATTATGTAGATATCATTGATACCAAATTATACCACATATTTGTTGTTTCTTTGAGAGTGGACATGGAAAGGGAGATAATGATGGTGCAGAAGCTTGTATCAAACATGCTTTAAGAAACTATCAACTAGACTATCAGGTATATCATATAAATAATGCTCATGATGTAGTTGAGTTGATCAAGATGCAAGAGGGTAGACAAAATAAGATCACTGCATTCAGTTCTAAGTATAGATAGTAAGGTCATTGTACACTAGAGATTACTCATGCTTTTATTATGATTGCATTTCTGAAAACTATGGTGAATGTATCAACCAAAAATGTGGATATGTTAGTGAATGGAATTTGGTTCCACTAGATCATGTTACTAATACAAATGATGAAGTTGAGGATGAAATCTTTGACAATGTTCCATTGATTTCTACCGATTATGACCATATTTCAGGTTTGATCAAAATTGGTACGTGTATATATAAATTTAAAGGATTCATAAACTCAATCCATAAATAGTGATCATGTACACATGTTCTTGTTTACTATTCAATTTAGATGGTACATATATCTAGTAAAATATAAAAGTATTTTTAATTTATATTTACATGTCAAATTGAAAACATATTTTGCATGACATATTTTTGCAGTAATAGCAGAGCTTGGAAATGTGGAAGGTGTTAGTTACTATTTATCACATTGCACCAAGGAGAGGATGAAGCTTAAAAAAAATGAAAAAAGAAATAGAATTATGTTTCCCACAAGTTAGTAGTGCATTTATGTTCAATTTATTACAATTGAGGTCCAACTTGCGATAGAATTATACGTGTTTATGGTTAATTTCACATCTATATATGTTGTTGAACTTTTTTGTGGAATTTCATTTGTTGTGCAAGGAACGTATTTGAATCAAATAAAAATACTTAAACATGGGATTCATTTTATTGATTATCAACCTAACAACAAGGTTTATTAGTATAGCCATCTTGTAATTGCAAATGTCCTATCTCTTCATCCAGTGATAAGATGTGGCATTCGTAAGTGGAGACTTGATATTGATGACGATGAGAGAATATTAAATATTATTCAAGAGCAATCTAAACCACTTGATGTGGACTAAATCACACATGAAATTTGATCTGTACTAAATTTTTCACGGGCGAGATTGAAGGTTTTCTTATATCCATTCTTTCCTACCGTTGCCCGTAGTGAATGGAGAAATTTTTAAAAATTTATAATATCTCAAAAATGTCTTAAGGAGATGATTTATTACTTATCTAGAAATATTAATGTGTATCATGCATGTTGCAATACTTTATTTTTATCTAATTGATTAATTAGGTCATGTGGATACTTATCTAGTTGTAATATGAATGTGTATCATGCATGTTGTAATACTTAATTAGAATACTTTATTTTTACAGTTGATTACATTAGGACACATGTGTTTTAAAAGTCCAGTCAAATTATTATTGTTTACTACTTGACCACATCTTAAAAGGGGATGATTTATATCATCTAGATGTCAAACATAATATAACTTAGATCATCAAACATATTTAACTTAGATCATCAATATTAAATATAAAGTACATGTCGAATGTAAATATAAGTAACATCATCAAACATAGATCTCAACTATATAGCATGTCAAACATCATTCATAGAATAAAATTACATATAGCTTAGACCATCAAACATATAACTTGGATCATCAAACATGTATATATGAAACACATAGATTGAAAGTATGTAAACATCACACATATATAGAGTGAAAGTATATAACATGTGAAACGTCAATCATAGATCAAGTATGTTTAAAACATAGAGATCAAGTACTATAAACATAAAACATATGTCAATCATGCCAAACATAGATCAAAAGTCTACAAATCAAATAATATCAAAGTACAATGTATGTTAATCGTCTAGAGTCTAGAGAGGAAATATAATAACAAATATATGTAATATTGTTGGTAAACAGATTGTTCTTCTTCTGATTCTCCTTTTATTTTGCCCAATTTGTGATGAAGAACAACCATACACAACAGTTGGGAAACTATTTCTATGAATAGCTAATTTCCCTCTATATTAAGGTACAGCTTCCTATGTGAATGATGTTCAATGAATTTTGTTTGGTTCCTACTTCCTATTGCGGGTATGTTCTTGACTAGAGAACATCAAAGAAAACTAAGTTTCACCCAAGCAAGTGAAATCTTAGGCAAGGGTCAAAATGTAGAGGTGTTATGTTTATGGTCTTCACAATCTTATGATTCCCACAACATAACAATATGAAAATGCAGATTATGAAAATATGATAATGCAAATGCAGTATGGTGATGCAATCTCACAATCAGTTATAACTCTCTGATTATTCTACTGATTGATCAAACTGAAAACAATGAAATAAAACTCTATTCATTCACTATTTCCAATTCAACATGAATGAAATAACATCACATACAGATAATGAAAGTGGACAGTAAAGTAATGGCACAAAACTAAACTATCTCTACAACAAGCTTCACACCAAAATTTGCCGACCTCATTATTATCAGAAAAATATACATTTATAGTTCACTGTGCCAAGAAGTTCATCAGTCACAGGCATTCAATAGTCAGGAATATCAATTTCATCTTCCAGAATCAGAAGGAGAAAACATCAGAATATGAAACATTTCTGAACTAATCAGTTGCACGCACAAATGTATCATTGGTGCCATCATTTGAATTTGAAAACTCCCAAAACCCTTCGAGTTTGAATTTGCACCATCAATTTGTAGTTGGATGGTCATGATCATAACCTTTTTAATGGTCATCTCAGCTTTCCCTGACTAATATATTCTTTCTCACTCGGTCGCTACCTACTTAACCTTGTCGCCGGTTTACAACTTATATTTCCGGTGACCATTTAACTTAGTGACATCGTGATTTCCATTTCGCATGATCGCATGGCACTTTTTTAACCCTTGCAATCATGTGATTGCTCTATCTGTCACATGATATAATATTAAATCACTAAACCTTCACTTGCCCAATTTACGTTGTCGCATCTGCGCTGTTGGCATATGTGGGTCCCGACAGACTTCATTGTCACATGATTGCATAGCATTTTTTATTCCTTGCGATCATGCGACCGCTTTATCATTGGTGCATGTGGGTCTAGCAGGGCATATTTTGTTTAACCTTTCCTATCTTTCCATTGAATTTTCTCACCACTCGGGCTCCATTTCGCATGATCGCATAGCACTTTTTTGACTCTTGCGAACATGTGATTGAACACAAGTAGAGCAACTTCCTTGTTGGATTAGGATCTATAACTTACCCCAATGCAAAAAAGATTTAAATGACCCCCCCTGGCTTACAAAAAAGAAGGAAATGGAGGGGAAACCCAACAAGGACTTCCTATCTTAAGAAAGACTTAGACCTAGACTTGATTAACACTAACACACATCTATACCAAGAATTTACACATGATCTAAAGTTCAAATATATACTCAGGGATATATGCAACAAAAGTATGGCAATAGCTGGCTCCATCTGGGGACTTAAACATTTCCATGTTTAAGCAATGAATCCTAATCTCTAGTTTCACAAAAGGATAAACAAAGAGGGTGGTAGCACAAAAAAACAAATGAAGGAAAGGAACAGGAAAAGAAACTAACTGAGGAAAGCAGGAAATCTAAACTAAGAAACAAAAATGGGAACTAAACGTAACTATGTATAATGCAGGGGTTACTTGCTTTCAATTAACCATTTGATATAGCTTTAGATCTTGACCGTTGTAGGTCAAGGGAAGTACCTCTCCATCTGGATATGCTAACTTGAAAGAATTCTTCTTGAATGCTTGGTGAATAGTATAAGGGCCTTTCCAAAAAGTTTCAAACTTTCCATGCATTCCTTTAGGAGCTCTCCTCTTATCCCACAGCAATACTAGATCTCTAACCATAAACTTGCATGGTCTAGCTTTCTTGTCAAACAAGTTCTTCACCTTCATTTGATATTGAGTGATATGATCCACCATCCTTTCCCTTTCTTCTTCTAGTTTACTCAAATACAAGATTCTTTTCTCCAGACCGTCTTTATAAATGTCATCTTCAATGACTGTCCTCAACTTACATGTTGCCAATTCCAGCAGTAGCAAAAGGCTTGCCTCAACTCCATACACAAGCTCAAATGGAGATATCCCAATTGCTCTCTTTGGAGTCACTCTATCAGCCCAGAGTGCCTCATGTATCCTTTTGTGCCAATTTTTATGATTGTCTAACACTAATTTCTTAATGATGTCAATCAAGATCTTATTACTTGATTCCGCTTGACCATTTCCTTGTGGGAAATAGTTAGATGAGTGACTGATTGAGATACCAAACTCAAAATAGAAATCAGTAATTTCAATGGATGAAAAATAAGCAACATTGTCCATCACCAATTTATGAGGAACCCCGAACCTTACCATGATATTCTCCTTTATAAAATCATATACTACTTCAGAAGTGGTCTTCCTTGTTTCTTTAGCTTCAACCCACTTCATGAAGTAATCTATGGTTGTGATTATGTAAGAATGCCCTGTGCTAGATGCTAGATTTATTGGACCTATGAAATCAAGACCCCATTGCTGAAACAGACCATCTATAATAACCGGTTTTAGTGGAAGTGTTGCTAGCTGTGGTTTACCAGAGAACATCTTGCACTTTTCACATTTAGCCACCCAATGATATGCATCTCTAAACATGCCAGACCAATAATAACATTGTCTTAATATTTTAAAATCTGTGACTGAAGAAGAAAAATGTCCTCCACAAGCCTCATCGTGAAAAGTTTTCAGCAACCGCTCCTGTTATTGTTTGTCAACACACCTTAGAAATGTGCCATCTATAGATCTCTTATAAAGCCTGTCTTCCCAAATCACATATTTAGAAACTTTTAACTTTAAATCCCTTTTTTGTTTGGCTGTTAGACCTTCAGGACATTCTCCATAAGTTAAGAAATATGTAATATTTTCAAACCAGGGATCTTGAAGACTTACGGTTAAAACTAGTTGATTAGCTGATGGTTCCTCTTCTTATGAGTTCTCTGCTATAGCTTTGCATAACACATTTCCTCTGACCAGTTTAGTAGGCTTAATTTTGATATTATATTCTTGAGTTTTGGCAATCTAGGTACCTCTATTATTGCAGCTAACATCTTGCTGCGTTAAAATACTTTTTACAGCAATATCAGGTACAAAAATTAGAGAATGAGAATGCAATATATAAAAATGGAATTTTTTCAGAGCTTTAACTATAGCATATGCATGTTTCTCTGATTGAGAGTATTTTAATTCATGCTCTTTCAAAGGTATACTCATAAATGCTATTGGTGCCTAAATTCCTTCTTTATTCTCCTGGATTAAAATTGCGGACAGAGTATGCTCTGAAGCGTAACAGTATATAATAAAATCTTTTTTGTAATCCAGATGACTCAAGACTGGCGCATTAGCAATTGCTTCTTTAATCTCATTGAAGGCTTGTTTTCCCTACTCATTCCATTTAAACACAACACTGCCTTTCATCATATCCACAATGCATTTGGTAATCTCTAAGAAATCAGGAACAAATCTCCTAAGAAAGTTAACTTGACCAAAGAAGGACTTAACAACTATCTTATTTGAAGGCAATCTCAGTCTTTGAATAGCTTTCACACATTCTAGATCAATCCTGATTCCCTCCTGTGACATAATATGGCCCAACAATTTTCCTTCCGTCACACAGAATACTGATTTTTTTGGGTTTAGAGATATACCATGCTCCCTGCATCGCTATAGCACTTTCTTCAAATTATCTAAGTGATCTTTTCTTTTCTTGGAAAACATCGTTAGATCATTGAGGTAGATTACAATTATCTTATTTTTCATGTCAACAAATGAAGTATCCATACCTCTTTGAAAAGTAGCACCAACGTTAATTAAACCAAACGGCATCCTGTGATACGCGAAGGTACCCCAAGGAGTTGTGAAGGCCATTTTTTGTTGGTCTTTCTTTTCTACTTCAATTTGATTGTATCTAAAAAAGCCATCGAGCATGGAAATCATCTCAGCTCCAGCCACTATCTATAATAAGTGATCCATGTTTGGCAATGCATAATTATATTTTAAGGAAGCCTAATTTAAATTCTAGAAATCAACACATATTCTTATCTCACCATTTTTCTTTTTTACAGGTACGATGTTTGCAATCTATGTGGAATGATGTATTGGATAGATAATTATAGCTTTCAACATCTTATCTATATATATAAAAATGATGTCTGCTACCTTTGGATTGTAACTTCTCTATTTTTTCCGGAAAGGCACAGCATCATGCTTTAAAGGAATCATGTGTTTGAAATTTCCACTCATAAAGCTCTTCAAATCTTCATAACTCCAAGCAAAGACATCTTGGTATTCTTGGAACAATTTCTTTGCTTCTTCTTTTTCTTCCAGCGTACAACATTTACCAAGATTAATAATTTTGGGATTAGTTTCAGTTCCAATAATTATACCTTCAAATTCTCCTATAGTTGGCCCTTTCTCTGCTCTTTTCTTCTTCACATATGTATCATGTCGATTAAAGAGCTTTTCCAAACACAAAATATGGTGGAATAATATTGCTTTTTAATTGTATGACTTCTGAATCTTCCTGTTTCTCTTTTTCTGTAGAATCATTCTGATAATCACTTTCATCTTCTTCATTAAGACCTTCAGCATTTTCCAAAAACATCTGTAGACTTTTATCATCAGTAAAAACCTACCAATCTTTGATATTATCTAGTATTGACGATCTATAAATTACTTCAATCTGATATTTTTTGTCTTTAAAATCTGGATGTGGTAATAACAGGGACATTGATACCGCCAAAGAGTCTACTCTCATATTCATTTCTCTAGGAACAGATTCTATAGAGAAAGCGTCTAGTCCCTCAATTTCATCCCAGACTCTGTTTCGATAATTTTTCAATTTATGATTCTTTACTGAATACTGGCCTTTAACTTGCTACACAATTAATTTTGCGTCACCTCTGGCCTTCAATACTTTTACTCCTCTTTCTTTCATCACAATGATACCAAGGAGCAATGCCTCATACTCAGCAAAATTGTTAGTATTACCAAATTCCAATTTGAAAGCTAAAGGCTCTGGTTCACCATCAGGAGGAATTAAAATAATACCTGCGCCAAAACCAGATGATGAACAACTGCCGTCAAACTCCAATGTCCAAATTTGCATCCCTTTCTCAGAGCTTTCAGATTCCAATTTTTCCAATTCATTCTCTACAACATCATTTTCTATATATAGCATGTAATTTCAAAACTCCAACTCCTGATATAAAATTTGAGCCTTTGGGTCATCTGATTTCTGAACTGTAAATTTAGCTTTCTCCTCAAGTTCCAATTTTACTCTTTTGTTACCAATGGGAATCATTGCTTGAGACCAATCCAATTTGATTTCTCCACCTAAATCCCTGCAAAAAATTATGCTCAACAACAAACCATAGCTAATAGGAATGTCTGCAACTAGAATGGTCAAAATTAGTCTCTTCTCTAGATATGCCGCCAATGCAACATGTATGTCCTTGATTTGGCCTACCAAACTCACTTGTTTGGCATCCATGGCATAACATCTGCCAGTGGCTTTGGTAAGTGTTAAGCCTAGAGCTTTAGCCACTGTATACAACATTACATTATCAGAAGCTCCAGAATCGATAATCCAATTGCTCAGTTTCCACCCATTGATGTATAAAGAAACATAGAATGGTTCTGGTTTTTGTCCTGGGGAAGTGGGTAGAATAGAATTTTCAACTTCATTGAAAAGATTTGAAGTTAATGTTTTATCTTCCAATTCAGAGGTTGTAGCATGATTCAATTCAATGTTTTCACCCTTACAATGCTCAATAAATCTTTTTAATTCATTGGGATGGGACTTTAGATAATCAATGGTGGAAATTTGAATTTTTGAATCTTTACAAAACTGAATAAAATCAACAGGGCTGCACTCCTTACCGGATTGCAAAATCTTCATTCCTTGGTCAGTGTCTTGCATTTTGGATACTGGATGTCCTTGTTTTGATGGAGGAACTTTCAGATCAGCAGCTACTTTTTCCTTTTGTCCTCTGGTAAGTACATTATACGTGTGTCCATTAATGGTGGCACAGCATTCTCCTTGTCTCTCTGAGTCTGATTCATACTTAAAAATAAATTTCCAGAGTCACCATTTGAGCATGAATTAGTCTCATCACTGGATAGGGAAGAATTGTGTTCATTGGTAGTCAAAAAATGCATCCTACTGATCACATCTGGACAACTTTCACTATCATGATCAGTGGTCAAATGAAGCATACACCCATTCACTCTTTTAGGTGGGGCTTCGAGTGCTAATCTTTTTTGTAATCTAGGCAACTACAAAGGTTTATTACTACATTCACCAGCCTGCTCTAAAAAATTCCTTTGATATGGGTTATTAAATTTTGGGAGTTGTCTTTTCAAAGCAATAATCTCATTGGATAACTTCTGAATCATCTCTTCCGATGAAGTAGTCCCACTGGTGCTGGTCTTATTCTCGACTTCACGTTTCCACCTTCCTGCAAAGATCATATCATCCTCCAACTCTATAGCAGTCCTCTGAGCCACCTCCATATCTGCAGGATGAGACCTCCTCAATTCAAAATTTATCTTAGGAGGCATAGCGCTGATGAAGAATGTTTTTAAATTTCCTGCTGTAGGTCTACTTGCTACTGGAATTCTATTAGTAATTTTGTTGAAACTGGCAACAAAATCTCTCATGCTCATAGAAGGTAGTTTCTTCACTGATGTCAATTGAGCCAACAGAGCATGCTCATCTTCAGCAGTTTTAAAACGGTCTTCAAAAACTATTCTCATGGTATTCCAACTTGTGATATCTCCATCAGTCAAGTGATAAAACCAATCTGCAGCCGCTTCAGTAAGAGTCTCCACAAATAATTGGACTACAACATCTTCATGATTAACTCCTAAAATATTTATAGCTGCGAAGAATGATTTTATATGTTCATCCGTAGTAAATTTCCCATCTCTTGTGAACTTAGGTAAATTCTTCTAGGAACCAGAAGGAAGAGGATGATAGACTACAAAATTAAGTGGCCCAGTAGCAACTGCCCAAGGTGCAGCCATATTTGGTTGATTTTGCAGAGGATACTATGGAAAATTGATAACTTGTGGAGGAACAACCCCATGCAAAGTTAATACTTGGAAAGTTGTGGAAAATGTACTTACTACCTTTGGTGGTGATGAAGGCCTGCTTCTAGCTTGACGTCCACCTTTCCAATGAGGTACTTCTAACAAGGGAAATCTGAGTGCTTCTAAATTCTGGAAAGTTGGGTCCTTTTCACCTTGTTCCTTATCACTCCTAAGATATCTTAATTGCTCCAGAGTGACTGGTTATTAGTGCTATTGAGCTTCACGCTCTGCTCTTCTTTAAGCTTTGCGTAATTCTCTCTCAAGTGCTTTAGTTTAGTTGAAGTACTAGAATTATATTTTCATGAGGTAGCACCATCTCCTCATGACATGCTTTCTGATCATGCGACTGTTTCTCTCCCCAGCAGAGTCGCCAAAAATCTGTTGGTAAAAAGATTATTCTTCTTCTGATTCTCCTTTTATTTTGCCCAATTTGTGATGAAGAACAACCGTACACAACAGTTGGGAAACTGTTTCTATGAATAACTAATTTCCCTTTGTATTAAGGTATAGCTTCCTATGTGAATGATGTTCAATGAATTTTGTTTGGTTCCTACTTCCTATTGCGGGTATGTTCTTGACTAGAGAACAACAAAGGAAACTAAGTTTCACCCAGGCAAGTGAAATCTTAGGAAAGGGTCAAAATGTAGAGGTGTTATGTTTATGGTCTTCACAATCTTATGATTCCCACAACATAATAGTATGAAAATGCAGATTATGAAAATATGATAATGCAAATGCAGTATGGTGATTCAATCTCACAATCAGTTATAACTCTTTGATTATTCTACTGATTGATCAAACTGAAAACAATGAAATAAAACTTTGTTCATTCACTACTTCCAATTCAACATGAATGAAATAACATCACATACAGATAATGAAAGTGGACGGTAAATTAATGGCACAAAACTAAATTGTCTCTACAACAAGCTTCACACCAAAATTTTCTGACCTCATTATTATCAGAAAAATATACATTTATAGTTCACTGCGCCGAGAAGTTCATCAGTCATAGGCATTCAACAGTTAGGAATATCAATTTCATCTTCCAGAATCAAAAGGAGAAAACATCAGAATATGAAACATTTCTAAACCAATTAGTTACACGCACAAATGTATCATTGGCGCCATCATTTGAATTTGAAAACTCCCAGAACCCTTCGAGTTTGAATTTGCACCATCGATCTATAGTTGGATGATCATGATCATAACCTTTTCAATGGTCATCTTAGCTTTCCCTAACTAATATATTCTCTATCGCTTGGTCGCTACCTACTTAACCTTGTCGCTGGTTCACAACTTATATTTTAGGTGACCATTTAACTTAGCGATGTCGTGATTTCCATTTTGCATGATTGCATGGCACTTTTTTAACCCTTGTGATCATGTGACCACTCTATCTGTCACGTGATATAATATTAAATCACTAAACCTTCACTTGCCCGGTTTACGTTGTTGCATCTGCACTGTTGGCATATGTGGGTCCCGACAGACTTCATTATCACATGATCACATGGCATTTTTTTATTCCTTGCGATCATGCGACCACTTTATCATTGGTGCACATGGGTCTAGCAAGGCATATTTTTTTTAACCTTTCCTATCTTTCCATTGACTTTTCTCACCACTCGGGCTCCATTTCGCATGATTGCATAGCGCTTTTCTGACTCTTGTGAACATGCAACTGAACACAAGTAGAGAAACTTCCTTGTCGGGTTAGGATCTATTGCTTAACCCAATGTAATGAAGATTTAAATGACCCGCCCGGCTTACAAAAAAGAAGGCAATGGAGGGGAAACCCGACAAGGACTTCCTATCTTAAGAAAGACTTAGACCTAGACTCGATTAACACTAACACACATCTATACCAAGAATTTACACATGATCTAAAGTTCAAATATATACTCAGGGATATATGCAACAAAAGTGTGGCGAAAAATATGTCTAGATCAAATATGAAAGTCCCTAGGACTAATCATGATGAATCCTCACTAAGAGGTCCCCAGAGTGACTATCATGTTGTGAAGGATGTATAGAGCCCTACAAAGAAAGTGATATAAATTAATATACGTACATATTTTTAAGTTCAATAAAATATTACAAGAAAACATGTTATAAAGCATGTAAATTAAATACATGTACACAACGATAAATTAAAACCTCACCTGTCCACTATTGATGGCATCGTCAAGTGAGTCCTGATGACATACTCGATTAGTCCTCAAAGAAGGAGTAACAAGAGGCATCTCCTGCTAGAGAAAAATATCATATATATGTACATATATCATGTATTGAAATTTCAAAAAAAAATAAAAAATGTAAATTTACATCCCATGAAATATTGCAAATTTAACTTAAATTGTAACATTGAAAATAAGATTTATACCTATGTAGATGGTGGAACCTAATAGTACTTAGACTCCCTAGCCTTAATCCTATCAACCAAGATATCATGATTTTGTTGTGCGTGGTCCAAGCTCAAGTTTGCATCTGCAACATGAGTAGTCAACACACGTCCCTCTAATAATGAATGCAAAAGACTAACCAAATGAGATGGCATGGAAGTTGTATCATCGTGTGTCAGAAAATCTAGGTAACATGTAGCGGTCATGCCGAATTCAACATCCTTAAGGCCAACATTAGAGAATTGGTGCCCTGGACTCACTGAAGGGTCTGTACATTATGCATCTCCCTTTGCAACAATAGAGTGGTCACTAGGTGGATCCTCATGGGAATTACCACTATGGCCATAGTTTGGGTGATGAGATGCCCAGTGCAATATACATGTCATGTGAGGTCCTGCTAGAGGATGCTCCACCTGATGATCTAGAGTGTCATCGAGACATCAATACTGGCCAGCCTGATTACTAGATATAGATGCAAAATTTGTTGTAATGTCCCCCACACTATCAATCACACCTTGAAGCTAGGTGCTACGAACAACATCGTCTGCCACATGACCCAAAGAATGAGCTATAAAGGGTTCCCTCTGACTAACAATGGCCATGTGCACTAACCTCTGCTGATTACCTCGATAAAAATAATCTCTATCAGCAAGTCTGCCATGCCCCTATCCTAGATGTGCTAGCGAATCAATGTAATTAATGGCCCTCCATAATGAACCTCAACAAAAATTTGTTACATGATAAATACAATGGAATCTGGTCGTTATTTGGATAATGAACATGGGTAGCTAGAAACTGTGGGTATATCAATGTTGATATAGCAAGATCCTAACACCTGGTAACCTGATATCCCTTCACATACTATAAGTCCACATAAGATGGGAAATATTCCCTTTTTAGGGTCTCTTTAGGCACTAAATCATGTACCTTCTTAAGAGAAAGACCAGAGCCAACCTCTCATCTTTTCCTCTCAAGTATGGCCTCTATAACATTTGGTGTGTAGGGAGTGGTATCATGAATTTCATCTCTAATATTAATCAAGCTATAAAGTATGGACTGACATGTGCTCTTATAGACAACAGAGCTAGTCAGATTGTTTATGGAATCTTGCAATCATTCAATTTCCCTATTAGTCTGTGCAACTAGTTCCTTAGGGGGAATCAATGCATCTCCCATGATGTCTAATAATATCTATATCCATATATGTGTACCTAAAATATTTTATATACTGTCAAATGAAGTCTACATATATGTTTTCCTAATTTAACTAAAAATAAAATTAAAGTACATTTTGCATCATTATTGAACTAAAATCAGTTACATAAATTATATTTAAATGTTAATAAACATGCACTACATATACACACACATGCAATATATACATGTGCAACATACATATATATGTGCACACATGTATATATCCATACATATACATGTATATACACATACATGTATGTATATATGATATGTATACACACACACACACACACAAATATATATATGTGTGTGTGTGTGTGTGTGTGTATGCATGTATGTATATGTATGTATATGTATATGTATATATGTCTATATGCATACATATATACATACATGTATATGTACACATACATATATATGTATGTACATATATATAGATATATGTGTGTGTGTGCATATATATGCATATGTATATATGCACATATACACATGTACATATATATATATGTGTGTGTGTGTGTGTATACATGCATATGTATATATTTGTATATACATGTATATGTATATATTTGTATATACATGTATGTGTGTGTGTGTGTGTGTGTGTGTGTGTGTGTGTGTGTGTGTACATCTATATACATGTGTACATGTGTATGTATACACATATAGTATATATATACATATATATGTGTTTGTATATATATGTGTGTGTGTGTGTGCATATGTTTATACATGTATATATGCATATATATGTATATATACATGTATATATGTATATATACATGTATACATGTATATATACATATATACATTATATATATACATATATACATGTATATATGTATGTATATATACACATATATATGTATGTATATATACACATATATATGTATATACATGAATATATATATTAAAAATAATAAATAATGTAAAATGAGTAGGTATACATAGTGAAATACCTCTGAAAATGATGTTTGAAAGTCAGATGCCCCACTTTCCACTCCGTCGAAACCTAGATTGCAATTATGAAAATGATAGTTAAGTTGGATGCCCCACTTTCCGCTCTACTGAAACCCAGCCTGCAACTATGAAAATGATGGTTTTGGCGGGGTTGAAACCCCACCAAAACCTTAACATCTTTCTTTTGATCAAAATCTAGTTAGTTTCAATCGAAATTAATTATAATAATTTTGACCAAAAGTTACGAAATTTCATACTTTTGATCAAAAGTAAGTTACTTGTGATCAAAAGTTTTGGGTACTTTCTATCGAAAGTACCCAACTAAATCTACCCGCTTTGCAAATTTTGGGAGGAATTCCTTCCTCCAAAAATTGTTACCCACTATTGTGGGTTCACCTGCTTAGATACTTAGTTTGGACCAAGAAGGGGTAACATCCCCAACCTCTCTTGACGATACTCAAAAGTATATTTGCACAAGGTGTTTGTAAGATACCTTCCTTATATTTCATCGTGGGTGCATAGATAATTTCTACCTCACATTCTATCACCTTTTCCTTCAATAAGAGATACCAGATTGGAACATGTCTCAATTTGGAGTGTTGTAGGTCTATACAGTAGGAAAAGGGAAGTAATGCAAAGAGGTCAATCACTTTTCCTTTTCAAAGTTGCATATATAGTAGGAAGATGTCCCAATAGGCTAGGATGATTGCAAGCACTAAATGGGTCAATGATCCATCAATAAATATGTAAAATTGAAATGAGAAATGATAATTTAAGATAAGAAATATAGATTAGGGAATATTTATATGCACTTAGAATCAAAATAGGAAATATGCTACTTCATATTTGAATATCAAATAGAAGAAATCCTGATAATACCTATAACTGTTGTTCAAAGATCCTAAAGATGTAATCTATCTTCATGTCAAATTTGAGCTGGATCTAGAGGGTATAGGTAAACTGAAACATTTTATAACCTAGGTTTTGATTTGAAACTTTTAGGGATGCTCTATCTAGTCCTAATCTTCCCAGAGTAGTCTTGATAGTTGCATAGCCTATTCCCACACACATAAAAATAGGGAAGAAGGTTGTGGAAATGGGTTGCCTCATTCAAACCCCTATTTAGGCATTGACCTTGTAAATTTAATGAGATTGCATAAAGGAAATATAAAATAGAAGCTATATTTGAATTGTGAATTACCTTATGCCTTGATGATGCAATGCCTCATTGGATGTAATCACAAGTGTTAATGCAATATCTTGGACTCCACAAATACCCAAAAGGAAATCATGAAATATAAGCCTTGTGAGATATATGTTGTAGTTTTCCATAATGCTTGATGATGAAGAAGAATGCTTTGAAGAATTGAATGCTTGAATACCTTGAGAGTGCTTATATGCCAAATTTTGGAAACTATATTAAAATATTGATGGCTTCTTAATCATAAATGGTTGCTTGAGTGGTAATGGATATCAAAATGAGGAGAGATATGGTGTATGTATATACCTCTCACAACATCTTGGAGGTTAAAACCCAACCAAGCCAACTGTAATTCCTAATCCTTTTCTAAAACCATAAGATAGGCCCCTAGCTCCAATTTGAGGACAAATATCATAGTATAGAGAAACTAAAATTCCCTATACCTAGGTACAAAATGGTTCAATCATTTTGTACTAACCAATCAGGGCCCAAATCAAGACCATGGGTCCTAGACAATGAGAGAATGTAGAAGAATAGGGTATAGCCAATTCCAAGGTCAGGGGAGAATATTAATACAATAAATGGTAACATAGGGCTTATGTGATGAAACAAATTATGGGATTGGAGGAAAAATAGAAGAGAACACTTATAAATGAGGACTTACCTTGAGTCTTGAAGAAATTTAATCAGTACATGACTTATAATATTAATTTAAAGGTCCAATGATCATTAGGAGAGTATGAAATAAATGTGGGAACCCATACATATTAAAATGGGGCTAAAATGAGCATCTAATTATAGAGTCTAACTTTTAAGGATGGTGCAATATTGGACTTATTATGCAGGTGTTATCACAAATGATTAAGATTGGTTCATCAAGCACTACACTAATATCCTTCATGATTTGTTTCATCCAAAGTACCATTGTGAAACATGATGCAGCAGCAATATATTTAGGTTTTGTAGAGGAAAATGATACTAAATCCTATTTTTCACTAAACCAAGAAACTAACTGAGAGACAAGGAAAAACATTCCACTCTTAGTACTTTTTATGTCATTAACACTCCCAACCCAATTTGCATCACTGTAAGCTTTTGGAGTAAAAATTTATCCTCTATGATACCCTTAGTTCTTAATGCTTGAATAGAGTACTCTTTTTTATTTTTACTTTTGATGCCACCATATTAAAATGGCTTTGTGTCATTGATAAAACACAAAAAAAATTTATCTCCCATGTTGGTCAAGTATAGTTACTTATAATAATAAATATAAATGAGGAATAAGTCAAATGCCAGATGAATCTGACATCTATTGGAGTTGATGAAAAACAACCCACAGCTCCCAAGAACACCTGCATGCAAACACCTATCATAGAAAGAGAGAGAAGAAAACAACTATGGAGACCTAAACATATGGATCCATGAGAGAGGAGAAGTCCTTGATGTGCAAAAACAAAAGTTGCAATCAATAATGAAATGTCAGAAAAGGTTACAAAAGAGATCAATCCTTATAAAAGGAGATCTGAAACCCTAAAAAGGGAAAACCCTAGGTTGCATATTAATAATTAATAAAGCAATTAATTATTATATGCCTAAAGTTTGTCTTAAGCATAAAGAGATAATAAGTGATTTAGTAATTAAATCAAACATGATTTAATTAATAAGCAAACACTTTATTACTCTAAAACCCCCCCTTAAGATAAACTTTGGGAGAAGCTAAAAACCTAGAAAGAAATATTGAAAGCAAATGGGTCCTAGCAACAAAAGGCCTGATCAGGTACCCAAGTACAAAACAAGGTCTCTGTAAAGAGGAGAAATAGAGAAAATCACATGGGAAAAACTCTACTCCAAAAAGAGACAAAGACTAGTCTAAAGGATTGAAGAAGCCTCCAAAACTAGGAATGTTCCAGAAAATAGGAACAAAGATGAACATGTAAAACATCACTGAAGCAAGAAGCTACAAAATTTGTCAAGAAGTAACTGATGATCTGAAGATCCTCCACTAAAATATGACTAGGTAGAGAAGACTATAATCTCCATGAGTTCCCTCAAATGACACTACTCGTATCAAGAGGCAAACTAAGGCAAACAACTGAAGTCGAAGATATAGAATACTGTAATCTACACAAGTGCCCTCAAATGACACTACTCGAATCAAGAGACAAAAAAAGGAAAAACACCTGAACTCAAAAATACATATGGCATAAAAACACCAAAAGTCTGAAGAGCTGATCAATCAAAGATGGAAGAGTGCGTCCAAAAATATGAAAGAAAGAGTGTCCATATGGTAAATGATCCATCTCACTAGAATGCATAGGTACCCAGCCACTACATCTACCTAGTACATAGAATCAAATACTAAATACATAGCTCACACCATCAAACCAAGGAAGTAGTAGAACCAATAGTAGAAAGCCCCCCATTATGTTGACAAGGGAGTAATGACAGGTACACTGAAAAGATCATCCAATATGAACTGCAAAGAGAGTACAAACACATATAGAGATACCTAAGGCTAATGTCCTTTGGAGGAATGCTCACATTAAAAAAGTAGATGGAAAACAAAGGAAAACATAAAACCCCCTTGGCACTTTATAATGGAGTGCAAGAACATAGAGCACGAAAATGTGCAAAATCTCATACATGCAATAGAATGACACTTTATCTCAGTGCATGTGCATAAAAGAATGATACAAAAGTGAAGTATACACTACTTAAAGAAGAGCCAAGTCTACTGAAACAAAAGAATAGCCTAAGATGAGCCATCCCTTAAAGGGAAGAGATCCGAGGACCTAAAACATCCAAGATATCTACCAGATTGCCAAAATGCAAAAATATGAATAAAATGTACCTAGAGTAGAATCTATAGAATGAATCATATTACTGGAAATATCTCTGAACAAGCTTTCCAATGATATACCATTTTCCCAAAATGGAGTTTGGATGTGCAAGATAGAGCTCCTAGAGTGTAGAACTAAACATCTTGATTTGACAGTGTAAAAAACCATAAAAATGCAAAAAAAAAAACTCAAACCTATAGATCTGGAAAGATCTCACAATCATCTTTTTGACAATATCTCATTTTCCAAATTTCAACACCATATGCTCAAGTTATGAGAAAAAAACCAACAGCTACGCTAGAGGGCACAAAGAGGGTGTCTGGAAGGATCTGAAGGTGGGTGACATCAGCAAAAGGAAAAAATCACAAAAGAAACCATCAGATCTGATAAAATCTTAGAAAGAGCTTTCTAAAAATATCTTGTTTGTTGAAAATGAAGCCCGGATGCAAGAGAAACAGATCCCGGAATGCAGGAGGTATGAAACACTGAGAGCACAGAAAACATCTAAATTTGACAATAAAAAGAAGCATCAAAATTGCAAAATCTTGAAACCATACCAAAAAATATGGATCGGGCTTAGAACCATCTTTCTGATGGTATATCACATGCCCAATTTCGATTTCGGATGCCCAAGGTATTCGCAAAAAAGCACAGGTAGCTCAAAAAGGCCAAAAAATGTGCAAATCCCTGGTGACATTAGTAAATTGTGAGGCTAAATTTGATGGCCAAATGGCTGTCATGGCTCAAATCCGCTTGGGGCTAAAAAAATAGGTCCTGGTCATGTGGGTGACTAGGGGGCTCAAAATCCTCAGTGAAAATGGCTTGGGAGCTAGTCCCCCATGTGACCGTGGGGTCTGTAGAAGGGGCTGGCCCAGCGTGATTATCAGTAAACTCCAGGCGGTGATGCTGGTAGTCACCGTGACGGTCAGTGGAGCTGCTGGTAGAGCCATGACTATCAGTGGTGACTCATGAGTAGAGTGCTAGCAGAGCGAGGGCTGTGACCCCAAAAAAAATAAAAAAAATTATATTTTCGACTACAGCCATACTGTCTCGGGTTGTGTGGCAAGTCATATGCCTTGGTATGCAAAATTTATTTGCATCCAAGGCCAACTTGTCCAAATTGATAAGTTTTATATGGATTTTGGGTTTCTCAGATGCTTTGTAAGCAACCGTGAGGTCTGTTTGGGCCAAAAGTGCCCCCAAAAAATAGTGATCACCTCGGGATCCATGTCGGGACCGGTTGCAAAATTTGATTGCCATAGATTCCAACTTTATCCAAATTGGATGAATTTTATATGGATCTTGGGGTTTTTGGACGCTATGAATGCAACTATGAGGTCCGTTTGAAACCAAGATGACTAGAAAAATAGGTCCCCCCCCTCCCCCCCCCCAAAAAAAAAATCTGATAGGAAACCCTCTGAAAATGTACTAGTGCATTTGACCTAGTTTTTCTACCAAAGTTTTTGACCAAAAAATAAAAAGGTTTTGCTTGGTCGGATTATAGAAGGAAAATTTTGTTTTTTTAAAAAAATTTATGCTCATCTTTGTCAAAATATCAACAAATACCATGGTGGTCAAAATTTTGACAACCACGGGCATATTTTTAAAAAAAAGGGAATTTCATTTCTCATTTCATTATTCCCGGCCACTAAATTAGAAGGGTAGCACACGCATGGAGGAGATGCCCAACTATTTAATTTACTGGATACCCAATCAGCTGAAGGTTTCTATTCTGAGACTTTTGCAAAATCTCCTCTGCTATAGACACACAAATACCTCAACTATTATACTATTTTCCTTTTTAAACCCTCAGTGCAAATGAGAGAAATAAGAACACCCAGAAATAAGAACATATATGTTGAAAACGCATATGTTCTCTTAGTGCAAATGAGAGAACATATGAGTTTTATGAATTTCTATGTACATAGACCACGTATTTGAGGTTTTTCTTACCTGATTTCTTGATATTTCATAGATACACTTGACATTGTCTTTGTAGTACATTCTTCTCTTCTTTGCTATGTATTGAGCAAGGGTTTCCTTAAATGTTCTTATTTCTGGGTGTTTAATATAATGAAGAGATTGAGATCTCATGTCTATCTATGGGTTTATGCATAGGATTCCTTATATTGTTGAAAACCCTCAGTGCAAATGAGAGAAATAAGAACACCCAAAAATAAGAACATATATGTTGAAAACTCATATGTTCTCTCAGTGAAAATGAGAGAACATATGAGTTTTATGAATTTCTATGTACATAGACCACGTATTTGAGGTTTTTCTTACCTGATTTCTTAATATTTCATAGATGCACTTGACATTGTCTTTGTAGTAAATTCTTCTTTTCTTTTCCATGTATTGAACAAGGGCTTCCTTAAATGTTTTTATTTTTGGGTGTTTAATATAATGAAGGGTTTGAGATCATGTGTCTATCTTCGGGTTTACGCATAGGATTCCTTATATTGTTCCAAAGCTCCCATTTTGTCACAGGCTAGAAGGATGCTTGCAAAGGTTTTGGAATTTGGCTTTACACTTGCTAGTTGCATCTATTTAAAATTTTCCAGAGCCTTTTCCACAAATCCATTTAGTTCATAGCCTACAATCATTGTAGTCCATGAGACCACATTTCTTTGAGGCATTTTGTCAAATAGTTGACGTGCCTTGTCTATCCTTCCACATTTTTCATACATGTCTACCAGGGAGCTTGCAACTATAACATCTGACAAATATCCCTCTTCCATTATCTTTTGATGAATGTCCATACCCTGTTCCAAAGCTATATATGATGGAACTGATACATGAAAATCCTCTATGCTAAAAGTGCATTGCACAACAAACTATATTTATATATTCACATGCTCAATAATGTACAAAAGAATCATTCAAATACTAAGAAGAATATTGGTTTGATCGGATAGAATTAAGAACCTGAGCTTCTAACTTTAACAACTTAATGCACACGATACATACCCCAACAGATCAAGTATAAATTCCAAACAGTCCTTTGTACATATGATTGAATGATCCTTTCTTTGTTACAATAATATGAATGCTTATGATTGAAGGATCCTTTCTCTGACATAATATTAATATGAATGCATATGATCACGTGATCCTTTCTCTGTCATAATAATATGAATGTATATGATCGAATGATTCTTTCTTTGTCACAATATTATTATGAATGCTTGAAATTAGAAAACAACAAATAAGGCGAGCAAGTTCCATGCTTGCGATCCAAAGATCTATGTCCAATGAAATTGAAAAAAAAGTAGGTAATGTTATGCAGATCCTTCTCCAAAGATCGAATTAACAAAGCTTACAAAAACAAAAATTACAAAATGTAGAGTCACATTGATGAACTCTTACCAAAAGAATAACATTCCAGAATCCCATCACTCAAGATGGCAAGGGTTGTGGCATTTGGCTATACACTTTCCAACTGCATTTGTTTGAAAGCTTCTAAAGTGTTTTCAACATATCCATTTTGTGCATATCCTCCAATCATTACAGTCAACAAAACCACATTTCTTTGAGTTATTTTGTCAAACAGTTTACGTGCCTTGGCCATGCTTCCACATTTTTCATACATGTCTCCCAAGGCACTTGCAACTACAACATTTGACAAAACCCCCCCTTCCATTATCCTTTGATGGATGTCCATACCCTGTTCCAAAGCTCCCATTTTGGCACACACTAGAAGTATGCTGACAAAGGTTATGAAATTTGGCTTTACATCTGCCAAATGCATTTGCTTAAAATTTTTGAAAGCCTTTTCAACAAATCCAATTTGAATATATCCCGTAATCATGGCATCCCTTGAGACCTCATTTCTTTGAGGCATTTTATGAAACAGTTCACATGCCTTCTCTATGCTTCCACTTTTGGTGTACATGTCCACTAGGGAAGTTGCAACCACAACATTTGGAGAAAATCCTCTATCCTTCATGCTTTGATGGATATCTATGCCTTGTTGTAGAGCTCCCATTTTAGTACAGGCTATAATCATGTTGGCATATGTGAACTGATTGGGTTTGAAACCTGTTCGTTGCATTTAGTGAAACAGTGCGACTATCTCATGAGGATACCCATGTCTTTGGTATGCAGTGAGGAATGGACATTCTTGTGACTAGATGGGGTAAAAGATTGAACCTGGCTTTCCTATGCCCGTTCAATATCTGCCCTCTTTCCTAATATGAGAGATGTATGAATATATAGACTAAATAGTAAATATACAACTACAAAGATGAAACAAAATGTAATGGCTCATCCTGAATGGTAACCTACCAGTTGCCATTTGGTTGTGTTTCTTAATGGTTGATGTAGTGTTACATGGCCAGAGTTGTCCATGTGTAAATTTTTTGAAGCCGCCAGATGTCTACATGAAGTTATACAAAGTTATGTGTGGCAGTGCATGATAACAAAGACATACACGATATTAGAGCATACTATTTATTAGGGGATCACTTTGAATGTCATGGTATGGTAATTTGTAATGGGTTCAGGGTTTAGGTATGTGGTATGTGTATGGGTTTGTATATATATACATAATTTGCAAAATTTATATTAAAAATATTTAAATATTTATAATTTGGAAATATATAAAAACATACCTATTATATAAAAAAATCAAAATATTTATGATTCATTAAAAAATAAAAATAAGGCTTCTAAAAAATGAAATACCATGAGAGGCCGCTGCTCTCCATCCCTTTCCATCACTTCTCTGCCAAATATTTAAAAGTTATCAAAATATGTGACTAGAAAATGAAATTTAATGATTGATTGAGAAGAATTTTTAAACAAAATCAGGGAATATTTGAGGGGGAATGATTTGCAATTTGATTGTGGCTATCCCATGAAAAGAAAATCAGGGCATAGACATGACAAAAAATTAGATGATACAAACACTAAACAAAAAATTTCCACAGAGAATGCCTAGGTTGGACATTGGGTGAATCCAGGCCTATTTTGGCTCCATACCTAGGGTTGAATTGTATTTACCCAATTCATTGTTTCTGCCAAACCTAGTAGCATAGGTCTTAATAACATTTTTAATGCTCTTGTTATAAGGTCTAGACCTAAAATATAAATATGTATATGACATATTATAAATCTTGCAAGATGTGTTTGAGGTGCAACAAATTTTCTTTTGAAGTCTTGTTGAAAATTAAGATATCATTCACTTAAACTATAGCATGAGAATAATTGGTCTTAGTGTGTCATTCATCAATCTCATGATTTTTGGTGGTACATTGTAGAAATTAGTTGTCTTGTCTTGAATTCCATTTCGTATGCATCTGTATTTGAACTTGGTGATATATCTAGAATTAATATCAAACTTGATAAAATACTTAGCATGTTGCAACTAGTCTGAGGGATTATCAATTTTTGGAAATGGGCTTAGGTTCTTTTTTTTTATTGGTAATTCATTCTAATTTATTAATAAGAAAGATAATAGTATTACAATAAATAGTATTAGAGATACTATTAGATACCCATATAATATTACTATCACTTTAATCTAAGATTAGTTAATCACTTTGTGTACATGAACATTATTTTGTCCTTTCTTTTTCCGTGGCAAGTATGCTCCAATCTGCCACATGCTTCCACTGAACTAGTGCTAATAATAGACACAGAAAGGATAGGTCACTAGCTCCTCCAAGTGCACTATCTTGTTGTGTATCACAATCCTAGATAGTGCAAATAGTCATGTCTCTTGCTTCCTTTTGGATTGTTGGGTCCTTACATTTTGAAAAAAATACATTCTTGTACCCTACATTTTATTGGGATTATTCAGTGTATTGGAAATTATTCACTTTTCTTGAGATCTAAAATATCACTAGAAAATAGTAATACCACAAAACATTACTAGATGAATGAAGTAAATGTGATTTGTGTAATGATGATCAATCTGGAGCTCTAGACAATGGGGTTATTAAAGACGAATACGAGTTTTTATATTAACTTCTTAGTTCTTTCTCATGTTTTCTCTTGACTTTCTTCTTTGAAGTTTTTTAGTTCTTTGCTGATAAATGTTGTTACAGACTATTGGCGCTTTCAAACTTCCTATTCACTTTTAAGTTCTCTCTCATCTTTGTTCTCATATTTATTCTTCTTAAATTTTTTATATCTTTGCTAATTTGGAGGGCTTGTTTGAGCTTCTTTCTTCTCCTGCTTCAAGTAACCATCCTCATATTAAAAATCAACATTGAATCCTATTCAAAATACTTAACTCCTAGACTGATCAAATTTAGTATGGCTGGCATTAGCAATGCCTCTTAAATTGGTAGTTTGTAATAGTCTTTTCCATCAAATTCTTCATCTATCTTAGTATTCAAACAGAGTGGTCCCTATGGTGAAGGCATGTCTATTCTACAAAGGAGGTTACATGTTTGAATCTGGAGGGATTCTGGGTTCTAAACAATTCCCTTGTAGGCTGTAAATTGGTATGTCACTTGGTTGTGACCTAATATACTTTTTTATCTTTTCTTTTTACATATTGGTTTACTCTATTTTATAGAATTGGCATGGAAAACCAAATATTATAAAATATGAAATATATTAGGTGAAGTAGAAGCAATCTTTCTGTGGGCTTGCACTAGGGCGATCTCATTGACCAAACTAGTGTCTTGCTTGGACCTGACTTAAAACTTTTTTTGCTTGTATTCTTGTTCAAATTTACTGCCTATTGGAGGTCTTTGTCAATTTCCATCTTGGATATTCTGCATTGCACATTTAATCTCATTAACGTAGCCAATTTTTATGATAAACTTGATAGAACTTATTGACTGTAATTAAAACTAGAAGACATCACTTGATTAAATGTTTCCTAATATCTATTTAGCTTATTTGGTGGACACTATTTGATTATATTGTCTTGTAGTGATTGACAACTAATCTTAATGTTCAATTTAATCTTACTGTCACTTATCAACAAGTGCATCAAAAGTAGAAATCATGGACCCAAATGTATAAAAATGTATTACTCCTATATTTTTCAAACAATGTATTATTCATTCTGTTAACATGTTATATAAGAAGCAATAATGAAAGAAAACTCTATTATTCCAAAGCATAATCATGAGTATCAAATATTACAAGACAATAGTAAAACATTTCTATTATAGTACACTAACATCAGTCACTGTCAAAGTCAAAGATACAATGGATCAGTATCATTCCATAAACAAAGCAAGAAAGGTTCCATAAACACGGTTCTCATAGTCCACCTAACTGTCGATCTACCACCTTGCCCCAAATAGCAATGGTCTTGTGTTATCTAGCACTGCACTGGACCGTAACAACCATGTGAAATGATGAGACACCATCATGGATTTGAATGATGGTTCTTTGGAAACCATTTCAATACATACTCAAGGATCAACTTAAATTAAACCAAACAGGGAAGTTTGTAACCTCCTTTTGAGCGTAGGTTACAACCAATACAAAATGCACATCATGGTTTCTTTGAAACTATTTTGATTTTAGTGCTTTCGAACATTTAAAAATGTAATGAAACCGAATAATATCAAGATTGATACATTGTTCAATGGAAACTCAAAAATAAAACCCGATACACAAATACAAACTATTAAGTTCTTCACTAAAACCTAACACCAAGATTAACTAATATCCAATCAAAATAAAGATCTTCAAAAATGAAATGCAAATGATAAAGATTTTGATTGCATCTTAGATCTGAAACATTGTTTAATCTAATTTGGATTTTTTAGAATCGGTCAAGACTGTAAGAACAAAGAAATTACTCCTTTGGTATCACAAACAATAAAAACAATAAAGTTCTTGCATAAAAAAGTAAAACTAATTCTTGGAAATGTTCCTACATTACCACCAAGAAAAGATCACATTCTAAACTTTCAAATCAATATGCTGGTGAATTTCGACTGTACCTACAGGACAGTGTACTCCAAAATTGCAGAGAAATTAAGTGTACTCCAAATAGACTACCCTCTACAAAGAACTGACTAGAATCTATTAACCACCTTCTAACTGTCAAATCATTATGCTTTCAAACCTATCGGTGTATCCCTTGCGAGGGAGAGAAGCCAAACACATAAAGAACATGCACATAAACACGACAGCTGAAAAACTTAAATGGAATACACCAAGAAGTACCAAATGATGAATGCTTAATTGTTGTAATGGCAAAGCAATATCAGAACCATCCATTTTTAGAACTTGATTTTTCTATAGTCCTAATGATTTTTCTTATTTCTTATCTATGCTTGGTGACAGGATTTTGAACATTGTTGACATACTTAAATGGAATACACAATACCAAATGATGAATGCTCAATTTTTGTAATGGCAAAGCATCAAAACTATCCATTTCTAAAATTTGATTTTGTATAGTCTTAATTATTTTTCTATAGTCCTATTATTTTGAAAATTGTTGACAAAGAGTGTTTCTTTTTTTTATTATAGTATAAATGATTTTTCTTATTTCTTGTCTTTTGACCCTTTTTTATTTCCTATGTCTATGCTTCGTGACAGGATTTTGTCACCTTCTTTCAATGGTATATTTCATTCACTCTATGTGGAATACTATTTTTTTCACTAGTTTATTTCAACTTGATATTTCTTTAATTTTTCATATACACAAAGACTACACATGCTGATAAAAAAATGAGCTATTTGATTTAGGTTTACTTTTCATTATGGTAAATGGTTAATATTTCTGATGGTACTCCTTGGTGTATTCCATATAAAAATAATAAATGTAGTAACAATGGTGCGGTGCATTATTGATATAGGCTCAATGACTCTTCTCAATGTGCCAAAATGTCAATGTGGTTGTGGGCAGTGTGTATTGAAGACTTCACAGACATAGAACAACCTTGGACGACAGGTTTGGTGCTGCCCAAATAGAACAAAGGTTGCTAATGTCTATATATTTAATGTTTCTAATGTAAATACTATTCATTATATTATAAGAACTAATGGAGACTGGGCATCATAGGGAAATAATGGCTGTGGATACTTTAGTTGGGTTGATGACAACTCATCTGCATCTATTTGCCCATCTCCACTTATCCGCGATGAAGGATTTAAGTGCAAAACATGTCAAGCTAGGGCAAATGCTAAAATTATATTTCTACGATGCCTTATTTGTATTGTAATCACAAATCTTTGTTGCGACCATATGCAGAGATGAGCTTAGGAATTAGTCAGTTTAGTATTTTCATATTGTAACTAATATTTTAATATGGATATGGTGTAACTTCTCTTTGCCTCAAGTGCACATATATATGGTTCACATCCTTTTTTACAATAATTCTTCATGTTTATGGCTCAGGTAGCCCCAATCTACTATCAATCACATGATTTAATGTATAGTGTTTTCTTGGTTATTCTATTTGTTCCTTGATACATCAATTCGACCACACCCACTCCACTTCACATGGATGTCTTTGAAATAAAATCCTAACTCTAATAAACTGACTGTAACTACTATCTAACCTTATAAAACAATAGCAACTAAGAACAATCGCTTGCCAACATCTATTGAATACAAGGTGCTTGAGAGATCTATCAATTGGGATGAGTGGACAAGGATGATGAGATGGTGGAAGTGGAGTTGAATCCTAATGAAAAGGAAGCTCTAGCTACAATTAGGAAGAAGAAGAAGATGCTTATCGTCAAACACAAATTGAAGAAGAGTACTATAGAGAGCAGGCCTACCGTACCAAGGAATTTTGATAAGAACAAGGAATATGGCTTAAACAGAATGGGAAGACATCTTTCTAGCCTAGGCTTGGATCCTTCTGTTAGAATAACTAAGAGGGGGGTGAATCAGTTAATCATTGTCCCAATACAAAATGTTTAATCCAAAATAAATACTTCAATTTCTGCTACTCGATAACTTAAAATACTTTTATTATCTGTGTATTTACCGATTATCAAATATGCAACATGTAAATATGACATCAAAACAAACATCACAATCAACACATAACACAAGAGATTTAACATGGAAACCCTATGAAGGGAAAAACCACCTGGGACTGGCAACCCAAAAATATTCACTCTTTTGAAGTGAGGTTAGTGAAGACCCAACCCTGTTAAAGGTTACAAACACACTGTTAGGTGTGACCTTGTTAGAGGATTTAAGACCAACCGTTATTGTCCAACTAGCAGTCACTCTAGGGTTGACAATATAACAATGTTCATTCTATGAATGATACATAATAAGACTTTCTTAGTCCACTTGGTTAAGAGATTTGACTATGCACAATGGTTAAATATGTAACAGTAGGTGATCTGACTTAATAAAACTTCAATTGCAAATTACATATCAATGTTCAGCTCATACAAATCTTTTTGATCAATGTAACATTTCTGATTCAACAATATATCAACTTACTGTCCATCAGTAATCACTTTCTGTCACTCGATAATGCTCTGTAGTAGGGTTCTCCTTAACTAGTATGATCAGAATGCATGAAAACTTGTTCACGTGATGATTCTACAGTTTCCTTCTCTTCTAGCATCACACTCATTGTGAAATCTCTAGTCTCTTATATAGACATGTAAACCATTTTTTTTTCTCCATCAGATTTTGCTACTTAATCATCTTCTTTGATTTTGCCTCTTAAACATACCTCGGCACTTGTGTCAATAACACATTTCATTCTCATCCTTTAGATCTTTCTTGAATTTGGTCATCCATCGATCTGTGTAACAAACTTTATCTGTTACCTCAAATTCATACACTTGTTGGCTCATCAATCTTATCAGCTAAACTAATCATTTAGTTTATTTTGTTCTTCTTGGTTAACAAAGAAATGCATCGGTGAACACATGCTCGATTTATACTATGCTTGGTATACACTACACTCCGTCAGTGTATACTGAAATGCTTCATCAACTGACAACACTTCTTTGGGTCTTTAAGCTCTTTTCCTCATCATAGATAAATGAAACATAATCAAGTCAATAACATAAGGTCATAGACTCATCAAAAAGTTACTCAATGTATTCCTTAGCCTCATCTATCATATCCATCTTCCTCATGTAGATATTTATGTTCTTCATCTCTTTCACTCCTTCTCTACAGATGTTTCGGTATAGTAACTTACAAGATAAGTGTTGTCAAACTAGTTGACATCAATGACAACATAATACTAATTTAATCATATTACACATCTAATCAATCTGCTCAGTGATCTCAAATCATAGTTCCTTCAATTAGGTTCTAAATCGGTTGTAGTTCATCAATCTCTCCCTTTGGCATTCATGACAACTCATGTAATATGAAATATACCATACACATACCAAACATGTATTCTACAACTCTGTGAACAAATGTTGTACAAGCTCTCCCTAGCTTAATATGTTTAATCACTATGTTACTCAACAACATTGAGATAATGGTATTTTGTAATTCATCAATTTTCAATTTGTCTCTCCCTTAGATAATTCTCATCGGTGCATATTGTTTGATATTGTTTATCTTTCCCTTTGACAACAATGCCAAAGAAAAAAATAAACAAACAGCTCTTCAGTAGCCAAGTAACTCTCTATTGTCTAGTGCATACTCTATATCTTTGTATACTGATATGCCAATCTGTTCCAGTACCTTTCACAGCTTTAGACATGATCCAAAGTGTGAACTATGTTGCATCAACATGTATGATCTTCTGATAAGATTAGGTTGATGCAACATATGGATCACCTTAGTGACCGGTAGAGAGGGGACAGACCCCAAGTCTAGTCCTCAAGTACTCAAATGTGTCCTTTGGTAGAGCTTTTGTAAATATATCTACAAGTTGTTCTTTTGATGTAACAAACTCTAGCTTAAATTTCTTCTCCTGTACTTGTTCTCTCAAGTAGTGATACTTTATTGATATATGCTTTGTTTTAGAGTGTATCACCAGATTCTTTGAAATTTTTATTGCACTGGTGTTATCACAGTATATAATCACTAGCTCAGTGATTATCTCATTCATACCTTCCAGAACTTGTTTAATATATGCAATGTTTGAATAGTTTGTAGCAGCAACAACATACTCTGCTTTGGCTGTAGACTAAGAAATGCAAGCATGCTTCTTACTTGTCCAAGTAACAAGTCTTTCACCAAAAAAAAATGCTCCTCCGGTGGTGCTTTTTCTGTCATCCACATTTCCAGCCCAATTAGCATCGGTATAGACTCTGAGTTTAAACTTTCCTTCCTTAGGATACCATATTCCATAATCCTCTTTTTTCTTCAGGTATCTTAAGATTTTTTCAGTAGCAATCATGTCTGATTCTCTAGGATTAGCAAAAAATCTAGCAACTATTCCCACAGCATGTGCTATGTTTGGTCTATTGTGAACTACATACATTATCTTACCAATCATTGATCGGTACAGTGTCTAGTTCACCTCTATATTTTCATCTTCTTTAGTCAATTTACATCCAGTAGCCATTGATGTTCCCACAGGTTTAACATCTTCCATGCCAAATGTTTTCAATACTTCTTTTATGTATTTAGATTGTGTGATGAATATCCCATCACTTTGTTGAATCACTTGTAGTCTTAGAAAGAACTTAATCTCTCTAAACATAGACATCTCAAATTCATTCCTCATATCATCAACAAAGGCTTTACATATTTGATTTTGACCTCCAAATATGATATCATCCATGAATATCTCAACAATAAGAATTGTATCATCAGTATCTCCTTTCATATATAGATTGTTGTTCTCACTTGTTCTTACAAATCCTATACTTAACAAATAATTATGCAGCCTCTCATACTAGGCTCTCGGTGCTTGCTTCAAACCATATAAAGCTTTATGTAGTCTACATACCATATCTTTCTTTTCTGGATCAATGAACCCTTTAGGTTGTTCTATGTAGACTTCTTCAAGTATTCTATTCGAAAATGCTGACTTGACATCCATTTGATATACTTTGAATTTCTTGTGTACAGCATATGCAAGTAGCATTCTGACTCCTTCCAATCTAGCAATAGGTGCAAAGGTTTCACCATAGTCTATGCCTTCCTCCTGTGCATATCCTTTACATACTAATCTTGCTTTATTTCTTGTCACTTCTCCATTCTCATTCTACTTGTTCCTGAATATCCACTTAGTACCGATAACATTCTTATCTTTAGGTCAGGGTACTAAGGTCTAGATATTGTTCTTCTCTATCTATTCTATTTCTTCCTTCATTGCATTAACCCATTCATCATTCTCTAATGCAACTTTTACATTTTTCGGTTCATAATCACAAACTAGACATGTACCTTGTCTTTCTTTGCTCCTTGTTTGCATGTCAGCTTACTTGTCTCCAATGATTTGTGATTTAGAATGGTGTCTTCTAAAAAAAATTGCCAGTATCTTATCTCTCCTTTCCTATTCATCATATGCAGGTTCATTTGCTTGCTCGGTAGGGCCATCCTGCTCGTCAGTTTCTCTTTCCTATTGTTTGGTATTTTTTTCCTGTTGACCGGTTATCACAAGCTACAGCTTCGGTAGATACTCTAGTTGTTCAATGTAAGTGAATCTACCATAGTCTTCTAGTTCCTTTATACTTTCCTTTCTATTCTTTTCATCAAACTCATCAACTCGGATGTTAGTGCTTTCAATAATTTTATTAGTAGTTTTATTTAGACACTTATATGCTTTGCTTTTACTAGAATATCCTAGAAATATCCCTTCATCACCTTTTGAATCAAATTTACCATTTCTCTCATCTTTCAGAATAAAGCATTTTCTTTCAAAAATTCTGAAATAACTTACAGTAGGTTTGTGTCCAAACCACAACTCATAGGGTGTCTTGTTGGTGTCCTTCTTTAATTGAACTCAGTTAAGCACATAAACTGTTGTACTGATAGCTTCCCTCCAATATGTCTAAGAAACATTCTTTTGTAGCATCAATGTCCTAGCATAGTCAACTATTGACCTATTCCTTCTTTTAGCAATGCCATTTTGTTGAGGTGTCCTCGATGTAGAGACCTATCTTTTAATACCATGCTCATTACAAAAATTAGTAAATTCATCAGAGATAAATTCACCTCCTCTATCAAATCTTAGGCATTTCAGTTCCTTACCAGTCTCTTTTTCTACCTTGGCCTTATACCACTTAAACATCTTAAATGCTTCAGATTTTTCTTTTAAGAACATAACAGTCATCAATCTAGTATAGTCATCAACAAAAAGAATAAAGTATTTATCACCATAATAACTCTGAGTTCTCATAGGACCACATAGGTTGGTATGAACCAACTCAAGTATCTTCTTTGTTGAGTAATCCTTACTTTTGAAACTAGATTTAGTCATTTTCCCTTTCTAATATTCATGACACATAACATGATCTGGTTTTGACAAGTTAGGCAACCCTCTAACTCTTTTCCTTTTACTGATCTTAATCATGTTATCAAAGTTCACATGGCATAACCTTTTATGCCACAACCAAGCATCTTCATTTTTCATCATCAAGCAAGAAGACTCATCAGTATCAAGATAAAATAGATTACTTCTTGATTGTGCTCCAGTTCTAACTAGTCTTCCTCCATCATCAAAGATTTTCACTTTCTTACTCTCAAAAGAAACTTGGTGACCTAAATTATTCAATTGTGCCACACTTAACAAGTTATAGTTCAATCCATCTACCCAATAAGCATTATCACATTTTATCATATCATTTATCATCAAGGTTCCTTTACCTCTTACCATATAGGGTGTGCCATTACCCATCTTAACTGATCCTCCGTTGTATTCTTCAAGTTGATCAAACTTCTCCTCATCACCAGTCATGTGATGTGTACAGCCACTGTCTATGATCCATGCATTATTTTTGTTAACTTTAGAGATCAGTGTTGTTTCTTCATGTTTTTCTTCTTCTTCCTCTGAGTCATCTTTCATAGCAACAAATACAACTTATACATCATCATCAGAATCAGATTCAGATTCATTATCTTTAGCTATGAAACATACCTTTTTCCCTTTGTCATTACTATCTCGGTTATCTTTGTTGTTTTGGTAGCCTCTGTTGAATCTTCTCCTATAGCTTCCTTCAGATTGGTCTTTGGTTCTATCATCATCTTTCTTATGTGGACACCTAGTAGTGATGTGGCCAACCTATTTACAATTAAAGCATGCCAAAGGTAGCTTACCTCTATACCTTCCTTTACCTTTGGGTAATCTTCTGGCCATAAGAGCTTCAAGTTCATCAAGCTCATCATCAGTATTACTATCACTATCATTTTTATTATTCCTGCTAGACTTACTAATCTTCAGAGAAGACATGAGAGAAGATTCCACAGATGGTACAACACTATTATCAAAGTTATTTAACTCAAAGGTTTTAATTTTACCAATCAGATTGTCAAGTGTAAGTACATTACCAGATGCAAACCTTGTCTCATGAATAGAAGATATTCTGATTGCGTAAACTGACAATAAGGTTTTGAGTATTTTACTAACAACTATTTCTTCACTAATGACTCCATCAGATGCTCTAATAGCATGTACTACCTCTTTCAGTCTATTTGTATATTACACAATATTCTCACCTTCTTTCATCTTCATATCATCAAATCTTCCCCTTAGGCTCTCTGCTCTAGCCCTTTTAACCTTCGCATCTCCATTGTAAACTTGAGAAAGTTTATCCCACATAGCTTTTACAGTAGTGCAGCTCTTGATATCTTCAAATTTAGCATCAGTATAGGCAACAACAATTTCCATCATAGTAACATTGTGTTCATCCCTATCTTTCAGTTGATCAAGTGTTAGGGGACCTTGTGTCAGTTCTATATAGCCATTCTCCATCAATTCTAGTGCAGCATTCCCAATTCTAGATATGTGCAACTTCATCCAGCTCTGTCATACTATGAAGTTCTCTTTGTTCAGCTTTGTCACTTCCCTCTTATACATTTTGAGATCTTTTTACTGAATTCCTTAAAACTCTGTTCAAAGCAACCAATGCTCCGATACCAATTGTTAGAATAACTGGGAGGGGGGTGAATCAGTTAATCATTGTCCCAATACAAAATGTATAATCCAAAACAAATACTTCAATTTTTGCTACTCGGTAACTTAAAATACTTTTACTATCTGTGTATTTACCAATTATCAGTCTAAAACTTATAGCAGTTACCGATCAAATCAAATATGCAACATGTAAATATGACATCAAAACAAACATCACAATCAACACATAACACAAGAGATTTAACATGAAAACCCTATGAAGGGAAAAACCACCTGGGACCAAAAACCCAAAAATATTCACTCTTTTGAAGTGAGGTCAGTGAAGACCCAAACCTGTTAAAGGTTACAAACACACTGTTAGGTGTGACCTTGTTAGAGGATTTAAGACCAACCATTATCATCCAACCAGTAGTCACTTTGGGGTTGACAGGATAACAATGTTCATTCTCTGAATGATACATAATAAGACTTTCTTAGTCCACTCGGTTAAGAGATTTGACTATGTACAATGGTTAAATATGTAACAGTAGGTGATCTAACTTAATACAAATTCAATTGCAAATTACAGATCAATGTTTAGCTCATACAAATCTTTCTGATCAATGTAACATTTTTGATTCAATAATATATCAACTTACTACCCATTGGTAATCACTCTTTATCACTCAATAATGCTCTATAGTAGGGTTATCCTTAACCAATATGATCAGAATGCATGAAAACTTGTTCACGTGATGATTCTACAATTTCCTTCTCTTCCGGCATCATACTCATTGTGAAATCTCCAGTCTCTTATATAGACATGTAAACCATTTTCTTCTACTCCATCAGATTTTTCTACTTAATCATCTTCTTTGATTTTGCCTCTTAAACATACCTTGGCACTTGTGTCAATAACACTTATCATTATCATCCTTTAGATCTTTCCTGAATTTTGTCAGTCGTCGATCTGTGTAACAAACTTTATCTTTTACCTCAAATTCATACACTTTCCAGCTCATCAATCTTATCAGCTAAACTAATCATTTAGTTCTGTTCTTCTTGGTTAACAAAGAAATGCGTCGGTGAACACATGCTCGATTTATACTATGCTCGGTATACACTACACTCTGTCGGTGTATACTGAAATGCTTCATCAACCAACAACATTGCTTTGTGTCTTTCAGTTCTTTTCCTCATCATAGATAAATGAAACATAATCAAGTCAATAACATAAAGTCATAGACTCATCAACAAGTTACTCAATGTATTCCTTAGCCTCATCTGTCATATCCATCTTCCTCATGTAGATATTTATGTTCTTCATCTCTTTCACTCCTTCTCTACAGATGTTTCAGTATAGTAACTTACAAGATAAGTGTTGTCAAACTAGTTGACATCAATGACAACATAATACTGATTTAATCATATTGCACATCTAATCAATCTGCTCGGTGATCTCAAATCATAGTTCCTTCAATCAGGTTCTAAATCAGTTATAGTTCATCACCTTTGACAATTAGCTTGATAATAAATGAAGTAAATGAGAGCTAAGCAATTAGCTTCCCAAGAAAAATCCCGTAAATGAACTGTGTACCCCAATTCTCATACCTTCTGCACGTACCTAAATGATATATTTGAAATAACAAGGGTAAATTTAGCCTTACCCTTGTTTCAAATATATCATTTGGGTACACATAGAGGGCACATGAATTGGGGTACACATAGTTCATTTATGGGATTTTTCTTGGGAAGCTAATTTCTCATCTGTCATCTACATTATTATGAAGCTAATTGCCAAAGGATCCAAGCCCAGGCTAGAAAGATGTCTTCCCAAACAGATAATAAGCATGCACATAAACATGACAGCTGAGAAACATAAATGTAGATTTCACAATAGCTAAGAAACATAATTGTAGGCATCATGGTCACAATTTTTTGGAGACAATGTAATTGAGTTGTATACCCAAGCAATGGAGAGCAACTTCTGCACCTCTAATTCCAAGTTGACACTATGGGATCCAAAGACCATAGATAAGGAATAAATTTAGAGAGTAGAGGAGGGCCATAATGACCAAAATAATACAGGATGAACCTCAAGTTAAATGAGGCAACTGAAAACATTTTAATAGATTTTTATTATTAAATAATGAAATTTGCATATATTAGTGTTCTAAGCCCCCTCATTACATGATTTATTATCATAAGCCCCCTCTAACTTATGCATCTAGAAAATGAAACTACAACTTATTGGGATTGAGACAAACCTTATAAAACAACAACAGTTAAGAAGGATCGCTTGCCAACATTTGTTGAATACATTTGTAGCTCATGAATACAAGGTCCTCCAACAGATGTATTCAACAAATGTTGGCAAGCAATCCTTCTTAGCTGTTGTTGTTTTATAAGGTTTGTCTCAATCCCAACAGGTTGTAGTTTCATTTTCTAGATGCGTAAGTTAGAGGGGGCTTACAATAATAAATCATGTAATGAGGGTTCTTAGAACACTAGTATATGCAAATTTCATTATTTAATAATAAAAATCTATTAAAATGTTTGCATTTTCCAACTCATTTAACTTTAGGTTTGTCCAGTATTATTTTTGTTGTTATGGCCCTATTCCACTCTCTAAATTTATTCCTTAGCTATGGTCTTTGGATCCCGTAGTGTCAACTTGGAATCAGAGGTGCAGAAGTTTCTCTCCATCACTTGGGTATACAACTAAATTACGTTGTCTCCAAAAAAATATGACCATGATGCCTACAATTATGTTTCTCAGTTGTTGTGTCCTAGGACCCCTTATGATCCTTTACGACTATTTACAATCCCTAAGAATACATATTAGAGGTCTTAAAATGTCATAAAAGGTCATAAGAGGCTCCTAAGAGGGGCCAGATGAGTTTCCACCTTCACGTGGTTGGTCCTATTAAGTAGAGAATGTTATACTCTTCTCTAAACAAAGAGAAGCTCAATAATTTAAGGTCTCAATCCACAGAAAAATTAAATTAGACTTACTATCCAAATTGGTACATTAATGAGAATCAATTATGGGCCAAAGTTTTTAGATTCTGAGAAGACGTATATGCAGTGGAGGCCAGAAGGGATTTTTGTGGAGATTTTCTAGAAGTGGAGATTTGCTAGAGTGGCTATATACATACAAGGGTTTCTAGATTGAGTATCAGTGCAGAGATGATGATTCAGTAACCTACCTCTATAAAACCTTCACAAATATGTCCTCTTAACAATTCTGTGCATATTGACTGGGTATACAACTCAATTATTGGTTATTGAAAGGACATTGTGCACTCAAGTAGTTTAAACTAATCCATTATGGATTTTTTGCACATGGTATCAAGGGAGAGAATTTTTTTGTCTTTAGACTCAATATTGTTGTGACTTAATTTCTCAGTCTAGTTCAAATCATATCATATCAAACTATGCTATTAATAAGCCTTTGGTGTCATTGTGATCTTTGGATATATGAAAAGTCCTATGTCAAGAAAGTGATTTATCCTTATCTTAGTTTCTATAGTATTAAAAAAAATAAGTGGGTTGGACATTAGTGGTGGATCTATTCTCTCTTATCATTCTTCATAGTCCCTTTGGTAGTTATTCTTTCTTGTAACTCACCTTAATCAGTGTGCATATATTTGAGAGCAATCATTTCCATGGTTTTTCCCTTTACAAGTTGTTCCACATAAATCTAGTATTTCTTTGTTTATGTTTGCTATTATTTTTGTGTTCCTATCCTTAAAAGGTTGTAATTTCAAAGTAAGTTTGGTGGAACTAAATATGTATTGCATGTAGGATTGAGGAAAGAAGATGTACAACTGTAAATGGAAAAGGAGCTCTATCTTGTCATACATGGTGAGAAGTATCCCCAAGAAATGGGAATGCTAAGGTGGAAATGGCAGGTGGTGGAGAGTTGCAGTCTGAGAAATCCTTTCCCAAACCCTCCCACAACCCATTCAATCCTCAAAGCATCTCCCTCTTTCTCATTGCCCGACAAATCAACCCCACAAACAAGAATAAGGTAAATAGCCAGCTGGCTAATAAATTGGGAGATTGGTTTTAGATATAATCTTTAAGTATTATTGTTGGCATAGCTGTAGATTGCTTAGTCATCTCCTATGAGTGTCATTGAAATATTGTGAGGCTTATTCTTTTTGTCTTTAGAAGTGGAAAGTTTTATTGAAAGGTTAATGACCTCGAGAAAGAACATGTTTGTGTGAAATAAGATAGAAAATGTGTGACTTTTTGTAAATAGTAAACAACGATGACATAATATTGATGTGCTTAATTTGATAATATATATATATATATTTTTAAAAAAATTAAATTTTCTGTCACTTTTTTGACAAACAAAGAATAGACATATCGACGAGAGTGCTATATATTCGATGTTTATTCTGATGATTTTAAGTTACAATTTCGACCAACATTGGTCACAGAGACAAACGTTATAGCCAAAAATTCTTCTAGGTTGAAGCAATTATTTCGACATCGTTGCCATCGATAATTCAACCACTATTGATGTCACAATTTTGATGGAGGTTTGATGTGTTGTATTATCGACTAAAAAAATTTGACGACTGTTATGGTCAATTTCCCAACCAATTGGCATCTAATAATCGACTAAACCTCATCGAAAAACAAGCTAAAATTTACTAGTGACACAGATCTGACAAACACGGTCAAATTTCTCAAGAAGAGGATAGGGGAAAGATGATCTGAAGCTCTGATACCATATTGGATTTGATGAAAAATAACCCACAACTCCCAAGAACACCTTCACGCAAACACCTATCACAAAAAGAGAGAGAGAGGGGGAGAGGGAGAGAGAGAGAGAGAGAGAGAGAGAGAGAGAGAGAGAGAGAGAGAGAGAGAGAAGCAAACAGCCATGGAGACATGAATGTATGGATCCACGAGAGAGGAGAAATCCTTGATGTGCAAAAATAAAAGTTGCAATCAATAATGAAATGTCAGAAAAGGTTACAAAAGAGATCAATCCTTTTAAAAGGAGATTTGAAACCCTAAAAAAGGGAAAACCCTAGGTTGCATAATAATAATTAATAAACCAATTAATTATTATATTCCTAAAGTTTAGCTTAAGCATAAAGAGATAATAAGTGACTTAGTAATTAAATCAAACATGATTTAATTAATAAGCAAACACTTTATTACTCCAACAACATCTAGATAATTGTGTAATTGATATTGATGGTCTTTTTACGACATTTTAAGTTTTCTTATTTATTTAATTATTATTATTTTTTAAGTTGTGAGCAAGCTTGGGTTAAAATTCGATTTGGGATTAATTTTATATATATATTCATAAATATATTTATTGTTTGATTGTTTTTTAATATTTTTAATATTTTTAAATATATATAAGTAGATATTTATGATTATTAGAAAGTGTTAGAAAGTGATAAATGAGTTTTATTTTAGTTAGTATATGATGCAGGAGCATCCTGGGTGTAAGAGCAATCTTGCATCACCCAAAAATATTTCTGTTTTTATATTCAATAAGAGCTATTTTGTGCAGAGCTGCTATTTATGGAAAGTTACTATTTTTGGTAATTTTCGTATGTGCTCAGAATGATCTGATTTCTTTCTTGGAGGTTCATTTTGGTCATATAAGTCTGCCAGCAAAGTTTCATGGCTAGATCAGGTGTAGTTTTGAAGATATTGAAGATTTTCGGTATTGGCAGCAGGGTACAGAAACTTTGAACTCAGTTTTGAAGGCTTTAGAGGCCCCGGATGAGGTCAAAAATTTGGGTGACGGGCGATTGTATATGGAAGTAGTCCAAGAAATGCATCTGAATTGAGAAAGATAGATAAAGGAGAAATAAGTAGTGCTGAAGCTGAGGATTTTGCAGAACACTTGAAGAACATCCATGGGGAGGTGAGGAAGCATATTACCAAGATGAACGCACAGTATAAGGCTAAGGCAGATGAGAAAAGGAGGTATAAGGAATTTCAGGTTGGTGATGAAGTCATGGTTCATTTGTGGAAGGAGCGGTTTCCAGTTGGTATATATAACAAGCTGAAAATGAAAAAGTTTGGACCATGTAAGATACTGAAGAAACATGATTCATGAAATGCATATGAGGTAGAATTGCCTACTGAGCTAAATATTTTACCAGTGTTTAACATTTCAGATCTGACAGAATATCATGAAGGAGGTGTTGAAGATGAGATCACAGCAGCACAGTGGCGTATTCCAGCAACTAGTTCAGATATCAAGGAGATTGAAGACATAGTGGACAGCCATGTTGGCAGAAGCACAAGGAATAGGACATATGAAGAATATTTGGTCAAATAGAAAGGACGACCTGTTGAAGATTCATCATGGCTAACAAAGGAGGAGGTTAACCGTCTTAGTTTTCCTCTGCACGCCTGAGTTGTGACAGGGTCACTTCTCAAATTACCCTGGGTGTCTAATGCAGGAGCATCCTAGGTGTAAGAGCAATCTTGCATCACCCAAAAATATTTCTATTTTTATATTCAATAACGGCTATTTTGTGCAGAGCTGCTATTTATGGAAAGTTACTATTTTTGGTAATTTTTGTATGTGCTCAGAATGATCTGATTTCTTTCTTGGAGGTTCATTTTGGTTATATAAGTCTGCCAGCAAAGTTTCATGGCTAGATCAGGTGTAATTTTGAAGATATTGAAGATTTTCGGTATTGGCAGCAGGGTACAGAAACTTCAAACTCAGTTTTGAAGGCTTTAGAGGCCCCGGATGAGGTCGAAAATTTGAGTGACGACCACTTGCACGGGTCAAGCCTGTAGAGCGCTTCGTGGCATTTCTGAAATGGGGTTATAATAGTCAATCAGTTCAACTGGTGGTGACTTATGATCTTCGAAAGTCGGATCACCTGAAATGGCAGAAAATAATTTTCCTTCAAAATTTCTGTTCGGGTTTCAAAAGTTATTTTGAGCCGAGTTTGATGTAATAAATTGAAAAATAAAATAATTCTAAGTTTGGTCGGCCCTTAAGGCTAAATTTCTGGAACCTTCTCGGGCGGTGAAAATTGCCTATATAAGGAAGGCTGCATTATTGTCTTAGGCAGTTCAGAATAGTTCTGGGTAATAGTTCAAGGCTTTGTCCTACAGAATATTGTAAGGGAATGCCCATGTGGCTTTGCCTATTGTAATTCTGAAAGTTTATAATTCCACATTTGTGGAGATAATAAGAAGCCAAATTTTCTGTTCTTGCATATTATTGTTGTTGTTTCTCTCTTTCTGTTATGTGTTTGTGGTATTAAGGGGAGCACCCTTCATCAAGTGGTATCAGAGCAGGAGTTTTTGAGTGTGTAAATAGATCACCGACTGTGAGGCAGTTTGCATCAGGACCGTAGCTAGGGTTTCAGCGCGCATCGCGAAAATGCCTCCACGAAGGGAACGTGGCGGAAGAGTTGGTGTCATAACACCTGAGGTTAGAGAGCTGTAGAGACAAGTGCGAGCATTGCAAGAAGAGATTTGTAGAGGAATGAATCTTAATGTCAGAGATGAAAGCGAGGATGAAGCCGAAGAAGAATATCAAGCAGGAGAAGTTGAAATTGTGAACCAGGAGGAAGAAAGACTTTTTCGGGCCATTTTCAAGATTGGGAAAAGACCTAAAATTGAGGTTGCTACATTTTCTGGAAATCTTAACCCAGAGGAATTGATTGATTGGATCAATGAATGTGAGGAATATTTTGAGTACGAAGATGTTGACGATCTTGATAGAGTCAAATTTGCGAAGGCTAGACTGAAAGGTCATGCGAAGATCTGGTGGCAAGAAATTCAATTGGAGCGAAATAGAAGAGGGAAAGATAAAATCACAAGATGGGATCGGATGGTGGATAAATTGAAGCGGCAGTTCATTCCTGTTGATTATGAGCTTGACCTACTGAAGAAAATGCAGAGTTTGAAGCAAGCAGGAAGATCTATTCAGGAGTATACAGAGGAGTTCTATCGACTTCTCATCAGAACAGGCCATGCAGAAGCTGATAAGGAGAAAGTTGCCCGATACCTTAATAGGTTAAGGCCAAGCATTCAGGAGGAGCTGAATCTAGTTCAAATGAACAGTATTGAGGAGGCATACCAATTTGCCCTAAAAGTAGAGGAAAAGTTGAACAAGAAGTTTGAGAGCAGACAAAATAGACAAGGTCGTGGTGGACGATCTAGTGGACGGTCATATGGTGGCCAAAATGAAGATCTAAAAAAGAAGGATGAGGCCAGTAGCAGTCAGAATCATCATGGAAATAATTCCAATCGCTTCCAAGATCAGAATAATAGAGATCAAAGAGAAAGAGGAAGAGGATAAGGATCTGGAAGAGGAGGCTTCCGTGGAACATGTTTTCACTGTGGAGAGGAAGGTCATAGGGAATTTGAATGTCCTCAGTGCCAAGGCAGAATAGACAGGAGAAATGAAGGCCAGGCCAGAGTTGCACATGTAGATGAAGATGCCAGATCATCAAATTCTGAAGATGCTGAAAAAGGAGAAACGTTGATTAACAGAAGAGTCCTGTTGAGTGGTGAGAATGAACCTGAGAAAAGGAGGAGCCTCTTTCGCACTAGGTGCAAGTGTGAAGTAAATGGTGTGATGTGATTATTGATAGTGGAAGCACTGACAATTTGGTGTCAGAAGAGATGGTGACAAAGTTGAAACTCAAGAGACAGAAACACCCACATCCATATCGGATTGCCTGAGTACAGGATGACCAAAAAGTCATGGTCAATGAACAATGCCTAGTGAAGTTCAAGATCGGCGGGTACCAAGATGAGGTACTATGTGATATCATCTTTATGAATGCATGTCATATGTTATTGGGTAGACCGTGGCAGTTTGACAGATGTGTTGTACACGATGGTCGTGCGAATACCTATTCCCTGACAAAGGATGGAGTGCGACATAAGCTAAAGCCATTGAAGGAGACCGAAGAAAAGGTATGTGGTAATGCAAGAATAACATTTGTTGATGGAAGGAAATTCCTAGATGGTATGAGGCATAAGCATGTATGTTTTGCTTTAATTCTATAAGCTAGTAAAGAGGAAGTAGAAGATGTTCCTGTAGAAGTTGCAGATTTTTTGAATGAGTTTCAAGATATTGTATCTGATAACGTGCCTGATGGATTACCACCAGTCAGGAAGATCAGTCATCAGATGGACTTGATCCCATGAGTGAGTTTGCCGAATAAGACAGCACACAGAATGACACCTACAGAAAGTGAGGAGTTGAACAGCCAAGTGCATGAACTATTACAGAAAGGATTGATTTGAGAGAGTCTGAGTTCCTGTGCTATACCAGTGGTATTAGCACCAAAGAAGAATGGAGAATGGAGGATGTGTACAGATTCTAGGGCAATAAACAAGATCACAATCAAGTACAGGTTTTCATTGCCACGAATGGATGATATTATGGACTGTTTGAGTGGAGCTGTGTATTTTTAAAGATAGATCTGAAGAGTGGATATCATCAGATTCGGATCAGAGAAGGAGATGAATGGAAGACTGCATTCAAGACAAAGGAAGGACTATATGAGTGGTTAGTCATGCCTTTTGGGCTAACCAATGCACCGAGCACTTTCATGCGGCTCATGAACGAGGTTCTGAAAGAATTTCTGGGTAAGTTTGTCATTGTTTACCTAGATGATATTTTGATTTTTAGCAAGACATTGGAGGAACATATGATGCATATTCGTATGGTGTTTGAGAAGTTGAGAGAAGCGAAATTGTTGATTAATTTGAAGAAGTGCAGTTTTGTGAAGAAAGAGTTAGTGTATTTAGGATTTGTAGTTTCAGGAGAAGGTCTAAAAATGGACCCAGAGAAGGTACAAGCTATCATTGAATGGCCTACTCCAAAAAGTGCTACTGAGGTAAGATCTTTTCATGGTCTAGCTAGCTTTTATAGAAAGTTTATCAGAAATTTTAGCAGTATTTATGGACCCTTGACTGAAACAATGAGAGGGGATAGAAAAGAGTTTTTAATTGTTGAAATAAAAAGTTACAGAACAACCTATTTTAGCACTTCCAGATTTTAATAAGGTGTTTCAAGTAGATTGTGATGCTAGTGGTACTGCAATAGGAGCTGTTATGAGCCAAGAAGGTAAACCTATTGCTTATTTCAGTGAGAAGTTAAATGATGCCAAGAGGAAATATTTTATTTATGATCAGAAATTTTATGCTATAGTTTAGGCATTAAAGAAGTGGAGACATTATCTACTTCCTAATGAGTTTGTTTTGTATACTGATCATCAGGCTTTACAATATTTGAATAGTCAAGGAAAATTGAATCAAAGGCATTTGAAATGGGTTGAGTTTTTGCAGAGTTATACATTTGTTTCGAAACACAGGAGTGGAAAGTCTAATAGGGTTGCAGATGCTCTTAGCAGAAAGCAACTATTGATGACAGAAATGTAGATTGAAGTGGTTGGGTTCAAGGAACTCAAGAATTTGTATCCAGAGGATCCTGATTTTGGTGAAGCTTGGAAAGCTTGTACAGAACCTGTTACTCTAGACAGGATGAAATGGTTGGATTTCATCATCCAGGATGATATGCTATTCAGAGGGAGTCAGTTGTGCATTCCATGAAGTTCTATGAGGGAGAATCTCATCAAGGAGAAGCATAGCGGAGGATTGGCTGGACATTTTGGTCATGATAAAATCCTTGGTTTGGTTAGTGAGAATTATTATTGGCCATAGTTGCAGCAAGATGTGAAGAAGTTTGTATAGAGTTGCAGAGTATGTCAGATGGTGAAAGGAGTGAAGCAGAATACAGGATTGTATCAGCCATTACCCGTACCAGAGAAGCCTTGGGAGGATATCAGCATGGACTTTATTCTTGGTTTACTGACGACACAGCGGGGACATGATTTAATTTTTGTGATGGTTGACAGATTTTCAAAGATGGCACATTTCATTCCCTGCAAAAAGACTAATGATGTTGTTCATGTAGCAGAATTATTTTTCAGAGAAGTAGTGAGACTTCATGGTTTGCCAAAGACCATAGTTTCAGATCAGGACACTAAGTTTTTTGGATATTTCTGGCGTACATTGTGGAAGAAGTTGAAGACAGATTTGAAGTTTAGTTCATCACATCATCCATAGACTGATGGACAGACAGAGGTGGTGAATAGAAGTTTGGGAAATTTGCTGAGATGTTTGGTTGGAGATAAGCCAGCAGGATGGGATTTGATTTTACCACAGGCGGAATTTTCATATAATAATTCTGTCAACAGGAGCACTGGTAAATCACCATTCCAGATTGTATATGGAAGTAGTCCAAAAAATGCATCTGAATTGAGAAAGATAGATAAAGGAGAAATAAGTAGTGCTGAAGCTGAGGATTTTGCAGAACACTTGAAGAACATCCATGGGGAGGTGAGGAAGCATATTACTAAGTTGAACGCATAGTATAAGGCTAAAGTAGATGAGAAAAGGAGGTATAAAGAATTTTAGGTTGGTGATGAAGTCATGGTTCATTTGCGGAAGGAGCGGTTTCCAGTTGGTACATATAACAAGCTAAAAATGAAGAAGTTTGGACCATGTAAGATACTGAAGAAACATGATTCAGGAAACGCATATGAGGTAGAATTGCCTACTGAGCTAAATATTTCACCAGTGTTTAACATTTCAGATCTGACAGAGTATCATGAAGGAGGTGTTGAAGATGAGATCACAGCAGCAGAGTTGCGTATTCCAGCAACTAGTTCAGATATCAAAGAGATTGAAGACATACTGGACAGTCGTGTTGGTAGAAGCACAAGGAATAGGACATATGAAAAATATTTGGTCAAATAGAAAGGATGACCTATTGAAGATTCATCATGGCTAACAAATGAGGAGGTTAACCGTCTTGGTTTTCCTCTGCACGCCTGAGTCATGACAGGGTCACTTCTCAAATTACCCCGGGTGTCTGATGCAGGAGCATCCTGGGTGTAAGAGAAATTTTGCATCACCCAAAAATATTTCTGTTTTTATATTCAATAAGGGCTATTTTTTGCAGAGCTGCTATTTATGGAAAGTTACTATTTTTGGTAATTTTTGTATGTGCTCAGAATGATCTGATTTCTTTTTTGGAGGTTCATTTTGGTCATATAAGTCTGCCAGCAAAGTTTCATGGCTAGATCCGGTGTAGTTTTGAAGATATTGAAGATTTTTGGTATTGGCAGCAGGGTACAAAAACTTCGAACTCAGTTTTGAAGGCTTTAGAGGCCCTGGATGAGGTCAAAAATTTGGGTGACGGGCGCTTGTGCAGGTCAAGCCTGTAGAGCGCTTCGTGGCATTTCTAAAATGGGATTATAATAGTCAATCGGGTCAACTGGTGGTGACCTATGATCTTCGGAAGTCGGATCACCTGAAATGGCAGAAAATAATTTTCTTTCAAAATTTCTGTTCGGGTTTCAAAAGTTATTTTGAGCCGACTTTGATGTAATAAATTGAAAAATAAAATAATTCTAAGTTTGGTCGGCCCTTAGGGCTAAATTTCTGGAACCTTCTCGGGCGGTGAAAATTGCCTATATAAGGAAGGCTGCATTATTGTCTTAGGCAGTTCAGAATAGTTCTGGGTAATAGTTCGAGGCTTTGTCCTACAGAATATTGTAAGGGAATGCCCATGTGGCTTTGCATATTGTAATTCTGAAAGTTTGTAATTCCACATTTGTGGAGATAATAAGAAGCCAAATTTTCTGTTCTTGCATATTATTGTTGTTGTTTCTCTCTTTCTGTTATGTGTTTGTGGTATTAAGGGGAGCACCCTTCATCAAGTGGTATCAGAGCAGGAGTTCTTGAGTGTTTAAATAGATCACCGACTGTGAGGCAGTTTGCACCAGGACCGTGGCTAGGGTTTCAGCGCGCATCACGAAAATGCCTCCACGGAGGGAACGTGGCGGAAGAGTTGGTGTCGTAACACCTGAGGTTAGAGAGCTGCAGAGACAAGTGCGAGCATTGCAAGAAGAGATTCGCAGAGGAATGAATCTTAATGTCAGAGATGAAAGCGAGGATGAAGCCGAAGAAGAATATCAAGCAGGAGAAGTTGAAATTGTGAACCAGGAGGAAGAAAAACTTTTTCGGGCCATTTCCAAGATTGGGAAAAGACCTAAGATTGAGGTTCCTACATTTTCTATAAATCTTAACCCAGAGGAATTGATTGACTGGATCAATAAATGTGAGGAATATTTTGAGTACAAAGATGTTGACGATCCTGATAGAGTCAAATTTGTGAAGGCCAGACTGAAAGGTCATGCGAAGATCTGGTGGCAAGAAATTCAATTGGAGTGAAATAGAAGAGGGAAAGATAAAATCACAAGATGGGATCGGATGGTGGATAAATTGAAGCAGCAGTTCATTCTTGTTGATTATGAGCTTGACCTACTGAAGAAAATACAAAGTTTGAAGCAAGCAGGAAGATCTGTTCAGGAATATACAGATGAGTTCTATCGACTTCTCATCAGAATAGGCCATGCAGAAGCTGATAAGGAGAAAGTTGCTCGATACCTTAATGGGTTAAGGCCAAGCATTCAGGAGGAGCTGAATCTGGTTTGAATGAACAGTATTGAGGAGGCATACCAATTTTCCCTAAAAGTAGAGGAAAAGCTGAACAAGAAGTTTGAGAGCAGACAAAATGGACGAGGTCGCGGTGGACGATCTGGTGGACGGTCATATGGTGGCCGAAATGAAGATCTGAAAAAGAAGGATGAGGCCAGTAGCAGTCAGAATCAGTGTGGAAATAATTCCAATCGCTTCCAGGATCAGAATAATAGAGATCAAAGAGGAAGAGGAAGAGGACAAGGATCTGGAAGAGGAGGCTTCCGTGGAACATGTTTTCACTGTGGAGAGGAAGGTCATAGGGCATTTGAATGTCCTCAACACCAAGGCAGAACAGACAGGAGAAATGAAGGCCAGGCCAGAGTTGCACATGTAGATGAAGATGCCAGATCATCAAATTTTGAAGATGCTGAAAGAGGAGAAACGTTGATTAATAGAAGAGTCCTGTTGAGTGGTGAGAATGAACCTGAAAATAGGAGGAGCCTGTTTCGCACCAGGTACAAGTGTGAAGGTAAATGTTGTGATGTGATTATTGATAGTGGAAGCACTAACAATTTGGTGTTAGAAGAGATGGTGACAAAGTTGAAACTCAAGAGACAGAAACACCCACATCCATATCGGATTGCCTAGGTACAGGATGACCACAAAGTCATGGTCAATGAACAATGCCTAGTGAAGTTCAAGATCAGCGGGTACCAAGATGAGGTACTATGTGATATCATCTCTATGGATGCATGTCATATGTTATTGGGTAGACCGTGGCAGTTTGACAGATGTGCTGTACACGATGGTCGTGCAAATACCTATTCCCTGACAAAGGATGGAGTGCGACATAAGCTAAAGCCATTGAAGGGGACCAAAGAAAAGGTATGTGGTCATCCAAGAATAACATTTGTTGATGGAAGGAAATTCTTAGATGGTATGAGGCATGAGCATGTATGTTTTGCTTTAATTCCAAAAGCTGGTAAAGAGGAAGTAGAAGATGTTCCTGTAGAAGTTGCAGATTTGTTGAATGAGTTTCAGGATATTGTATCCGATAACGTGCCTGATGGATTACCACCAGTCAGGAAGATCAGTCATCAGATGGACTTGATCCCAGGAGCGAGTTTGCTGAATAAGGCAGCACACAGAATGACACCTGTAGAAAGTGAGGAGTTGAACAGCTAAGTGCATGAACTGTTACAGAAAGGATTGATTCAAGAGAGTCTGAGTCCCTGTGCTGTACCAGCGGTATTAGCACCAAAGAAGATTGGAGAATGGAGGATGTGTACAGATTCTAGGGCAATAAACAAGATCACGATCAAGTACAGGTTTCCATTGCCACGAATGGATGATATTATGGACTGTTTGAGTGGAGCTATGTATTTTTCAAAGATAGATCTGAAGAGTGGATATCATCAGATTCGGATCAGAGAAGGAGATGAATGAAAGATTGCATTTAAGATAAAGGAAGGACTATATGAGTGGTTAGTCATGCTTTTTGGGCTAACCAATGCACCGAGCACTTTCATGCGGCTCATGAACGAGGTTCTGAAAGAATTTTTAGGTAAGTTTGTCATTGTTTACCTAGATGATATTTTGATTTTTAGCAAGACATTGGAGGAACATATGATGCATATTCGTATGGTGTTTTAGAAGTTGAGAGAAGAGAAATTGTTTATTAATTTCAAGAAGTGCAGTTTTGTGAAGAAAGAGTTAGTGTATTTGGGATTTGTAGTTTCAGCAGAATGTCTAAAAATGGACCCAGAGAAGGTACAAGCTATCCTTGAATGGCCTACTCCAAGGAGTGCTACTGAGGTAAGATCTTTTCATGGTCTAGCTAGCTTTTACAAAAAGTTTATCAGAAATTTTAGCAGTATTTGTGGACCCTTGACTGAAACAATGAGAGGGGATAGAAAAGAGTTTAAGTGGACTAATGGGGCAGAAAAGAGTTTTCAATTGTTGAAACAAAAAGTTACAGAATAACCTGTTTTAGCACTTCCAGATTTTAATAAGGTGTTTCAAGTAGATTGTGATGCTAGTGGTACTGCAATAAGAGCTGTTATGAGCCAAGAAGGTAAACCTATTGCTTATTTCAGTGAGAAGTTAAATGATGCCAAGAGGAAATATTCTGTTTATGATTAGGAATTTTATGCTATAGTTCAGGCATTAAAGAAGTGGAGACATTATCTACTTCCTAAGGAGTTTGTTTTGTATACTGATCATCAAGCGTTGCAATATTTGAATAGTCAAGGAAAATTGAATCAAAGGCATTTGAAATGGGTTGAGTTTTTGTAGAGTTATACATTTGTTTTGAAACACAGGAGTGGAAAGTCTAATAGGGTTGCAGATGCTCTTAGCAGAAGGCAACTATTGCTGACAGAAATGCAGATTGAAGTGGTTGGGTTCAAGGAACTCAAGAATTTGTATCCAGAGGATCCTGATTTTGGTGAAGCTTGGAAAGCTTGTACAGAACCTGTTACTCTAGACAGGATGAAATGGTTGGATTTCATCATCCAGGATGATATGCTATTCAGAGGGAGTCAGTTGTGCATTCCACGAAGTTCTATGAGGGAGAATCTCATCAAAGAGAAGCATAGCAGAGGATTGGCTGGACATTTTGGTCGTGATAAAACCTTTGGTTTGGTTAGTGAGAATAATTATTGGCCATAGTTGCAGCAAGATGTGAAGAAGTTTGTACAGAGTTGCAGAGTATGTCAGATGGTGAAAGGAGTGAAGCAGAATACAAGATTGTATCAGCCATTACCCGTACCAGAGAAGCCTTGGGAGGATATCAGCATTGACTTTGTTCTTAGTTTACCGAGGACACAGTGGGGACACGATTTAATTTTTGTGATGGTTGACAAATTTTCAAAGATGGCACATTTCATTCCCTGCAAGAAGACTAATGATGTTGTTCATGTAGCAGAATTGTTTTTCAGAGAAGTAGTGAGACTTCATGGTTTGCCAAAGACCATAGTTTCAGATCGGGACACTAAGTTTGTTGGATATTTTTGGTGTACATTGTGGAAGAAGTTGAAGACAGATTTGAAGTTTAGTTCATCACATCATCCACAGACTGATGGATAGACAGAGGTGGTGAATAGAAGTTTGGGAAATTTGCTGAGATGTTTGGTTGGAGATAAGCCAGCAGGATGGGATTTGATTTTACCACAGGCAGAATTTGCATAGAATAATTCTGTCAACAGGAGCACTGGTAAATCACCATTCCAGATTGTATATGGAAGTAGTCCAAGAAATGCATCTGAATTGAGAAAGATAGATAAAGGAGAAATAAGTAGTGCTGAAGCTGAGGATTTTGCAGAACACTTGAAGAACATCCATGGGGAGGTGAGGAAGCATATTACCAAGATGAATGCACAGTATAAGGCTAAGGCAGATGAGAAAAGGAGGTATAAGGAATTTCAGGTTGGTGATGAAGTCATGGTTCATTTGCGGAAGGAGCGGTTTCTAGTTGGTATATATAACAAGCTAAAAATGAAAAAGTTTGGACCATGTAAGATACTGAAGAAACATGATTCAGGAAACGCATATGAGGTAGAATTGCCTACTGAGCTAAATATTTCACCAGTGTTTAACATTTCAGATCTGACAGAGTATCATGAAGGAGGTGTTGAAGATGAGATCACAACAGCATAGTGGCGTATTCTAGCAACTAGTTCAGATATCAAGGAGATTGAAGACATACTGGATAGTCGTGTTGGTAGAAGCACAAGGAATAGGACATGTGAAGAATATTTGGTCAAATGGAAAGGACGACCTGTTGAAGATTCATCATGGCTAACAAAGGAGGAGGTTAACCGTCTTGGTTTTCCTCTGCATGCCTGAGTCCTGGCAGGGTCACTTGTCAAATTACCCCGGGTGTCTGATGCAGGAGCATCCTGGGTGTAAGAGCAATCTTGCATCACCCAAAAATATTTCTATTTTTATATTCAATAAGGGCTATTTTGTGCAGAGCTGCTATTTATGGAAAGTTACTATTTTTGGTAATTTTTGTATGTGCTCAGAATGATCTGATTTCTTTCTTGGAGGTTCATTTTGGTTATATAAGTCTGCCAGCAAAGTTTCATGGCTAGATCAGGTGTAGTTTTGAAGATATTGAAGATTTTCGATATTGGCAGCAGGGTACAGAAACTTCGAACTCAGTTTTGAAGGCTTTAGAGGCCCCGGATGAGGTCAAAAATTTGGGTGAGGGGCGCTTGCGCGGGCAAGCCTGTAGAGCGCTTCGTGGTGTTTCTAAAATGGGGTTATAATAGTCAATCGGGTCAACTGGTGGTGACTTATGATCTTCGGAAGTCGGGTCACCTGAAATGGCAGAAAATAATTTTCCTTCAAAATTTATGTTCAGGTTTCAAAAGTTATTTTGAGCCGAATTTGATGTAATAAATTGAAAAATAAAATAATTCTAAGTTTGGTCGGCCCTTAGGGCTAAATTTCTGGAACCTTCTCGGGTGGTGAAAATTGCCTATATAAGGAAGGCTGCATTATTGTCTTAGGCAGTTCAGAATAGTTCTGGGTAATAGTTCGAGGCTTTGTCCTACAGAATATTGTAAGGGAATGCCCATGTGGCTTTGCATATTGTAATTCTGAAAGTTTGTAATTCCACATTTGTGGAGATAATAAGAAGCCAAATTTTCTGTTCTTGCATATTATTGTTGTTGTTTCTCTCTTTCTGTTATGTGTTTGTGGTATTAAGGGGAGCACCCTTCATCAGTATAGTTTATGTTTATTGTCACCCAAAACATAATTAGGATTTGTATTTGTTAAATGAGTATGAGAGATTTTTCAAATAAAATGTGATTACGAATAGGATTTGTATTTGTTAAATGAGTATGAGAAATTTTTCAAATAAATGTGATTACAAATGCATTCATTTACAAACGAGAGTTGCTTTGCATCCAATTGAAATAGAGAAAAAGTCCACTATAATCTATTTCACATCATTATGTAAGGATTAAGAGATTAATTATTTTCTATTATCTATTTGATTGTTTTCTATTCTTTGTTGTGCATTATGGATTCATTCCTTGACATATAAGAAACTTAAGAAATATGCAATTAAAATAGAAGCGAGTTTTAAAAAGTGTCTCTGCAATATGTTCAAGCTGGCTTGCCTAAATTTGAAGCCATAGAAAGAAGAGTTGACATTTTTACCAAAGAATGCGTTGAAAGAAGATGAAAATTTTGAAAACGTGGAATGTATTCATTTTTATTTAGTGGGATTTCACAAAAATTTACCCATCAAAAATATCTAAATGAGTGTAAAAAACTTGGGGAGTGGTGGATGCTAAGTTCTTGGATCAATGAGTAAGTTTGCATAGGAAGCATACAAGATGATGGAAACAATCTTAGTTATTCTCTTTGCAATGGTAATGGAATGCTCACCATTTTTTCATTCAGAGCAAGGTCCTTCCCCTTCATTCAACATGATCAATATGGCCACAATATTTATGTCTATATCATGGGCATCATTTTACTATGGTAATTTATCAAGCTTGTGTTCTTCTACCTCATATTTGTTCTTATGGTATTTTGGATGTATCATGTTGTGAAAATTAATTAATAGTAATCTTATAACACTATGATAAGTGGCAAAGAGCTTAACTATATGGTGGAAGATATCATCAATGTAAATTTATAAAAGCATGATAAAAAGGAAAATTTAGTAAGATGTTGTAGTCACAAAAAATTATGCTTGGATGAGAAAACAACTTTGACACATTTGCATTCATTATTGAAAATAATATATTTGTTGGAATTACAAACTACAAACATGATGAATACGTCATTAGTGATCCTTCAAGTTTCATCTTGATTGGAGGACATCCTCATTATTGTCTTGAGACACATGATTATATTTTTATTTGATATAACATTTGGATGCATTTAAATTAGTATAATGCACGAGAATTTTATGATTCATTATTATATAGATAGATAAAAAGATAAAGGGGAGAGAAGATAATATATATATATATATATATATATATATAGAGAGAGAGAGAGAGAGAGAGAGAGAGAGAGCATGGAAATAGGACACCAAAAGGGTGTCTTTAGTGGCCACATTTTTTCTAAAATTGGGAAAGATTGATCTTGGCATGATAAATTGATAATAATTATATATAAAACTTGAAGTTCGAACAAGAATAAGAATCATAGTGCTTTGAATCTACTTCCTAAAGTTTTTTTTTCAATTGTGGAGATTAATGGGTTCAAATAAGGGGCACACACAAAGCACATGTTTCTTTTGTAAAAATACATCATAGCATTTGGTGAGCTCCTAGAATGTTAACTTTTTTAGTATTTAAAGAACTACAAAAAACAACTAATACCATGTACTTTATGCTTGACTTTTTGCTCATTTTTAAATGGATTTTCTTTTATTAATTTTCAAAGAGGACACATCTTGAAAAAAAAATACTAGGTGTGCAACCCCCTAATATTTTTGGAAACTAATCAATTTTTTTAAAAAATGACTTTGAGTAGAATAGTGTCCAGTTTCTAAAAATATAATTTTTTTCAAATTTTAATGAATAGATTAAAAAGTAAGACTGCAAATACCATACATAGGTCTTTAACCAAAACTAGAGACACTAGCAAAATAAATTAAAGTTCAAAACATTATCATGATTAAAACATAAATAAATTATATGGTTAGAAAGATAAGAGATACCTCGATAGCACTATATTTGAATTAAAAGACATGCAAACATAATAGACAACACACTCGATATTGATATATATATATCTGTGTGTGTGTGCATGCAAATATCCATCAGTGAAGACACTAAAGATAAATCAGGAGGGTCATTGGATCCCTCTTGTTCAAGGAGTTTTGAAAATTAACATTCATGGTTCTTCTCAAGGGAATCCTAGTCATGCTTGTATTGCCAGAATGAGGCGAGATAGGTCTAGAGATGTTCAATATATATTTTTAATTTATAAGGGCATTCATACAAATATTTGCATGGAGGTTCTCTTCGTTTTGTATGTTGTGGAGCGAAGTTGTGTTCTTCGCTAGAAAATGATTATTTGTGAATGTGATTCTCAAGTGGTGGTGACTCCAATGAATGGACAATGAATAGATGATGTCAATTGACACTTAGCTTTGGTTATTAGATAGATTCAAAGTTTGTGTGGCTGTTTAGAATAGGTTACTTTTATTCACATTCCTAGAGAGTGGAATGGATAACAAATGGGCTTTTGATCAAATGCAAGGTTGCAATACTGTGGATAGGGGACAATTATCTTTGAAATTGTCTCACATGTTGGATAATTTACTAACTAAAGACATGGTTGTCTAGTGCTCTTTTATTTATTGTGTGGTTGGCTTTTCTTTCTTTGTGATTCTCTTTGTCTTGAATAAATTTTTACCCCTTTTTTAGTTTTAAATCCTAAGCCAAAAGAATCAAATTCATCACACAAGAAATAGTTAAACTTAAGATAATTGAATTCCTAGGAGGTGGATTTATTTTAAACAACTTGATTCTAGCTTGGGAATCATGTCAATGAGTTTAACAAATGGCTCAAAATGACTTGATACTCAAATTTGATTTTGAAAAGCCCTCTAATCATATAAAATGGTCATCCATCCTAAAATGCTTCAATGGTTGGGATTTAATCCTAACTTTTCATGCTCATATTCAAAAGATGTTCATTATATCATGATATCCATTCATGACGTCAACAATTTTCTTGATATCCTTGATTGTTATTGTAATATCTAGAGTTCCAAGTTAGCTATGCATAAAACTAAATTTGGATCCTCTTGTGCCATGGATTTGAAAAGATGGATTTTTTTCTAGGTATCTTTTCATTCTCTTTGGAAGAACAGTTTCCTCTAAGGATATGCGAAAGTTATTTTTTTTAAGAAAATTCAAATCTAAATTGTTGGTGTGGAGAAATTGATTTCTTGCTGTGATTCGATGTATACATATAAAAATACAATTCTTTTATGGTACAAGAAAATACCCTCAAAACTAATTCAAATCTACATAAGCATAAAACAAATAATCATAAACCAATTCCTCATGTATTGATTTGATTATTCACAAATTCTCAACAAACAAAATCTGCCACAAAAAAATTACATATTGACCCTCTTTATCATATCTCCATTTTCTTCCAACACCACACAACTTCTTCAACCCTCAGCTCTGTAAGTTTTATCATCTTTGCCTCTGTCCCCCCACAAAAAAAAAATTATTGATGTTACTAAACAACACCTTGAACTCGCTATTCTCTCATCATTCTTCCCTCTTTTTTGGTCCTACATTTCTCTTTTTATTAGCCTTTCAACACCTCCCTCTTATTTATTTCTTTATGTTGATCTATTTTTAAAATCTGTAGCTGTTAGTAAACTCCAAAATGGGTGCCTACACACTTTCTCTCCACACACTTGTCCTACAGATTCTCTTTATTTAGAGGATTGATGCTCCTTATAACGTAAAATGTAATAAAAGAAATTTCAATGCCTTCCATCTTCTTAGCATTTTAACGAGCACTGATTTATTTAAAAAGGAGGTGTTGTTGATATTTGTAGCATCAGTCAGATAAATAATATTGACTATATGATTATTATTCAATAAATTATTTATTATAAATATTCATATATATCAATATATATAATAATTAATATTACTATATACATCGATATATATGTATCTATAAAGTTAGATTATAATTATTCTCATAATAACTAAATAGTTAAATTGATAAAATAATAATAATAATAATTATTATTATCTAAATATTAGATAAATTAATATAATACTCAAGATATATATATATATATATATATATATATATATATATATATATATATATATATATATATATATATATATATATATATATATATATATATATATATGTATGTATGTATGTATGTATGTATGTATGTATGTATGTATGTATGTATGTATGTATACATACATACACACACACACACACACATATATATGTATGTATGTATATGTATATATCTATGTATGTATAGATATATACATAGATAGATATCTATACATACATATATATATACATATACATACATAGATATATATATATATATATATATATATATATATGTATGTATCTATGTATATATCTATACATACATAGATATATACATACATAAATACATACATACATACATACATACATACATACATATATGTGTGTGTGTGTGTGTGTGTGTGTGTGTGTGTGTATGTATGTATATATCTATGTATATATATATATATATATATGTATGTATGTATGTATGTATGTATATGTATATGTATATATATATATATATATATATATATATATATATATATATATATATATATATATATATATGTATGTATATGTATATATCTATACATACATATACATACATATACATACATACATATATATATATATATATATATATATATATGTATGTATGTATGTATGTATGTATGTATATATCTATACATACATACATACATATATATATATATATATATATATATATATATATATATATATATATATATATATATATATATATATATATATGTATATATATGTATGAATATATCTATACATACATATATATATATACATACATAGATATATACATATACATATATATATATATACACATATATATATATGTATGTATATTTATATATGTATGTATATGTGTGTGTGTGTATATATATATATGTATATATATATATATGTGTGTGTGTGTATATATATATATATATATATATATATATATATATGTATGTATGTATGTATGTATGTATGTATGTATGTAATCATAATTGTCATTATATTAATTACAAAATAATGAATAGACATGTCTCATGAAGGGACATGTCTCTTCTTGGCTCATTCTCAATATAAATGCAAGAGATTGTTGCATTTGGAAAACACATACAATGAGATAGTGCTATTACATTTGCAATGATCCTAAAACCTTAACATGGTATTAGAGCCAAGTTGCAAATGTAAGAGAGTAGTTTATTGATGGTGAATGTGTGACTATCTCAGAAAATATAATCTCGATACGAGGCCAATATCTCACAAATGCACCATTGGAGTTTGCTAAATTTCAGATATATTGGTGATAAAAAAATTTACAAGAATCTCACTGGAGCGATTGAAGAGAAAATGTCAGGTTCAAAAGTTATGGCTGACTATGTACGGGTCTATAAAAAAAAATCTGTAAAAGAGCGAGGTTCCTTCTTTATAAGCCTAACCACTTGAAGAGAGATCTAATCAAATTGAAGGTTTTAATAGTGTATAGAACCTTTGGATATCAAAGACAAGTCATGTGAAGAATTATGGTAATTTTCAAGAATGGAAACATCATTTTATGAATTTACATGATATTTTCTATATGGGCTCACCTTACAGAATGAAATACTTGAAATTTATGAAAGATAAGTATTTCATGTTTTATTAATGCACATAATTTTTGAGTTTATAATTCATGCTATACTATTGGTTAGTAAAGTATTATATGCTTCTATCATTGGTATTTTCGATCGAGATAGTTTAGTGAGCTATTTGTAATATATCTCTGACATATCTTCAGGATAGAAGCACAAGATAATTACATTCAAGGGAGAAATAACTTGATGCCTGTAAATGAATTGTTGATTGAGAGGGAGTTCACTATTGAAGGTGAAACACTTCTGAGGTAATCTTGATATAATTGATTATTATACTAATGAATCATGAATGTTTTTAATGGGCCTGCACCCTGTGTAAATCAAGAGGAAGTGATGAATTCCAAATGATTATCACTTGTATTTTTTTTAAATTTATTGTAAGGTGACGATCTTACAATAACTTGACCTTCTATTGTGATAGACATCTTGTGATGGTTGAAACCGATCATAATAGATAGAACTTGTGGATAGAATCACTGATAGAGGAAATCCACACCAAAGCTCATGAGTTTGTGAATAGAATCACCGATGGAGGCAATTCACACGAGAGCTTGTGGATAGAATCACCGATGGAGGCAATCCACACCAAAGCTCATTAGTTTGTGAATAGAATTGACGATGGAGGAAATTCACATGAGAGCTTGTGGATAGAATCACCAATGGAGGCAATCCACACCAAAGCTCATGATTTTGTGGATCGAATCACCAATGGAGGAAATCCACATGAGAGCTTGTGGATCGAATCGTCGATGGAGGCAATCCACCTGAGACTTGTAGATAGAATCGTCGATGGAGGCAATCCACCCGAGAACTTGTGTGATAGAATTGTTGATGGAGGCAATCCACATATTAAGACTATGTTTCTATTGACTACATCTTGACGATGATGCCTTTATTGCTTAAATCATATGATTGATGTTGCCAAGTTTCATAAGTGTTGACATTGGATTGATTTATCCTCCCTAGCTAAGAGGGAGTGTTGATATTTGTAGCATCAGTCAGATAAATAATATTGACTATATGATTATTATGAGAAATTATTTATTATATATATTCATATATATCAATATATATAATAATTGATATTACTATATACATTGATATATATGTATATATAAAGTTAGATTATAATTATTCTCATAATAAGTAAATAGTTAAATTGATAAAATAATAATTATTATTATGTAAATATTAGATAAATTAATATAATACTCAAGAGATATTATATATGTGTGTGTGTGTATGTATATATATAATCATAATTGTCATTATATTAATTATAAAATAATGAATAGACATGTCCCATGAAGGGACATGTCTCTTCTTGGCTCATTCTCAATATAAATGCAAGAGGTTATTGCATTTGGAAAACACATACAATGAGATTGTGCTATTACATTTGCAATGATCCTAAAACCATAACAGGTGTCACTTCAAGTTTTCAACTCCTTCATAGTTGTTACAATTTTATTTTTATTTTAAATACAATATGGTCTCCCCTTTAAAATAGGTAATTTGATGTGTCAAAATGGATTAGAAAGAATCTAAGTTTTTAATGCACTATCTTAATCAATTTGTCTTAAATAATGAGAAAATTTTTACAACCAAGCAGCAAATTCTATCTTCTATTTCCAGGAATATTTTTTTAGAATTAAAAAGATTGTAGAGTTATGCTGGTGGCTAGATATGAATTTTGTATAATTTTTTATAGGGAGTTCATTTTCACTTAGAAACTAATCAATATGTATATAACAATCTCCTTAAGTTCCCCACCCAGCTATTTCGAACCAGTCTCTGAAATTAATATTTTTCTTAAAACCACCAATACAAACTTCACCCATTAAAATCTTTCAAATGGTGAAGAATTTCAAATATGATTTTTTTTTCATATTTGGTAAAATGGAATCTAGAATCAACCCCTAAAGGGATTTTTGTTCAGCGCTCACAAAGTTTTGGAGACAAATTTTTCATAAAACTGCCCATGACATGGATCAAATTTCTCACCAGATTCCTGGGCATTGAAGAAGGAATGGACACTCCATATGGTGAAGGACTAGACAAGGACTTGGATTGGGTCTTCCAGTTTAGGTACAATGAGAAATTGGATGGGCTTGGGAGTGAGGATTCTTCAGATGCTGTGGAGGATGAGGAGGACGAGGAGGAAGAGGCAAATAATGAAGATGAGGATTTGATAGAGGAGGAGGATGTTGATGATGTTGTTGATGAGGAGGAGGATGAGGCTAACTGAAAAACTTTAGAGGAAGAAAATGAAAACCACGAGAACCCCACCGGGTCTCAAAACGAGGAAGGAGACACTCACGACTCCTCCTCCAGCTCGAAAAATGACTCCACCTCCATTTTTTATTAGCATTATTGCTAAGTTTCTTTAAGCTGTCTCTTTATCTTATTAGTTTTTTATTAGCTTAGTTTATGTTTTCTCTCCAGGTGCTCTTGGGGGCTCTAAGCAATTCTACTCAATTTTTTGGTTGGCCTTGATACTTTAATGGTCGATTTCTCTGCTTTTATCTTATTATTTTTGTAATATTTTCCGTCTTTAATATAATCCTTCAGCTTTGGCCCCTTATTGATAAAAAAAACTACCGGCGACATGGGTGAAAAAAAATGGGCCATTGGGGAGGGTCGTTGGGTTGCAAGAAAGTGTTGTTTCTTAGGAAGAGACCATGGTGGGCAAGAAATTCATCTAGGATCTGAAACCAAGAGACGCTTAGCAATTGGGAGCAGGGGAGGTGGAAGAATAAGAAGGATTTTAGATGTAGAGATATCAATGCCAATGCATTCCTTGAAAGATAGAGGAACTGGTCTAATGGAAAAAATTTCCAGAGGTGCTCACCAATCTACAAATTTGTGAGGCAAGGGACAAGAGGGAAAAAGGCTTTTTTAAATCCTTTCATTGACATGAAGGTATGGGATCCAGAAAAAGAGTTGAATTTAATAGAATAAACCAAGAGATCAGGGATAGGGATTTGGATAGCCATTAGATAATCTAGGCTAATGGATGGAACCCCAAAACTTTTACATTAAAAATATCCTTAGAGGATTTTAATTAATTTTTGAAAGATATGGGCAAAAAGACTGGAGAATGTGGAGGTATTCTCCATGGAAGAATGGGAAAGGGTCATAACATAAAGGTGATGGGGTTAGCAGAATGAGACAGTCATTACATAAAGGTGATGGTGCTAGCAGAATGAGACAGGGAAACAATACTAGATTTGGTAATAATAAAAGGGCTTATTCAAATAAGACAAATTTGTTCTAAAAGAAGGATAGGGTTAAGGAAAATAATAGAATGAGAAGGTGAATAACAGTTACAATGACATTTCCTTTGGGTAGGACATTCAAGGAGATTAAACAATAGGCCAAATAGCAAAAGGGAGATTCTCTCAAGATTCAAGGGTTCCAACAAAGAGGAGAAACTCTCAGATACTTCAAAGCTCAAGGGATACTAAGAACAAGAGTAATCCTCGGATGAGAGAAAATCAAGATCACTACATCAAATTTTAAGACTCTTTGTTAAAGTTTAGAATAGAGGTATTTCATAATCAGACACAAATTTGTAAGTTTTGTAATATTTTAATTTCCTTCCATGATTTGAGAGCTTAGATTAGAGAGGAATGGGGAGATTGTCTAGAGGTTTCCTTTTTAGATGACTCTTAGAAATTCTTTTATTTTTAGACGACTCTCAAAAATTCTTTTATGGCTTTGTTTGACTCAAAAGAATCTACAGATAAGATCTTTAGGCATAAAGGTTGGTTCTATAAGAGTTTCAAAATTCACATGCAATTATGGAACCCCCAATTTTACTCTTGAAGAAAGTATCATTATATTCATCCCTTTCTGGATTCAGTTGCATAATCTTCCTCTAGAATATAGAGAAGTATCTATATTAAAATCTATTGGAAACGTGTTGGGCATCTTCTTAGAGACAAATATCCCATCGATGTAAGAAATTATTTTTCCTATCAGGATTTGTTTACTACTGAATCTGGAAAAGGCTTTGCCTTCTTTTGAGATCAATACAAAAAATGGAATTTGGATTCAAAACATTCTTTATGAAGATCGGGAAATTAAAAAAAAAACAAAGGAAGAAATGAAGGTGTAGAGTACATCAAAACCCTCAAATGAAGATTTTGAATGTTGGGGGATGGATTTGGATCTTGTGTGTCATTATAGTGATTTGGATCTTGGCTCTCATTACAATAATCTTGCACCAATAAATCTTCTCCTTTTTTCAAAAATTGAAAATCAAGGGACCCTTTCTCCTCTCACCTCCCCTAAATCATTTAGACCCCTTTCCAAGGAGTATTGGTTTTATGACTTTGATATTCATTTCTTTCTATGGACCCTATATTGGAGACTTCGTCATTTCTATGGATAAAAGACTGGCAACAATTTATTGACCCATCAGCCTCAAGCGTTTGGTACTAATACTTTTTTGGCCAACAAAGGATTAGTTGGGAATAGTTCTTGTATTGGGGCTTAGAATTTGCAAACTTCAGTCTATTTGAGAGAAAGCACTAAGTTTCCTATAAGCCTCCCCAAAGACCAAAGATGCAAAGATAGGAGTCAAGTGCAATTTTCTTATTCTCTTCAAGAGATGGATGTGTTTGCCCATAAATATGCCTATTGGAAACTCAAATTAGAATTATTGAATAAACTATTTACCAAATTCTATCTAAAGGAGAAGGAATTGTAGACCAAGAACTTTTAGAATGAGGAGAAATTGTAGACCAAGTACTTATTGTAATTGAAAGCATAGAGCTAGATCAGAACCATATTGGATTATTAGAAGACAACAATATGAAGGCCCATCAAACTCAGGCCCAAACTAAAATCTCTAAAGAAATGTCAGAACAAGTACTTCAGCAAGGTAATAACACAGTTTTGGAGTAGAGCCAAATACATTCAACCCAAAGAAGGTTAAAGATTAGCACAGTAGAGGCCTATCAAATGAAAAGCATTGGATTGGACAAAGAAAGATTAAATGATCCAAAAGAAAATCTCTTTTGTTAGGGAGAAAAAGTGGACTACAACACTTTGGAGATAGAGGGTAGAATAAAGTTCCATCTGCATCCTTCTCCGCTACTTTTTGAAACTACTAGCATAAAGGAAGATCAAAATATTAAATTGGAATATCAGAAGACAACAAAATGAAGGTTCATCAAAATCATGCCCAAGTTAAAATCACTAAAGATATGTTGGATCAGATACTTTAGCAAGGTAATAATGTAGAATTGGAGCAGGGTCAAATACATTTAACCCAAAGGAGGTTAGGGATTACTACATTAAAGACCTTTCAAAATAAAAGCATCGAACTAGTAAAAGAAAGATTAAATAAGCCAAAAGAAAAAACAATGTCAAGAAGAAACAATGAACAATCATGCTTTGGAGACAAAGGGCAGAATAGAGTCTCATGTCTCTCTACCAATTTCTAATAAGAAAGGAAGAGGTTGACCTTCAAGTAAAAAGGAAAAGAGGAATATTAACTTAGCAAAAGATCAGCTGGGATCATTGGAGGGGTCCCTATGTTATTCGAACTCAAGAAAGAGGAAATCATTGAGAATTAAGGAAAAACTTAGCAAAGATGGGTCTAAGTCTCCTATCAATTCTAGATTTAAGGATTTTGTGGTGGAGGATTCTCAAAAGAAGAAGACTATAGGAAGCCCAATTCTAGAAGAACTAGATAAGAATAGGTGTCATGAATCTCCAAAGTTGGATGAGGAAATAATATCTTCTATTTTACAAAACATAAGAAGGCATAATTCACTATCAAACAACTCTTTGCAAAGAAATATATTTGGTGGTCTTCTACCCCTAAAGCCTAAGAAAAAGAACCATCCCGGATGGAAGGATAGTAAAAGGGTGAAAAAGCCAACAATTTTTTTTGAATAGGGGGCATAAGACTCTATTAATATGTTTTCGTTAGATGATAGGCTTCTAAAGAAAATTGAAGTGGTCTATGATCTATTTGGACTCATGGATCAGGATATACCTTAGGAGATGGAGGATCTTGAATTAAAGTGAGCTTACATAGAAGAAATACTGGGTTTAGGATTAGAGGAGATAGAAATGGAAAATCTTCCTATATCAACAATTGACCCAATGTATATACTAGACAAAGAAAACCAACCATTTGGTCTTTGGAAAATGAAGGAGTGTCTGCTTGAACCAAATTACAAAGATGCATGTGGGAAAAAAAGAGGTAGGAAATTTTCTTCCACTCTAAGGAAATTAGATGGAGATGATCTGGATCAAAAGAAAATCACCTCCTCCTAGAAATAAAGAATTGTTTCATGGAAATAACATATCTTTGGATTTTGAAAAACTTCATTAGAATTTTAGAAGGATTGGCAGAACTAAATTTTCTTTAATTCATTGTAAATTGGTGACTTTTACTCATAAGGGCTTTCCAGGATTTTAATTATCTAGAGTATGGACTGCTATGATGAATGACTAAAAAATACTTGATGAAAATATTTTGGCTTTAGAAAAGTACAGGTGGCATTTGGGGATGATTAGATGGCATTTAAGGATGATTAGACATTGCTCCTACATCCTTAATACAGACACAAAGAAGGTTAAAAGCATAACTTTTTTTAATTAATTGATATCTCTTGGAAACCTTTTTCCAAAAATGTGAGGTGTCTTTGTCCATCTTTTCCCAAAATTGTGAGGTGTCCTTGTTCGATCACACATGTGGGTGCAGTTTGACATCATAATATTTCTTTTATTTTGTTCTTGGTATCAATAACAGAAAACATTATCAGTCTCTTTCAAAACTATTCTCTTTTAACTAGGTTTTGTTCTTTCAAAGCCAGTAAGGTGTCCTTATGAAGTCTGCCATTTGCCTTAAGCATGTGAATAAAATCAAGCAAATGGATTTCTACGAGAAATCCTTCCACAAAGATGGAGTTGAGTGCTAAATTAAATTGATGATCTTGCACTAAGAGCAGTTCAAATCACCCTTGGGGAAAAATTTATAAAAATAGAGTAGTCCTATAAGGTAAACAGTGATATTCCTATGGCATTTCTCTTTGTTCTTTTGGTGATGGATTTGACCAAAATTGAAGCAACTTCACTATGCAAAGAAATTTTCAAGAAAAATCTTTTGGGAGATGTGGACAGAATGGTAAGAAATGTGGACGACAATTTACAAATCCTATATCCGGTTGACTTTGACAAGGTTGGTTTTAAGGAAGAAATGTTAGGAATAGTCCCAAGAGATAACTGAGGGGGAGGGTGAATTAGTTATCTACAAGTTTCAATTCTTTATCCAATTAAGTATGTAATAACATTAAGCATAAACACAATGAAAGAACACTTAACACAACACCACAATTTTGGTTACAGGGAAACCCAAATAGGTAAAAACCTCAGTGAGAATTGACACCCACTAAGAACTGCACTAGTGTATTATGATCCCTGTTGGAAGATCTTACAACCCTATTAGGAGTTGATCTTTACAATGCAATAAGTATAGTGACCTGGTCAAGGGTTAGACCTCGTTAGGATTCTTTTACAATTAACCCTGTTAGAGGTGAGGATGCACTGTTCGAGAGCACACTACTCAAAGGGATGAAGGCTGCAACCTTCTATTTAACAGATACACACTATATCTGGATCTTGGTGATTTTCATAGATGCCTTTTATCTTGATTAGTTCCAATGAATATCATATACTTTCACTTATGTCACATAGACCTTCTGTTGATGGCTCAACACTTCGCACTCTCTACTCTTCTCTTTTCTTTTAACTCTATACCATACTTGACAATCACAAAATGACTGCCTATAAGTATCTTTCCTCTAAATGATATAATCAAGTCGGCATGTTAGAACCATCTTTAAATCATATTAGAGAAACAATACAACTCTCCAATAACACCTCATTCGGATCTACTAAGTGTATACACCTAAAAATGGTCACCTAGACTATTAGCCCCCATTTGCTAAATCATCAATTGTTTATTCTTGATCAAATCCTAGCTCTATCATTTATTCGATTATTTTCTATGGGCTAACCATCTTATCCTAAGTTTTTATTTATTTAAAAGGAATATTTCCTCCCTTTTTAATAAATAAAAAGCTCCCACTTTTCCTCTTATCCTAAGTTGCACAAATAAAGCATTATTCTTATTTTATAAAAAGGGAAAAAGCACTTTTTGTCTCATATGGACACAAAAGTCAACTCTTATTTTCTCATTGGAGGATACTTGTGCACATGGATTGCTCCTTTTTTTAAGCTCCACCATTGATTAAATCTTTTGCCTCTTAATCTCCATGGTCCATTCCTCCTCACTTCCTTTAAAAGAAGAGCTCTCTTCTTCATTCTAGATCCCCAACTTTTTATGCTAATGTTATGCTGCAGGTTTTCTAGGTCACTTTGGAGCTTTTGAAGATTTGGAGCATTCTTAGCATCTACATCTCATTCTTGTATCCTACATCTCATTTTTTCATTCTTAGCTTAGCTTCATATTTATTCTTTCTTAGATTAGCTTCATTTCTATGCTCTAGATTAGCTCACATAGATTAATTAGCTTGGGTTGTAACACTTGCATATTTCCTTTCATAGCTTAGCTTGCATTTCCATTTCTAGCATAGCATTGCATTGCATTTTCATTCTTGATTCTTGAGGATATTGGCATTCTTTCCCTTGTCTTCATTGAATCTCCCATTGCATGGTTTACTAGCAAGGTTATAGGCTAAATAGCTCTAGCTGAGAGCATTCTTAAAAGCCCTTGCACTCCATGCCTAGGGAGCTATGGATCGATTTAGTGAGGGCTCATTCTTGAGTTTCCTTGCATGTAATGATCCATAGAAGTGTGACACATTTATAGCACACACTAAGCACACAACATAAATTAGGACTTCACAATTCCATGTGAGTAGACACCACGTTACACACAGTCGGCTTCACCAAATTATCTCCAAATTTCTTCTCCTACTGAATTACGTCATGTGCTCTTAACCAAATATTATTAACTTTCTTCTTAACATAAATCTAAGTGTGCATACTAAGATAATAGGTGCAACTATTGTAATCATATAAACACTGTCGACTCTTCCAGATAAACTCAAGAAACTGTGACTGTCAACTGGAGACTTCATAACTCAACCTATACTGCATATCTAACTCTACATTCATGAACATAACATCATAGATATGTCTACAACATAAATATGAAGGCACAAGGCTCTATTGCAACCATATGGCCAATCACACACAGAACTGTTCCTGGGACCTGTCAGGAACACTCACTGATATACATAACTATACTATTGTATTTACTTAGAATCAACCTTTGTGTCTATGATATCATGCTGATAAAATATCCATGCATCATATGTTGAATGAACTTTCCATCATTCTTCCACGCATGTTGCTTACCATACGTTGTCATCAATGACAAACATATAGACAACAAACTAACCTCTTGGCAAATCTCTAACAATCTCACCCTTTGGCATTGATGGCAACATATGGAATGAAAAACACCACCAATCCAAATGATCAATTCTTTTATAACATTCTCCATTTCCTCAACAATTCTCCCCCAAGGATGGATCCTCCATCAATAGCTAAAGGCTCTCAATATCAACTGTTGCAACTCCTCCTTTCTTCATATTCATTATTGAATATGCTCCCCCTTACTATGTACCTTCTTTTTTGTCTTATTTTTCATGACTTCGTATATACTCCCCCTTTGACATCAATGGAAAAGGGTGCCAAACCATTTTAATCACTGGTACTACTCCTGAGGTAGAGTAGTCAACCTTTCATCAGTCCCTCAGGATTGATGCACTTCTGCAAACTCTAATCATATTCAAGGAAGAGAATTACTCCCAACTTCTCCCTGAGATACTCAAAAGTATCCTTAGGTAGAGGCTTTGTGAATATGTCTGCTAGCTGATCTTTTTTACTTACATAATCCACCATTACTTCTTTCTCTGCTACTTTCTCTCTTGGGAAGTGATACTTTATCTCAATATGTTTTGTCTTTGCATGCATCATAGGGTTCTTTGACATATTGATAGTACTAGTGTTATCACAATGAATAATAATAGGATAATCAATCTGAATACCAAAGTCTTTTATCATCTGCTTGATCCACACAATTGTAAAAAAATTTAATGTTGTTGCAACATACTATGCTTATGTTGTTGACTAAGAGATACAATTATGCTTTTTACTTGTCCAAGTAACAAGTCTGTCTCCAAGGAATAAAGCTCCTCCAGAGGTTCTCTTTCTATCATCCACACATCCTACCCAATCTGCATCTGTATATACATGAAGCTTTACATTATCTGAATTAGGATACCATAAACCATAGTCTAAGGTTCCATTCAAGTATGTGAATATTCTTTTTACTACCATGAGATGACTTTGCTTAGTTAGGTTCTATTGAAAATCTTCCAACAATACCAACTGCATTGGGAATATCTGGTCTTATTTGAGTAAGATATATAAGTTTACCAATTATAGATTTATGCAAGGTTATGTCTACTACTGGTGAATCATCTTCTTTTGAAAGCTTACATCCTATTATCATATGGGTACTTATAGGCTTGCAATCATCCATCTTGAATTTCTTCAAGATCTCTTTCACATACTTAGTCTGATTTATGAATATACCTATGTCTGTCTACTGCACATTCAATTCCAAAAAGTACTTGATAGGACCAATCATGCTCATTTCAAATTCACTCTGCATTTCCTTAGAAAATTCTACACTAAGCTTATCATTGCCACCAAAAATAATGTCATCAACAAATATAGCAACTAACAATAATCCATTAGATGTCTCTCTTAAGAATAAGTTACAATCTGTTGCTCCTTTCTTTAATCCAATCTTAGTCAAGTAACCATCAAGTCTTTCATACCATGCTCTAGGGGCTTTCTTAAGTCTATAGAGGGCTTTCATCAATTTTCATACCACATCAGGTCTATCTAATAAGGTGAATCCTTCAGGCTGCTCTATGTATCCTTCTTCCTTTAATTCTCCATTTAGGAATGCTGACTTAACATCCATCTAGTAGACCTTAAAGTTTTTGAATGTAGCATAGACTAGAAAAAAATTTATGGCTTCCAATCTGCTTACTGGGGCAAATGTATCAGAGTAATCAATCCCTTCTCTTTGGGCATACCCTTTACATACTAATCTAGCTTTGTTTCTTACTACTGTACCATCTTCATTCATCTTATTTCTAAATATCCACTTGGTTCCAATCACATTTTTATCACTAGGCCTAGGGACCAATTTCCATGTATCATTCTTAATTATCTAATCTAGCTCTTCATTCATTGTTTCATGCCAATCTGAATCATTACATGCATCTTCAACACTTAATGGTTCAATCTATGATAGTAAACATACCTCTTCATTTTTTGTGGAACTATTTTCTTTTGATCTTGTCATGACTTTACTGTTTTGATCTCCAATGATGTCTTCCTTTGAATGATATCTAGATGTGAATTTAGGAACATTAGGAGTGACTCTCTCATCTAATTTCTGAGATTCTTCTTCACTAGATTCAGGGTCATTGAACAATACATCAATGCTGTCAAACATTTCATCAACAACTGTTTCTCTAGGGGCAAGTTTAGGTTCTTCAATCATAGGTGCATAATCATGATATCTTTCCTAAATCATAAACTTCTCATCAATCTTGACATGAGCACTTTCAATGATCTTCTTTAATCTCAAGTTAAAACATCTATAAGCTTTTCTTTTAGTAGAGTAACCAAGAAAAATACCTTCATCACTTCTTGCATCAAACTTGCCAATTGCTTCATCTCTCTTGATGTAGCACTTGTTTCCAAAGCTTCTAAAGTATTTGACTATAGGTACATTCCCAAACCATAGCTCATAAGGTGTCTTGTCTGTGCCTGACCTCAATTGTATTCTATTGATAGTATAGACTGCATTATTGACCGCATCTCTCCAATAGGTGTGTGTGACCTTTCCTTCAATCATGATGGTGTGCGCTATGTCAAGGATGATCTTATTCATTCTTTTTGCAATTCCATTTTGTTGAGGGGTTCTAGGAGCACTTAGTTGTCTCTTTATCCCATGTTATTCATAGTACTCATAAAATCTGTCAGAGGTGAATTCTCCTCCTCTATCTGATCTCAAACATTTAATCTTTAATCCAGACTCATTTTCAACCTTAGCTTTGAATATTTTGAACTTGTCAAAGGCTTTTGATTTATCCTTTAAGAACGCAACCCACATCATTCTAGAATAATCATCAACAAACAAAATGAAATACCTTTCACCATAGTATGATCTTGTTTGAGTTGGTCCACATAGGTCTATATGAATCAGATCCAACTTGTTCTCTGCTGAATTGTGCTTGCTTCTGAATGAATTCCTTACATGCTTTCCCATCATGCATTCCCTACATATTGCATCAATTGGCTTTGCAATGCTAGGAAGATCTCTTACTTCTTTTACATTACTTATCTTTACAATGTTATCAAAATTGATATGACATAGTCTTTTATGCCATAACCAACTGTCATCTACTTTGGTAATAAAACAACTTGCTTCTGGATTGAGCTGAAAAACATTACCTTTAGTCTTTGATCCTGATGCAATCATTTCTCCTTCCTTGTTAATGATGCACTTGTTGTCTTTGAACACCAACCGGTAACCTTTGTGAAGCAATTGTCCAACACTTAACAGGTTATGCTACAAACCATTGACATAAAGAATATCATCAGTGTTGTTCTTTCCATCCAAGGTGATGGCTCCCCTACCTATGATAGGCTTAGGAGTGTTGTCACCAAATCTAACCATGCCACCTTTGTACCTATCTAGATGTACAAATCTATCCTTGTCTCTTGTCATGTGATGTGAGCAACGACTGTCAATGATCCAATCTATCCTAATGTCAGCTTGTGAGATTAGTGCCAACTCTTGTGCATTATTTTCATCTTCAAGAGAAATGAATCCAATTTTGTCCTCTATTTATTATTCATTTGATACTCCATCTCCAGCATAGTAACATTCCTTTGTATACTTGGGATTTTAGTTATTCTTGAACTTCTTAACTCTTGTAGGATGTAGTACCCCCATAGTTTGCTTTCAATTTTTCAGTGCCATACTCTTTTAGGCCACATTGTATGTGTGCAGATCTTATTATTTTAGTGATTGTTGATGATCCAAATTATGATTATGATTATGTTATGATGTCATATGATCTCATATTTAGATGTTAATGTTATTATGATGTGATGCTTATGTTTTAGTTGGATTATGATGTACTTGCCGCATACTAGCATGTGTATGGTGTTCATTTGTATGTATCTATTTTATGTGTTTGTATGGTAGAGGGCGAAGGCATAGTTACTTGCTTTTTCGAGATCCACATGACTGACTGTACCCTATCATTGTTTGTTATATATTGTATGTACATGCTTTGATTTTTGATGATAGGTTTGCAGGTACAGGACATCGTCTTCCCTAAATTGGCAGGAGTGAGCGTGCCCATAAATACTTGTCTCAATGGTAAAGAGGGGATGTAACAGATGGACCCAAAACCCAAAACCTAAGCCTATTTATCCTAATTGTTGGATAAGTAGGATAAATAGGCTACCCTACCCGAATTTGTCAGGTGACAAAGTTTGTGGATCCCATCTCTAAGTTTGTACGTTTATTTGATGGTCCTATTTTATTGCTGATTGATTATATGATTTTTCCTATGATTTTCTATGGTTATGAATTAATATTATATTGAAAAATAATATTAAGTTTATTTCTTGTTTTATTGTATGATTATTAATTAATTAAACATCAAATATTAGGATATATGGTTTTAATTAATTAATTATGTGAAAATATAATTTAGTATTGTTCATTAGATGTTAAATTATTAAATTGCATGATTTAATGATTTTAGGAATATTGAATTATTTAATAATAGATTTTATTATTAACATGTGCTTTATTGAATTTGAAAATGATGACAACTTGTCTTTAGGAGACAAAGTTGAGTTGTGCACAATTATATTTATTTTTAATTATTAATTAGTATTTTCTCTCAACAAAAGTGGGAGAGTTTGATCGGGAGTTCTTTTGTGAGTCATCTGGGGTTTTGCATAATTGGTGGAGTTGAATTCCAAATAGGGGGAGTTAGAAGTCATTTGAGATCAGTGAGATTTTTGGAGAACTTTGGAGAGAGCTATTGGAGATTTTTGAAGGTTGCTTTGTGTTCTTGAGCATTTGTGTGTGTGTTTGGATTTCTCGGTAAAGGTTGTTTGCATCTAGATTCGGGGATTGTATGCACTGTGATTCAGATCTACAGGTGGAGGTTTTCTGTTGTCAAATTTGAGGGTTTCAGCATTCTACAGGCCTTCGTATTTAGTATTTAGCATTGGAATTGAGGTAGAGATTTGTGGAGTTTTCCTGTGAATTCATCAGTAGTTCTTTCTGTAATTTTTTTATGTTTGTTTCAGTTTGTAGATATAGATCCATTTTCTGTATATGCTTTCAATTTGGGGCTTAGAAAGCTCATAGGGTTTCTATTTTATATTTTTATGCAAACTTGGCACATTAGGGTTATGCTGTCCGATTTTGGATTAAAAATTTATCCTAGAACTCTTAGAAAATGAAAAAATTAATCTCTATATAGTTAGTACTATAGTATGACTGAATTAAATAAATGGGTTGTTGTCAAAAACCCAATTTGAGTGAAAATTCTTCATTCTGGGAAAAAAATAATATTCTCTATTAAAAAATACAGTAAAAAAAAATAGTCCTAGATAAGACAAAATTGGTCTCACAAACCCAATTTGTGATGTAATGCGATTCAATATTTTAGTGGAAAAAGACAGAACAAAAAGGGAATCAATTTGGTTTTTAGTTTTGTAAATTCCTCTATATTTCCATTTCTGAAAATAAAAACACAAGCCTGGTATTTCCGTTATATATATATGTGTGTGTGTGTGTGTGTGTGTGTGTTAAAGTAGAGATAAAATTAGTTCTTTGTTAAAAGAAAAATATTTAAATATACATATATTAAAAAACATTGTCAAACTTTTCTTTTAAAAGAATTGCGTTTTGAAAAGATTTTAAATTTTTTTTAAAAAATTAAAAAAAAATTGTTTAGGGGCGGGGACCACCTGTCCCCTACCCCCCTTCCCTCACGCATCTTTCTTTGTGTGGGTTGTAGCCTGTCGTGCACGGTAGACTAGGCTATCACACGACAGTCTAGGACTGTCGCCGATAGACTAGCCTGCCATGTAGGCAAGGTGGTGGGTGCCCGCAGGCCCCTCTACGAACTTTGTTTAAAGTTTTTCTTTATTTTTGTTAATAAATTTTTCATATGGTTTTTTTTTTATATGTAATTTTTAATATGTTAATAAATTGTTATATATTATATTTAATTTGTTAAATAGTTAATTTATAACGTTTAAAGTTTGTTAGTAATTTATTTTATTAATATGTTTATTTAAAATATTAATAAATTTTATTAATGTGATTACTTGTTATTGGTAATTTTATTAATGAATTTCATATTCATTATAAGCAAATTTTGTTAGTAAATTATAGCGATGGTCCTTATTAGATAGTTCTCATAATTTTGTCTAATCAATCGAACATAAGAGTGTCATTGTAGGGTATTCAAACTTAAACCTTGCAAATTTAATTATTGCCATTCATAGAACAATATATTTATTTTTCTATCGAAATTGGGTATTTTCATTATGATGGATTCTATGGTACTTCTTAAGTAATTTGATTTACTTATGATATTATTGGACATGATTATTGTGAGAATTTCCTAGTGGACCCTTTTCTTGAGTTCATTTATGATGATTATGAAACATATTAGATTATGGTTTTATTTTAGTTCAAATTGATGTGATTGTGTCTTCTTCATGTCTTCTTTTACATTATGGGTTGTCAGGGTCTAGATGACCAAGGATAATATAGAGGTTGGGGTATGTGTCAAGTGTTCATGTTTTTCAGTTATGTCTAGTGTGTGTGCACTCTATCTGATTATCTCTCTTGTTTGACCTTTGGGCTCATGATATACTGTATTTTGTTTATGGTATCTTTGTAACTGTATATAGATCTTTCATGTGAATTTGCGTATGAGGTTACATAGTTGTATACCTGATTTGATCTAGGAGAGATCTATGAGCCTAGGGTAGTTTACCTAGATATGTGTTAGGAGGTGGCTTGCAATAAGTGTCAGGGCCCACAAGTGGCCGCCATGATCACTTATTGTAAGTTATAATAAACAAGTGATAACCTAATTAAATTAAGGGGAAATAAATGAACCTAATAAGATAAATTCCTCGCCCATGCCTGAGTGCTAGTATAGACTAAGATGGGAATGGAGATGATGTTGGCCACCTTGAGAGGTGTGTCTAGCATAGTTAATGGCTTCATCTATACGAGAAGTCATTGATCCATGTGTGGTCACTTGAGTGCCGGCATCTAGAGAGATTACCAAGATGAGACTCGAGGGTTAGACATACATGATGACACCTGCCTATGCATAGTCTAGTTATCCTACATGGTCGGTTGCCTCTAGATTAGTGAGTCATACCTATCACTATATTTGTTGACCTTGAGTTAGTAAGCATTCAGGCTTCCTTTTCCTAGTAGTGTATCTTTTTTTGGTTTGACTATCCAATTGGGGTATGATGTTATCTCCTCAGCATGGTGGGGTAGACCTTTGTGGTTCTACATGGATGGGTGGTAGTGATTCTTTACCATTTGAGATTCAATGTCCTGGTGTCGGTGCTTGATGGTGTCTTGCAGTTGGATTCCTTATGTTACTTCTTCATTGATGTTCTTTCTTATATTCTATTATGGTAAATCTTGTATTAGAGTATCACATGTGATACCTAATCTGGATATTGTAATTTAGTTGTTAGAGTGATTACTACATACCCTGCGACATGTGCAGTGGATGTATGTTTATTAGGATTCATGGATATTCATGAGATGTAATCATTATGATGTATTTGTTGTATTTAATTTATAGAATCTTTTGTTGATGTTATCAAATGAGTTAAGTTAGTAAGTATACTACGTCATGGGACCCATTAGATTTGTGACCTGTGTTTACAATGTGTGTTATGTGAGTTAATGGTTAATGCTTTCATGTGAATGTATATCTTATTTGTAAACTTTAGAAAAAAAAATTGTTCACCAAACTTAGTATCATGTTTTAGGTTAGTTTCTTTTGGGTTCCCTAGCAGGGCGTTACATAGGACACTTAGATGCAAAGTGACCAATCTTATTACATGAAAAACATTTGAATGGTAATTGACCTTCATACTTTCCCTTTCCTTTTTTTCTCTTTTAGCAATCATAGCAATGAAATCATCTAGTGTTTTTGCATCATCATCATCATCATCAAAATTACCAAAGACGTTCAAGGATTTCTTACCATGGGCTGAAGCTTTGAAGGCTGTCTCATTTTTAGGCTCTGTCTCAAACTTGATATCTCAAAGGCTAAAATCTTGTTGATTAAGGTCTCTCTCCTGAATTATTTTGAGAATGGTATAGTCTCTTCCAAGATGTTTATCTTGTTCTCATATTGATCTAGTGTCAAAGTAGTCATCAACTTATCCATGATGTCTTCTTCAGAAATCTCTCCACCATTGTTTTTGATTCTTGAAATTGCTTCATTAATCCTTTTATTGTAGGGTCTAATGCTTTCTTCAGGTAGCATCTCCAATGTATTGTACTTTTTCTTCCATGTTTTTTTGCACGCATTCTTGGCTTGGATGTCTCCTTCAAACATGTCTTCTAGATACTTCCAAATCTTGTAGGATTTATCTAGCTTCTTGATTTCTGAAAACTCACTATCAGACAAGGTGTTGATGAGGGATTCTTTAGCAATAGCATGTGAAGTGAACATCTCCTTTTTCTTAAGAGTTGCATCTTCCTTAGCAAGATCTAATAAAGAAGGAACCTCAGTTTCTTTAGTAGCTACTTCAAAGATCTCAAAGGCAATGCACTACAAATGTGTCATCATCTTGTTCTTCCAGTCAAGATAATTCTCTCCATAAAACTCAGGACTTTCTTTTCTAAAGAATGCCATCTGATCAACCTCAAGCTATTAAAATTTTTCTCCAAGGCACTTGGCTCTAATACCAATTGTTAGGAATAGTCCCAAGAGATAACTGAGAGGGGGGGAGGGTGAATCATTTATCTACAAGTTTCAATTCTTTATCCAATTAAGTATGTAATAACATTAAGCATAAACACAATGAAAGAAAACTTAACAGAACACCACAATTTTGGTTACTTGGGAAACCCAAATAGGTAAAAACCCTGGTGGGAATTGACACCCACTAAGAACTACACTAGTGTATTATGATCCATGTTAGAAGATCTTACAACCCTATTAGGAGTTGATCTTTACAATGTAATAAGTAAACTGACCTGGTCAAGGTTTAGACCCTATTAGAAGTCTTTTGCAATTAACCTTGTTAGGGGTGAGGATGCACTGTTTGAGAGCACACTGCTCAAAGGGGTGAAGGCTGCAACCTTTTGTTTAATAGATAAACACTATATCTAGATCTTGGTGAACTACGTGTAGACCTATTATCTTGATCAGTTCCAATGAATAGCATATACTTTCTCTTATGTCACATAGACCTTCTTCTGATGGCTCAACACTTCACACTCTCTTCTCTACTCTTTTCTTTTAACTCTGAACCATACTTGACAATCACAAAATGACTGCCTATAAGTATATTTCCTCTAAATGATATAATCAAGTTGTCCTATTAGAACCATCTTGAAATCATATTAGAGAAACAATACAACTCTCCAATAATACTTCAGTCGGCTCTACTAAGCACACAACATAAACTAGGACTTTGTAATTCCATGAGTAGACGCCACACTACACATAGTCGGCTTCACCAAATTATCTCCAACTTTCTTCTCCCGCTGAATTACATCATGCACTCTTAACCAAACATTTTTAACTCTCTTCTTACATAAATCCAAGAGTGCATACCGAGATGATAGGTGCAACTACTGTAATCATATAAACATTGTCAGATCTTCCAGATAAACTCAGGAAACTATGACTGTCAACTAGAGACTTCATAACTCAACCTATACTACATATCTAACTCTGCATTCATAAAAATAACATCATACATATTTCTACAACATAAATATGAAGGCGCAAGGCTCTACTGCAACTGTACGGCCAATCACATAGATAACTGTTCCTGGGACCTGTCAGGAACACTCATTGATATACACAACTGTACTGCTGTCTTTACTCAGAATCAACCTTTGTGTCTATGATATCATGTTGATAACATATCCATGCATCATATGCTGAATGAATTTTCCATCATTCTTCCACGCATGTTTCTTACCATATGTTGTCATCAATGACAAACATATAGACAACAAACTAACTTGTTGGAAAATCTCCAACAAGAAATCTCCAAGAGGCCTATATTGTCAATGGAGATTAAAAATCTTTTGATACCAGTCGTGTAGTAATCTTGAGAAATATTAACTTTTTACAAATGTGGTTAGGGATTAAGGTGGTTGCTGACCCAGAATAGGTGAAATCATACATGCTAAGTGAAGGATATGTTCCTGCCGAGGAAGAAAATGAAGTGGGGTATCACCATCGTGCTGAATGTTTTTTTATTAGCAACCTTAGGAAAGGAGACAAAACAAAATCTACACTAGCGGGATTCAAGCGCTCTTATGGTTCGAGGAGATCCTAAAAAGAAAAGAAGAGAATCAGGAGGCTTTTGGAGTTGGAAGATCATTGCGCTTCAAGAAGAAGAGTTTTGCGCATGGGAGAGCCTTGTGTTCCAAGAAGAAGAATTAATTCCCTACTTGGAGCATTGGTTGTTGTAGATAAGATGAATGATGTTTTGGTTTCCTTTGACATAAGTATCAATTTTAATAGGATTTGATCTTTGATAGGTTGTTGGTTGGTTTGTAGGCTCTCTTTTGGGGTATTTTACAAACTATATTTTACTAAATTTTTTGAAAATTTCTCTTCTGTGTGGGATAAAAAATGATGTTTGGATGTAAACAACATTATTTTGCACTGAATCGGTGATGACAAACTTTCTAAGTTAATCTTAATACTTTTTTTTTTAAAAAAAATTATTTATTTTATATATATATTATATTATTTGATATATATTATTAATATAATTTTGACTTTAACCCTTTATTGATCCAAAAGAATGCATGCAACATGGAAATTTAAAATTTACCAATTTGAACATGTAGAAACTTTATTTTTTAATGTTGAGAGATGTCAAAAACGCCATAGCAAACCAAAACACACACCAAAATTGAAATTAAAACTAAAATATTTTTCAACAATGTAGGATCACTTATATGAACCAAGATGTTGCATCATCATTTTGGCTAGTCATGTCTAAACCTCCTCTAATTGGCTTCACTCTAAAGCCTAATATAATCAGCTTACCCAACTAATTCAAAACTTTAAAGTAATGTCTCTCACTTCATAGTCTTACTGTATCCTTCCCAATGAGAAGGGTGGCTTGGGTATAATTTATCCTTGTGTATTGTGTTCGAAGGTAATGCTTAGAAAATTTTGATTAGGGATGTAGTACCCCTCCCCTAGTCCAATTTTATAAATGTTATGATTACTTTACGATGATAGATTATATGTTAGGAAATCATTGATGCTTATCATTTTACTGATCTCATACTTGCATGTGTATGGTTGATGTGTTTGTTTTATATTTTTGTTTGACGTGCCTAATGTGGTTGAGGGACAGAGTCGTAGTTACTTTCTTGCAAGATCCACATGATCGGCTGATCCCCACCATTGTCTGTTATATATTTATATATGTATGTACATGCGGGTGTTGTATGTAGGTTTGCAGGTACCGGGCATCGACTTCCCTAAATTGTCAGGATGAGTGTGCCCTATCACAATATCTCAAATGGTAAGAGAGGGGAGATAATACATGGATCCAAAACCGTAACCTAAGCCCATTTGTCCTAGGATTAGACAAGTATCTGTTAACTACCCTATCCAAATTTGTTAGGTTGACAAAGTTTGTGGATCCCTTCCTTGAGCTTGATTGTTTTATATGATGTTCTTATTTTATTACTTTTTGAGTATGTGTTTTTCTATAGTCATGGAAATTAATATTATATTTGGAAAATAATATTAAATTTAATTCCTATGTTTTGTATGATTATTAATTAATTAAAAATCAAATATTAGGATATTTGGTTTTAATTAATTAATTGTGTGAAAATAGGATTAATAATGTTCATTAGATATTAAATAATTAAATTGCATGATTTAATAGTTTTTTGAATATTAAATTATTTAATGAGAGATTATAATAATAAGATGTGCTTTATTTAAGTTTGAATATGATTTGTTTCAAAAGGTGACAACTTGTCTTTAGGAGTCTAAGTTGAGTTGTGCACAATTAAAAGATATTTTTAATTAATAATTAGGAATTTCTTTCAAATCAAGAGTGTGAGTTTGATTAGGAGTTGTCTTATGAGTCATCTAGGGTTTGCATGAATGGTGGAGTTGAATCCCTAATAAGGGGAATTTTCATTCATTTTGAAAAAAGGAGGTTGTTGGAGATTTGTGGAGAGAGCTTTTGGAGAATTTTAGACATTTTTGTGATTCTGGAGCTTTGTGTGTGTGCTTGAGTTTTCTGGATGAAGATTGCTTGCATCTAGATTTGGGCTTTGCATACACTGTTGTGTGATGATGGATATCACCTTCATGAAATTAAGATCTAATAGCATCAATTTAAAGAAAATACAATGCAAATCTAATTTAAAATGAAACTATAATCTAGAACATCTCATGGTTCTCTAGAAAGAAGTGGTAAATGAAGCTCTCAGCTTAGATCCTCACTAGTGACACTTCTAAAATGAGAATTTATGCTTCTACTATGCTCATTCAATGCTTAATCTAGCTGTAATTGACAAATTACAATGATAATTGCTCTAAATTGCTCTTAATTTTCTCTTAGAATGCACTCAATTGCCTATAGTAACAATGCTTTACAAATGAAGTTCTAAGATGGAAATGCTCTCCAAAATGCCTCATATTTATAGTAAATGTCCAAGGATAGGGGGTGGAGTGAAGTAATCATTGTTATCCCTTGGTTGAGTCAAATACTTTACATTGTTCATAAATGGGGGGACAAATGAGGGGACAAGCCTTTAAATGGTTTCAAAGCTTTGGACAATTTAAATGTTTGAGTGATTTATGTATTTTTGTCCTCAATTTTCATTGGTTCATCAACTTTATTGAAAGAAATTAGGATTTATTAAATTCAATTAATTAATTAAATTTAGCCCTGTAAGGGTAATGGGTTCATTTTGATTTCTGATTAAAACAACTATACAATTAATTGATTAAAATCAATTATATAGTGTTTTTGGCCCCTTTAAGCTTTGATTTAATTATTTAACATCATTATTTAATTTCTCCTTTGTTTTAATTGATTTTGTCCCACTTTATTTAATTATGTCCATTTTTACTTGATTTGATCCATTTTGATGATTTAGTGCATTTTATTGATTTTTGCAATTTAAAAGCACTTGTCCAATTTTGTGTGTCTACAAATGCCCCTCTTTGGATTGATGTACGAAGAACGTTGATTCAAAGATTCTTATGAGTCCTGATTGCTTTTTTAGATCCTGATTGCTGGTTCATTGATATGCCTCTGATACTGATTGATTGCTGCCTCTGATACGATATGATATGATTGTTGCCTCTAATAATGAAACAAATTTTTTTATGATGCCCCACTGATTGCATGATGTTTGATTGCAACTTCCATTTGATACCCTGATGCCCCCTCAGAAATTAAAACATATTAATTTCTTGATTTGAAAATTTTTGATGATGTTTGATTTCTCGAATATGTTTTCATTTCTAAAAATTTGATTATATGTCATGATTTAAGAATATGCCCTGTTTGTTTTGATTAGTCAATATAGGTCCACGTCCATTTTCACCTCCAAAATTAGGTCAAAATACCTTAAATAGGTTGATAAACCTTATTTTTCTATTCATTTTTACTTTCCATCTTTGGTAATTTTGCTCTGATCCTCTAGTGAATTTTGAGATGGTTGTGCTGATTCGTGAGCATAGATTCAAGAGGTGACGGAGATATACGAGGCCACCTGAGTATGGACCTCTGATAAGTCATTCCCAACTCCTTTACATTTATGGTGCATTTATTAGCATTTATTGCAATTTCCTTGTTTCATCGTTGCGTGTAATGTGCAAAATCTTTCCTAGGAGTAATTTAATGTCGCCTAGACCTTTTAACTGTCACCTCTGTGCTTTTCTCTCTTGCTTCCATGTGTTTGACTACTGCTTAGGAAAATTTCATCCTCACCTAGGAATAAGATATTCACACCTATAGCTAGGTCAAAATGCCCCTTTTCATGTATGCTATCGCGTATGAAAACCCTAGCGATTTTACTATCGCCTAGGCTAACATTTGTTGTCACGTAACATGATTCACTATCGTGTAGCATGCAAACTATCGCCTAACACCCGAATAATGTCGTGTTGCATGTTTTTATTATCGCCTTAGGTAAAATGTTGCCTGACATAGGTAAAATCACGCTTGTTGATTTTTTTATAAAAAATTTCACTTATACCTGATTGTGTCTGATGAAGAATTTGATAACTTTTGATGATAGGTGTGAATGATTAGGTTAGGTCTGTTACTTGCAACAAAATAATTGGATTAGGATATTAGGATAGTGGTATCATAAAATATGATTTGTCAATCCAATTAGGATAATTACTAATAGGATAAATCAATCAGTGTGAAAACCAATATGATTTTGATACTACTTAGTTCATTCTCAGGATACAGAGACACGAACAAATGGTACTGGGTGTGATTACTTGATACTTTTGATAAGATTGACTTGATATAATTCCTTGATATGATATACTGATATGATTCCTTTACTTTTCCAATAGGCTCACTTTCCTACCCTATATATCCATTCATTTGCATCATGGGTAATTGATTTAGGTCAGGCACTGACAGCAGCCGAGTATCATGTGATTGAGCGATGTGGTTTGAGTTTCCTACTTGATCTCCCACAGTTTCAGCTGAACCATGGGTTACTTACTGCAGTGGTGGAGCGATGGCACTCTGACCACAATGCATTTCATTTACCCTATGGAGAGATGACGATCACGTCAGAGGACATGTATCGATTACTATGGATCCCTTGTAGAGGAGAGTTGGTATACTATGACTTCGTCTATGATTCTATTGTCTACTGACGAGTGTTCGGGGACAACACTATAGGTGATGGTGATACTATCACATGGCCTCAGTTTGCTTCCTTTCTAAGATTGCCAGCCATACTTGGTGCCTTGATTGGTGGTTTTCTCCTTCCTGACTGACAAGGTCATAGTTTTTTTGTCGGATGGGGTAGGATATTGGAGGATTTTCTTTCTCATCCTTAATGCTTTGATTGGGGTTCTTGCATCCTTGCTTAGCTTTATCATGATTTACATGAGGTAGTGTATAGACAGAGTTCTGCTTTATCAACTGGTGCTATTGTTCTTCAGTTACGGATATGGGAGCATCTTCCCATTACTAGGCCCATTTTTGATAGGAGACGGCTACGGGGATATCCTTATGCTTTTTTTTATATAATGGGATGGTTACTTAGCATCATTTGGGTCATTTGGACTACTGGCACCGATAGATAGATGATATTGATCAGGTGATATGGCATCCCTACCTTGGTTGTGATCGATGGAGAGAGGATGAGGATGAGTTATCTTATATGTTCACTCCTCGTTGGATGATTGGGTGCACTACTACTACTATTGAGTGCTTCTGCTTCAGCAGAGTTTTGAGATAGTATGGTCAGATGCAGGGTATGCCTCAGGGCAATGCTTTATATGTGTGAGTACAGGTAGAGACATCTATGTGGGGGCCTTGCATTGATTATGAGTTTTCCTTAGATCAGATTATAGGGATTACTATGTGCAGATGGGAGATGCTTGTTGGTATGGAAGATGCTGGTATGTCTCATGAGTATGAGGACTGGTGGGGCTCGTAACAGGTTCATTCATTTCACTAATCCCTTAGAGCCTATTCCTGGTCGATGTGATGGTGGTGGTGTTGATGGTGGTGGTGGCAGACATAGGAGAGGATGAGGACATAGAGATCCTCATGGTGATAGACATGGTCAGGGTGATGGAAGAGATATACAAGTTGATGTAGTCCTGACAGTTCATCCTAGAGCAGCAGTTAGATAGGATAGAGCTCATAGAAAATAGAGAGCTCAGAGATAGGCTCACGTTGATGTTGCTAGACATATTCCTAGAGGTTTAGATCCTTTGGTTCAGTTACAGTGAGTAGCTTTGGAACAATAGGATGATGATGCTCAACAGGATTAAGCATAGCAAGTTCTGGCACAATAGATGCCTCTACCAGTTCAGCAACCATAGGATCAGGGGCAAGGTGCACATGATGCTCCCACTGTCAATTTATTAGCTTGAGATATGCAAGTGCCGAGGATAGATATGTCCACTATTGTGGGTCATTTGGATCAGGTTGCCTCCTTGCTACAGCAGTTTGTGTCAGCCATGGTTGTTCAGAGATAGGATGGAGTGAGCACTTCTCAGGCTCCTCCTCCACCAGATGGTAGAGATCTAGGTGCCACAAGATTGTGATTGACTGCTAACAGACTCATCCATCATTGATGTCCAAAGTTCCCTATTTCATGCTATTTGATTGATTGGGACCTTTGATGTATCCCTTTTGATGATATTGTATCTCGATGTACTAATTTGATGGATCACTGATAAATAGTTTTTTGATGATATATGATGATCTATTGTCGCGGTCTCTTTGATGAGTTGTTTATGAGATTATCTTTTATGCAGCTATATGATGTCTTATGCATTTATTGTGATTTATGCTATGGATGCAGTTATCTTATTTTAGGATATAGATAGATGAGTGCAATGATGTATGGATTTTGATGAGATGCTTTTCTATTTTTCAATGTATGGATGCAAAATGTTTTATGGAAATGCACATGTATGTTCCTATGTTTTTTATTTTTTCAAGTATTTAGATGTATGCAATGCAAAATCTTATTTACATGAATGTATAATGTATGGAAAATGATTTCTTTTCTTTTCTTTTTCTGATATATGAGTAATGAATAATGATTAATGCTATGCATGAATACAAAAGATAATCTCACTTGCATTGTTTGGAATCACAGATTATGATGAATGTTTGAATTTAATCTTCCCCCATTTCTTTGATGTTTGAAACAACTCAAGTTTTTATTGATGTGCCCCACTTTGTCCTTGGAAATTAACCATAAATAAATGCAATTAACTTAACATAATAATGCAATGCAATTAATCTAATATGATAATGCAGTTAATCTATCATGATAATGCAACCTAAGTGTCACCAGCTTTTAGCAAAGAAATGCCATGAGGATAAATTTTCATCATTGAGCATTTTTGGGACCAGAAAGGTAGTACAATCATCACTAACCACATCATGATGATATGAATACCACTTTTTATTGCTTTTTGGTAACCTCATTTTGAAACTAGTACAACCCTCACTAGTTGGATGACCAAACTATGGGAATCTGAATACTGGTGTCAATGGATTCAATGTTGCAAGTGGATTTTTGGTATTAAGATATGGAAGATCTAAATAGCCAAGGGATCCGTTTGTGTAAACAAGGAAAGGTTAATCCTTCCTCTTATGCGATAGTCCTCGATGGTTCTTTGATGACCATGTCATTAGATGAATTCTCATAAGTTGATGAATCTTCCTCAAAACAATCACTCAAAGGAAAGAAAATATCATGCCTCTATCATGGCCAATCTAGTCGAAACATCATCAATTAGTGAAAGAGATGTGATAAAAATTCAATTTCCTAAAAAAATTATCAAAAAGCTTTAAGTGTTTTGCCATGTTTTCATGATTTTCAAAAAGTATTTCAAAGCATTCTGATCTTTAAGATGTTTTGTCAATTTTAAATCCTGAATAATAAAGTCAATGAAGGCTCATGGATCAAGTTGTAGGATCAAATACTTGGGTTGTGAATAATGATAGCCATCAAAGGTTCATGAAAATTTCTCTCTCTAAAGTTTTGATAAGTCTCTCTCTGACGTGACTGATTGTAGCACTTATTGAATCCATATGGTACCAAAATCCCAATCCTTTCCTGCCCCAAGTGATAAATGCAATCATGTGACAAACTTAGGGCTATAGGCAATGCAACAATGTGACTAAAAGCTTTATTATGACTATATACAAATGATAGATGCAATGAAGGTTTACAAATGGGATGTTGGAAATGCAATATGTACACATGTGACTAGGAAAGACAAACTTAAGGGAACAAAAGGTGCTTGTTTACCAAGTTTTCACCCTTTGGACGGATCAAGCTCTTTTTTTTTGTTTTTAAAGCTTTTCTCTTTTTCTTTTTTTTTTTGCTACCAAGGTGCCTATTTGCTAGGTTTTCACCAAGGCACTTTTTTCTTTTTCCAATTTTTTTGTATTTTTCTTTTTCTTTTTTTTTTCTTTTTTCTCTTTTTCATATCATCAAGGTGCCTATTTGCTAGGTTTTCGCCAAGACAACATCTTATTTGAATGTTTTTGATCTTTTGTGCTTTTCCAATGTTTTTAGTATTTTCAAGATCTCTTTTGAACCATGTACAATAAATATGATGCTCTCTCATCTGGTGCTCTTTATACTCTTTTGTCTGACTCATGTGTAGAACCTTTTGAGATGAATACTATTGATGGGTTCTTGGAGTTCCTCTCCTTCACAATATAATAGCTTATAGGTTCTTGTGCCAAATGAAGATACTATGATGAATGGGCCAAGCCAATTAGCTTCCCATTTTCCTTTCTTCTCTCTTTTAGCCTGATTCTTTGGGTTCTCTCTCAACACTAAGTCTCCTACCTAAAAGACTCTTGGTTTGATATGTTTATTATAGTTCCTCGAGATTCTATTTTGATACACTTTCAGGTGCTCATAAGCTTGTGTTTGATGCTCTTCAAGTAACTCCAATTGTTGAAGTCTAGCAACTCTATAGTCTTCATCTGTGATCAATCCTTGTAATGACACTCGTAGAGATGGTATTTCAACCTCTAATGGTAGAACTACTTCAGCCCCATAGACTAATGAGAATGGTGTGGCTCTCGTAGGGGTTCTTATGCTAGTTCTATAGGCCCACAATGCTGGATTAATTTTCACATGCCAATCACTTCCTGATTTATTGACCGACCTCTTCAAGATTTTCAAGATATTCTTATTCGTGGCTTTAGCTTGCCCATTTCCCTGAGGGTAATAGATTGATGAGGAGTGGTGAGTGATATGAAATGTTGCACAAAGTTCATCAACATCCTTGTTTTTGAATTGTTTTCCATTATCTATTATTATGGCATGAGGAATACCATATCGGAAAATGATGTGATTTAAGATAAGCATGGAAATTTGTTTGCCCATTGTCATTATCAAAGGAACTGCTTCTACCCACTTAGTGAAATATTCCGTTGTGGTTATTATGTATTTGTGCCCATTTGAAGAAGTTGGGTAGATCACCCCAATCAAGTCAAATCCCCATTGGTAAAAAGGCCATGGTGTAACAAATGGGTGTAATTCCTATTCCGGTGCATGTATCATGTCACCATGATATTGACATTTGTGGCATATCTTGACAAAATGGCAAGCATCCTTTTCTAATGTCTTCCAGAAATACCCTAAGCAAAGGATTTTCTTGGCTAGGTTTAAACTGCTTGAGTGTGACCCGCAAATGCCTTTGTGGACCCCTTGTAAAGCTAACTTAGACTCTTCTTCCTCTAGCATCTAAGTAACGTCCCATCAAGACCCTTACGATACAATGTTTTTGAAAGGATTATGTAACGGGCTGATTGGCGTATGAAATTGCATTTTTGGGCCCAGGATTGGTCTAAAGGCAGCACTTGGTCATTGAGATATGTGTATATAGGGTTGTACCAAGGGGAGTCATGTCCATGTAATAGGTCAACAATTTGGGTTTCGGGAAGGTTGAATACTAGTTTCAGCAACTCTTCCACCAAGAACTCATACTTCTCATTTTGGTCTGGTTTTTGTAACAAGGAAGCCAAGGTGGCCATGGCATCAGCTGCTCTATTTTTCTCTCTAAGAATCTGCTCAAAAGTGATCAAGGGAAAATACTTCTTCCATCCATTAATCATAGTCCTATATGGCATCAAATTTTCATCTTTGGTGTTATATTCATTATTGACTTGATTGATGATGAGCTGAGAATCTCCATAAACTTGTAGCTCTATGATGTTCCATTCTAAGGCCATTTTGATGCCTATGACTAGTGCCTCATATTCCGCTATATTATTTGTGCATGGAAACAAGAGCTTGTAGGAATTAGGAATAGTGTAACCTTGAGGAGTGACCAATAGTATGCCGGCCCCAGAACCTCCTTGAGTATAGGAGCCATCAAAGTATAACTTCCATGTTTTTGCTTCTATGTTTACATTGGCGGAATCTAGAAATTCCACTTGAATATTTTGTGTAGAAGTCATGGGATTCTCAGCTAAATGATCCGCTATCACTTGCCCTTTTATTGCCTTTCTATCGACATACTCAATGTCAAATTCACTCAATATCATAACCCACTTGGCTATCCTACCCGTTAAGGCAGTTTTGCTTAACAAATACTTGAGAGGGTCAATTTTGGCAATTAACTTGACCTTATGCATCAACATATAATGTCTCAACTTTTGAGATGCAAACACCACTGCTTGGAAAGCTCTTTCCATGAATGTGTAATTAAGTTCATATTTAATCAATGTCCTACTCAAATAGTAGATAGCTCTTTCATTTCCTTGTTCATCCTCTTGCACCAAAAGCACTCCTAGGGATCTTTCAATGGTAGATATGTATAAAAGCAATACTTTTCCCTTGATTGGTGGCATGAGAATAGGTGGATTTATCAAATAGGTCTTCAATAATGTGAAAGCTTGATCACATTCCTCATCCCACATGAATATAGTATCCTTATGTAGTAATCTAGTGAAGGAATGACATTTTTCAGCCAATTGAGAAATAAACCTTCTTATGGATTATATTTTGCCTTGTAAGGATCTCATTTGGCTGATGTTCCTAGGTATCTCCATGTCCATTATGGCTTGTACTTTCTCTGGGTCCACTTCAATTCCTTTAGCAGAAACTATATAGCCTAATAACTTGTTGGATTGGACACCAAAGGCACATTTCTTTGGGTTTAATCTAACTTTGAATTGTTCCAACTGAATGAATATCTTTCTTAGAATTTGGAGGTGTTCTTCTCTTTTGTGGGACTTTGCTAGTATGTCATCCACATAATCCTCTAAAAAGTTGTGCATCATGTCATGGAAGATAGTTGTCATGGCCCTTTGATATGTGGCTCCGACATTTTTAAGGCCGAAGGGCATGACGTTCCAACAAAAGGTGCCCCAAGGGCAAGTAAAGGTTGTCTTTTCTTGGTCTTTGGGTGCAATTTTTATCTGATTGTAACCACTAAAACCATCCATTAATGAGTACATGGAGTGACTTGCTATCAAATCCACTATGGCATCTATGCTCGGAAGTGGGAAATCATCCTTAGGACATGCAAGATTCAAGTCTCTAAAATCCATACACACACAAATAGATTTATCATGCTTTGTGACCAGTACAATGTTAGAGATCCATTCAACATATGCTATTGCTCTTATAAATCCAACCTTTAACAATTTTTCCAATTCTGCCTTCACTAGGAGAGCCACATGTGGATGCATTTTTGTAACTTTTTCTTCACGGGTTTAACCCCGGGTCTAACATTCAAATGATGCATTATGAAATTGGGATCCAATCTAGGCATTTCGGCATATGACCATGCAAAGTTCACTTGTTGTTCTTGGAAAAACTTGATGAAATCCTCTCTTTCTAGAGGTGTAAGTGATGCTGCCAAGTGTATAAATTTTGGATCCAATTCTATCCCAATGTTGACCTTTTCTGTTGGTTCTATAAGAATAGGTGACCTTTCTTCCTCATGTTTGGGAAAGGTATCCAATCTCTCTTCTTTTGGTGCCATAGTTGGGTTTTCACCATAGGAAACATCTTTTATCTTTATTTATTTTTGTTCTAGTAGTGCCACATAGTGGTTTTCATCACTAGAACTTTTCATTTTTTTATTTTTTTTCATTTTTTTCTTTTGACTAATAGAATGGACCCCTGCTATTCTCATCATGTTCATATTGAATTCATTGGTGAAAGAGGGTTCAACCACATTAAGGTATTGGCTCATTGCTTGGTCATTTGGAAAATAAAGTAAGTCATTTGGCTCGGTTTGGTCCCAATCAATGAGGTCTGGATGTATCAAAAGTAAGGATTCATTGGGTAAAATGTCATCAATAGGGTTTATGGACATGAATTTGTTTGAGGGTTCATACATTGTATTGTTTAGATCTATGATGTGAGCTTCCTCGAGATGGTCCATGGAAGAAGGGTCAAAATCCCCTTCACTTGAGTCTTCTTCGACTTCTATGGGAAACAACATGGGAAAAGCCATGAGTGGATTAAAACTAACATTTGAATCTCCCTCCTCTGAAGGCATCCAAAATGTCTCTATCCATGTTTGATTGGTAGGTGCGTGCCCTATGTTAAGATCTTGGATATTAGGCTCTTCATTGATTTGAGTTTCTTGCCTTGGGATCTTTGCATAAGTATGTATTGCAATCACCTCCTTATCTTGACATGATTCATCTGATAGGGTATCCCACTCATAATCTCAGGAGTCATCACTATCTCCATCAGATTCTAAGGCATTTACTTGAGGATAAAAGTCTTGCATTGGGCTGGAGCTTTCACCTTTGTATTGGTAACCCAGTCCAAATTTTTCTTCTTTTTCCCTCCAAGTAGGTTCAATGGGTTCTAGTAATCCTCTATTTCTTTGGCCTAAGGGTCCTCTTCCCTTGTATCCCATCTTCTACATTATCTCAAACCCTTTCCCATAGTGCTTGGTTTGTATATTAACATGTTGGATTCTTTCCATGGGAGTGTTTGAAATATCTTCCTCATCATGATAAAGCCATTGAAGGACTTCAATCTCCTCTTTGTCGAATGCTACTTTGTCAGTTTCTCTTATGAAGTAAGAGTTGTACTTATGAGGTAAGTGTTCTTTAGATGGTTTTCCATGTGTCCTTGGAGATGTGGGCATGTCGAATAGGGAAACAGAGTATTCCCCTACTCCTTTTGAACTAATTTTGCATTGTTTGTCAAATGCCTCCATCATCTTATCCATTTTCTTGTAGTTTTCCTTTTTAGCTTCATCTTTTTCTTCTCTAGTAGGTTTTCAGGGTACTATATCTAATTTGGGAGTTTGATATGAACCCTCATTAGTAATTGGACCCTCGTAGCTCATCTTTTCCTTTCCCTTAGTTGATGTCATTGAGCTATCTTGAGGAGGGTTTTGAGTAGCATTTAATGTTATGAACGAATCATCCATTTTGGTATCTTCAATGTTGAATCTTTGAATGATTCCTTCCCGGTTATGTGGAATATATAACTCATGAAGGGGTTTGAGTGCATTGCAATATTGGAATGGGTTTCAATCCCTTCCAATCGTGATTTCTTCACCCATGTAAGGAAATTTGATGCATTGGTGGTACATGGATGGGACTGCTTGCATCTCGTGAATCCATGGTCTCCCCAACAAAATATTATAAGTTAACTTCATTTCCAATACTTGGCAATTGGTGTCCTTCTTGACGGGTCCCACTTGTATGGGCAATACGATCATGCCTTTAGAGGACCTTTCAGCTTCATCATAAGCCTTGATAGTGATTTTTTTCATAGGGTCAATGCAAGACTCGGACAACCCTAAGGATTTAACAAGACTTAATGTACAAATGTTAAGACCAGCTCCTCCATCAATGAGGGCTATTTTGACTTTATGCCTTTCGATTAAAACCTCTATATGCAATGGTAGATTTTGAGGATGGGTTATAGACATGTCATCTTGGTTGGAAAATGAGAGACAATGAGGTGCCACAAGATGACCTACCATATTTTGGAACTTCTCCTCTTCTAAGTTAGTTGGAACATTCATCTCTATTAGAGCTTTTTCTAAAATATCCTTATGGTTAGGGGATAACTTCAATAACTCCAAGATAGAGATTTGCATTGGAGTTCTTTGCAACTGATCAACCAAGCTATAAGGTTTTACTGCGGTAGAAGGTTGCTTGACCACAATGTTGGACTACGAAGTACTAATAACTTTAGGAGAAGCCCCTTGTAGGGACATTCTAGAATTCTGCCCTCTTGTAATGACATTTGATGTCTCTTTTTGGGGCTGTTCATTGATTATTATAGCATTCACAATGTTATCATAAGGTGGTGGAAATTTAATGTTATTGGTGCTTTGTCTCTTGCCATTAGACGACTCCCCTTTGTCATGTTTGTAAAAAGGTTGTTTGAATGTTGTATGATCTTCATTGCTTTGAGGTCCATCAATGGTGAACATGCCATTATCAATTAAATCTTTCACTATATTCTTTAGCTACAAGCATTCATTTGTTGTGTGCCCTCGAATTCTGTGGTACTCACAATGGCTATTGGCACTCCACCAACTAGGCTTGTTATTTGGCTCATAAGGTTGAATGCTGGGTAAAGTAATGACATTATTAGCCATGAGAGTCTTTAATGCCTTTTCGAGGGGTTCACCCAAGGGTGTGAAGTTCCTTTGAGGAGTGGGCACCAAATACTTATCAAATTTATTATTTCTTGCATTATTTCCTTGGTTGCCCTTATTGGCATTGTTGTTATTGGAAGGTGCATTGGATGTCTAATTGACATTATTCACCTAATTAGGTGTCCTCGCAAGAGAAAATGGGACCACCTTCAAGTTGCTAGACTCCACCACACCATCATTAACAATTCCCTTATTGTTGTTCTTATACCGACTATTACTATTGAACCAATTATTCTTCTGATTGTTGCCATTGTTGGAGTTATTGTTGTTGGAGTTATTCTTATTATCTTTATACAATTTTAGTTCTCCACTTTTGACCAACACTTCCTCCGTTGTTACTCCATTTTCAATTAAATCCTGGAAGGTCTTGGGACATTGCATTCGCAATCGGTAGTTCAACTCATTTCTTAAACTATTTATGAAGATATCCATCTTCTCTTTTTTAGGCATGCTCCTAGGATATCTTGCAAAAATTATCCTCCGTCTTTGTAGAAAAGTGAGGAATGCCTCTCCATCCTTTTGTTTAGTGTTACATAATGTTATCATCGTGACCTCATGCTTGATGTTATATGAGTAATGGGCCACAAATTTTGAAGCTAACTCTTCGAAGGTCTTAATGTCGGAGGGTAACTTAGAAAACCACTCCATAGCCATGCCTCCTAAGCTTCATGAGAATAATCTCATTAAATATGTTGTATCATGCATGAACTCTAAGCTCAAGGCACAAAGCTCACGTAAGTGATCCTGGGGATCTGACGTTCCTTCATACTTGTCATACTTGGGGAACACTACATTGATTGGGAATGACACCATGACCAAGCTTTTATCAAATGGGAATGGACACAATGCTTCTATGGAGAAAGGCTTGGGAGCTTCGCTTTTCTTAATGGTATCCAATTGCATTTGGAACATCTTGAACTGCTTATTCATGATGTCTAAGGTACTCTCCTCAACTTCTGGTAGTTTGAGTTGGTTAACATCATAGTCACGGGGAAGCTTGAGGCCTTTTTGTGCTAAGTCCAGAAAGTACTTTTCTCTATCTTTATCCATTGCCTTTTCCATGAGCTTTCAGAAATAGGGACATTGGATAGCCTCACTAACCTTTTCATCCATGGCATCTTCTATCATTGCTTCAGTGTTAGTTTTATTGTGAGTGTTGTCAATCCCTTGAGCATTTTGATCTACCCCTCCATTATTGGTATTTCCTTGGTTATTTATGGCAATGCCCCCATTATTGGCATCACCTTGGTTAGTGGGATCAATGCCACTATTGTCTTTACCACCCAAACTACCATAATACATCATGTTGTCTTCCACTTCTTGTTCGGGTGATTTTTGGGGTATTCTAGGAGTGGTAGACTCATCTCCTGGGTAAGGGAGCTCTTGTCTCAAATAGGTCCCGTCTACTTGCAAGGTTTTTTTAATGTAGTAAGATCTAGTAAGAGTAGGCATGAACCTTGGAGAGTAGGAGTTGATATTACTCAGGGTCTAATCCTTTGTTGAGTTTGTAGCAATGATATAGAAATAGGATTTTTGACCGAACTGAAAGTTGGAACAGTAAGAACACAGAAAAGGGTACTCAAATATGTGCTCAAAATTTTTTGACCCCCCTTGTAAATACTCTTTGTTTTCCCTTTTAGATTTTTGGGCGTCACTAGCCTGGGTGTAGGCGTGACTAAAACTTCTTTACGCGTGAACTAGTTTATCTTTAGGTAGCACACTATAGATGTACAGGTGACACTTTGCTATTACTAAGCGAGTTTCCAGTTTTGACAGGTGTGTTTGAAAATTTTCTAAGCATGACTTAACTGTGTCTACATGTTTTTAAACAAGTCACAGGCATGACTGAACCTCTGATAGGTGAGTTTGTTTTATGCATAAGCGACACTTCTCTGACTAGTTTGTAAGATTTTGGATTTTTAAATGTTTAAGATCAGTCTTTTGAAATTTACTTGTTTGAAAATAGAAAAACAATCACAACACACACATCACTTTGTCATCATGTCCCTAAAAACACTCTAATGTGTATATTCTCCAATGTTTTTCACAAGTATATCACAAGAAAGAATTCCAAACAGCCTACCTAAAGTCAATTTCGGCTTGTAAACATGGCTCTACAAGGTGGCCTTGCTATTTTATCCAGGTTTTAATATATATTCCATTCAAATAGACTTCAATCTCTCATCCTCCAAGGAGGCTTCCCACACGCACCGAAGTATGATTTTGTGCAATCCGTGAGGACTACTAGAGGAAGGTTGAAAAATTAAAATCCATTTGTCATGCACCCCATTAAGGATACATGCGTTTCATTTTAGAGTGGGTCGGATTCCCACGACAAAAGTGAGTGTATCCCACTTTGGGTTGTCCCTCTCACTGACCTCATTAAGGAAAACTTGGGAGGCGAGCCCACTATTGCTCTAGCATATATATGAAAAACAAGAAATGAACTTAGGCCGACAAGTTTGGGAGTTTGGTTCACTCAAAGAGTGAAGAGCATATCCCTATTGTCTTTCTTTGTTCCACACACTTAGACACACATTTGTTCTTTCCCAATCTCTTGACAAGGAGATTCTTAGAATTGAAGTGTGAAATTCATTTCCTATTTTATCTCAAGCTTATATCAAAAGGAATGTCACAATTTAATCAAATGCAAGCCTGAATAGGAGAATACCTTTCCTTGTAGCTAGCCTAAGCTAGGGGCATTTTTGAAAGGTTTCATCATTGTTTTTCACTCACCTTGGCAAGATCCTCCACCAAATGTGCTTGTCCACTAGCAAGTTAGTCAACACTAACAAACACTATGAGGGGAAACCAAAATCGAACTTGACAAAGCAAAGATTTATGTAATGAATTTTAAGTACTTTAATTGCAAATTTTCAAATAAAAATTTGAACTAAGGACTAAAAATCCAATTAAGAGAGACAAATTTATGTTTATAAGCTTCAATTACAACAAGGTATTTTTGATATACTTGATTATCCTCCTCTTGTGTTAACTCAAGAACAGCCTTGATATGTGCTTTGTTCTCTTTCTTAACTTTCTTTGCTAGTTCCTTTCCCTCTTGGTTGAATCTACTTTTAGGTTTTTGCACCTTCGGATGTCTATTCATTTACTATTAAATCACATAAACAGAATGTTAGATGAGTGATTTAATCAATTAAACAGTAAATACAGACAACAGATAACAAGTGACATCATCCAGCTAATAGGCGACAATAAAATGTTTGCAAGTGTAATTTTATGGATATCGAGCGACACTCTGCAGTGCCACAAGCGATATTGAAAATCACAAAAGCGTGTGTAGTTTATTCCTAAGCATGAACTGAACTCTAAATTACAAAAAATGATTGTTGTAAAGTGACACTTTAACTAACAGTAAGTGGAAACTAAAATATCCAAAGCATGACAGTAATTTGAAAATTGTGAAGCAAAGCCTGGACTTAAGTGACAACAAATTTCAACTAAGCGATATTTCAAGAATCATAGGCGTAACTATTAATTAAAAGTGTGAAGCAAAGTTTTAAGATATGCGACAACAAAATCAAGTAAGGCAATACTCCTTGAGTCACAGGCGTGACTTGAAGAGACAAAGGCTGAATACTTTACGGTCGTAGGCATGAATCTCTAGCTAATCCGCGTTAGTACAAAGATTGTAAGTGGCAGTAAAATAATTGCAGGCGTGAATAGATCTCCTGTAAGCGTGACTTCACCAATTTCCTGCAAGATAAACACGGAAAATAGAGAATACAAACATGCAAATGAAGATCTAAATGATGAAATGAGGCCTAGAGCCCCATGGTGGGCGCCATTTGTGTGATGATGGATATCACCTTCATGAAATTAAGATCTAATAGCATCAATTTAAATAAAATACAATGCAAATCTAATTTAAAATGAAACTATAATCTAGAACATCTCATGGTTCTCTAGAAAGAAGTGGTAAATGAAGCTCTCAACTTAGATCCTCACTAGTGACACCTCTAAAATGAGAATTTATGCTTCTACTATGCTCATTCAATACTTAATCTAGCTCAAATTGACAAATTACAATGATAATTGCTCTAAATTGCTCTTAATTTGCTTTTAGAATGCACTCAATTGCCTATAGTAACAATGCTTTGCAAATGAAGTTCTAAGATGGAAATGCTCTCCAAAATGCCTCATATTTATAGTAAATGTCCAAGGATAGGAGGTGGAGTGAAGTAATCATGGTTATCCCTTGGTTGAGTCAAATACTTTGCATTGTTCATAAATGGGGGGACAAATGAGGGGACAAGCCTTTAAATGGTTTCAAAGCTTTGGACAATTTAAATGTTTGAGTGATATATGTCTTTTTGTCCTCAATTTTCATTAGTTCATCAACTTTATTGAAAGAAATTAGGATTTATTAAATTCAATTAATTAATTAAATTTAGTCATGTAAGGGTAATGGGTTCATTTTGATTTTTTTATTAAAACAACTATACAATTAATTGATTAAAATCAATTATATAGTGTTTTTGGCCCCTTTAAGCTTTGATTTAATTATTTAACATCATTATTTAATTTCTCCTTTGTTTTAATTGATTTTGTGCCACTTTATTTAATTATGTCCATTTTTACTTGATTTGATCCATTTTAATGATTTAGTGCATTTTATTGATTTTTGCAATTTAAAAGCACTTGTCCAATTTTGTGTGTCTACAACTGTGATTTAGATCTGCAAGATTGGGTTCTTCTGTTGATAGATCTGAGAGTTTCATCATTATACAGGCATTTTTTTATAGTTTCTAGCATTGGAATTGAGGTAGGGTTTGAAGAAAACTTCTTGTAATTTTATTTGTAGAATTTTTCAATGTTTTCATATGCTTGTTTTGATTTATTGTTATAGATCTATTTTCAATTATGCTTTCAAATTGGGTGTTCAAAAACCCTTAGAATTATAGTTTTTAGTTTATATTACGACTTGGCACAGTAGAGTTATGCTGTCAAAATTTTGTGAGAAAACTCACTATAGAAACTTTAGAAAATGGAAAATTAAACTGGCTATGGTTCAAACTATTGAGTAGATGAAAAAATAATTGGGTTGTTGAGAAAAATTAATTTTAGCAAGGAAAAAAGCAATCTGGGTAAAAAAACTCAATCTCTGTAAAAAATGACAGTCAAAACAAAAATTACCACAATAGAAAAATCTATTTGCTTTCATGACAAAAATTCATTAGTAAAATTGGATAAAAAATGATTAGATAAAGACAAATTAGATAAAAGACAAAATGTTAGTATGGATTGGTAAAAACCATATATTTCCATTTATGGAAAAAAATTATATAGGTCTTTATTTCGGTTTTCAGAAATATGCCAGTCATGTCAAAAAAACACAAACAAAATAAAAGTGTTAGTTTTATTAATATATATATATATATATATATATATATATATATATATATATATATATATATATATATATATATATATATATATATATATATATATATATATATATATATATATATATATATATATATATATATATTTATCAAATATTAAAAAGGGCATTGTTTATAGAATGAATTTGTTATAAAAAAAATTGAAATGTTTTTAAAAAAAAATTATATTATAAGAAGGGAGGTGGGGGCCACCACCTTCCCCCACTTCCCCCCCTCCCCCCCCCCCCGCGGCACACTACCGTAGCAGTAGGCATTGCTACAGCAATGGTACTGCCATAGCAGTACCCTGCTACGGCCCATGGGTCTTGGCAAGCGGGAAAAGGGAGGCACGCAAGGCGCATTGGAAATGGGGCATGGGGCCCGCAGGGTTCCCCCCATAAAGTATCTTTTAATTTATTCTACTTTTAATTTAATTAAATTTAGTTTATACTAACTTATGATTTATTAATTTGTGTTTGTTAATTTATGTTAATTAATAAATTTAATTAATTTTTGTATTATATGTTATTTAATTTAATTTAATTTAGTTAATTAAATTGATTTTTGTTGAAAATTAGTTAAGCTAATTAATTTTGTAAAATTTTTAGTGTATTTTATTTTGTATGTTAGTAAATCAACCTTATTGATTTACTTAAATTGGAGTAGTTGCATGTCAATTTTGTTTTGGTAGGATAAATTTGTTCATTGATTTTGGTATGAAAATCTATATTAAGGACTTAGAAAATTGTCCTTTAAATTTTGGTTAATTGTTTATTATAGTATATGTATTTTTATGTTCATATTGACATTATGAATATGACAAGTGTTATATTTATACTGAAATTGAGTGTTTTCGATCTGTTGAACCTATATGATGAATATAGAGTTTATTCTTTAAAATTTGCATTATTATAAAGTTTGTGTTAAGTATCTCTTAATAGTGTTATGTGTTTTTGCATGTGGATTCAATTATGTTCAAAATGGAACTCTAAATGCTTATGGATTAGTTTTCAGTTATCTATGATGCCTATGTGTCTTCTTTGTGCTTGGAGTGTCTTCTTATGCTCATTATGTTTTCGGGTACTAGAAGACCTAGGGGGAAAAACAGAGGCTTGGGTATGAGTCGGTTGCGACATGATGTCAGTATTTTTTTGATGTGTGTGTATTATTCTGATCATCACCTAATTTGACCATTTGGGCTCATGTTGTATTTAGTTTTATTTCATATTCTATAAAGGAGAATATGGTATTGACTTCTATGTCCGATCCGTGGGATCATGTGTATATAGTTTTGTGAACACCTTGAGAGTGTTTTGTGGTGTCATGGTTAAGTGTGAACTAGTGTGTTCCTGTTATTTTGTGGAACAGTCTTGAGGGACATTGTTATCATCTTGTGATCTATGTGAGATCTGTGAACCTAGGGTAGTTTACCTAGATATGTAGTAGGAGGTGATTTGCAATAAGCATCGGGGCCCACAAGTGGCTACCAAGATCACTTATTGTTAAGTATCTTAATCAAGTGATAACTTAAAATAACATTGAGAGATATAAAATTGAACCTAATAAGATATGTTCCTCACCCTAGCTTAGTGCTAGTACAGACTAAGATGGGAATGGAGATGATGTTGGCCGCCTTGAGAGGTGTGCTTAGTATAGTTAATGTCTTCGTCAGTACGAGAAGTCATTGATCTGTGTATGGTCACTTGAGTGTCGGGATCTAAAGTGATTACCAGGATGAGACTCAAGGGTTAGATGTACATGATGACACCTGCCTATGCATAGTCTAGTTATTCTACATGTGTTGGTTGCCTCTAGATTAGTGAGTCTTACCTTGCACTATTTTTGTATACCTTGAGTAGAGAGCTTGCAGGCTCCTTTCCTTAGCCTGATCTATTTGATGTTTGTTATCCGAGTGGGATCTGGTGTTATCTCCTCAGTACGATGGGAGTGGACCATTTAGGTTCACAAGGTCAGGTGGTAGTGATTCTTTTACCATTTGAGATTCTGATATTTGTGTACCAGTGCTGAATGATCCCTGTGGCAGTTGTTCCTTCTTGATCTTCATTGTTGGAGTTGTACTCTTCTTCTTCTTTGTGATCCCATATCTTTGTATCAGTTCTTCAGAGATATCATGTGTACCCATTTTCAGTCATTGTATTACATACCCTGCGACATGTGCAGTGGATGTAGATTTATGGATACCTTATGGTACCATTTGTTTTTATGTTATCTTTATGTGATGTTGCTTTTATTTTTCTTTGTTTATATGAGTTTTGTAATTGTACCTAATATAATTAATTAATTTTATATTCACGTAATCTTCGTCATGGAATCCTCGAGAGTTGTAACCTATGTGATTTGTTCATTTCATTGTATTGCTTCCGCATTGTAAAACTTTGATGTTCTTGTATGTTAACTTTTAAAAAAAATTATTCTGCAAACTTAGGTGCATGTTTAGGTTAAGTTCTCCTGGGTTCCTTGGCGGGGCATTACAAGGTACCATTTACAGATAACAAATACTGGTAAAGCTTGGAGGTTTGTTTAATGGAATGATAAGATGCTTCTAGCTCATTACTTTATGCTCCATGGATCAACCCCTCTCATTTGCATATGGAAAGCTTGGAAATTGATCTTGCAAAAATTGTCTTAATTTAACCATCATTCAACCATGGGCTTAGTTTTGCAACCTCCTCAATTTGGTAGAATCATCTATTCAAGAAAATAACTTACTGGTAGCAATGATTCATAGGTTCAAAGCTAAGAGCCTCTTCAAAAGAGGTATCCAAGCGTTTAAGGACTCATGAGATCCTACTAGCTTCACTTGAAAATACTGGCAACAACTTAAGCTCTGCTTCGATCTAAATTAGATAGACAAGGTCATTGTTTTGTAAATTCAAAAAATTGTACATAAGTATAAAAGAAAAGACCATTATTTTGTTACTTCTACACTCTATTGGGGATATCTATTTTGAAGAAACCTTAAATATAAAAGAAGTCAGCACAACTTTTTGCTGGCTTGAGCATAACTGTTTTTCTAATTTATCATTCCCTGTATCTGTAAGTTTTTTCTATTTGTTGTATACAATTGTTTATGCTGATTTTCTATGTAATATTTGATTGCTCCTTTCAATTGGGAAAAATAAAAACAAAGTTAGAAACATTGTGCACTGCTGATGCATGACCTTATGATTACTAAAACATATTTTTTGTCATCCACAAAAATTTGGGGCTCACCATGTACAACTTAATATTAGTTAAACATATAGACCTAACTTCTTAGCTTGTGGAATCTTTATGCATGGCATTTTTGCTGCTGTTTATTTCTTTGAATGAAGCTTCAACCTATAGTATTACTGATCATGACTTAGAAACTCTAACTAATAGTGCAATGGAAAGAGTTGCAAAATACGGATAATTTTGTTAAGCATGTGCAAATCCTCAATATCATACTTGCATCAATGAATTTCAACTACTCCGAGGCTTATCTTAAAAACATAGGCAGCCATATATCAAAATTCATTCTTTTAGTTTAAGCAACAACAAAGCTTTACAATTATTTGATAAGTAGGAGATATTTTCTACAACAAGTCAAATTGTGATATTGCTATCAGAATTCAACTATGTAGTTTTTTGAGTCAAACTCATTGACCCATGTTTCATGAGTAGTGGTTCACATGAACCCATCTCTCATGAGAATGAATGTAACACTTAGCAATCATTAGATCTAGGTGATGCTCATAGAGGTGAAGCACAGGGACTTCCTAGGAGGTCTCCCATCCCAGTACTACTCCAGCTCGACCGTGCTTGACTACGGAGTCCCACTCTGCTTGCAAATCCCATTTGCAAGCAAAGTGGGTTTAACCATAGAGGAAACTCCGTAGTCAATCGCGCTCGAGCTGGAGTAGTACTGGGATGGGTTTGCAAGCAGAGTGGGTTTAACCATGGAGGAAACTCCGTAGTTAAGCGTGCTCGAGCTGGAGTAGTACTGAGATGGGTGACCTCCTGGGAAGTTCTAATGCTTCACCTCTATGAGCATCACCTAGATCCAATGAGTGCTAAGTGTTCCATTCATTCTCATGAGAGATGGGTTCGTGTGAACCACTAGTCATGAAACACAGGTCAATGAGTTTGACTCAAAAAACTACACAGTTGAATCCTGACAGCAATATCACAATTTACAATTATTTTTCAAATTTATTCAATTTCTTAGCATATGTGACAAATTAAAGGAGCTCACAGAACACAACTCATTTCATTACAAAAACAAACTTTAGTGAAACAAATTTTGATTACTCTTTCCCAATTACAATCTTTCTAACATGCGTTGCCAATTATAGCACTCTTTCTTTCTTTGGAAGTTTCGTATTTACACTCTCCCTCTCCCTACATTTCTTCATCCAAGTACAAATGTTTGGAAATTTATCTTCAAATACAATCTTAAAATCTCCAAGAATTTCATATGTATGGAAACAACATATCATTGAAACTAATGCAATATCTACCATTCCAAAAGTATTTCCTCCAAAATAATCCTTTCCTTTAAGAGTTTCTTCTAGCATCGCTAAACTTTCCACAAATTGTCGCTTCGCTTCTTCTTGTTTTTCTCCTTTGCTTCGGAATATGAGACTCCCTGAAACAATAACCTGAAAAAAATAATGATTAATAATAGATAAATATAAAAGAAATACACATAATATTTGAAGAATATTATTCAAGAAAATTTATAAAAGTTCGACATTCCATAAATTTTTTGTGTTGCATACCTTTTTATCTATAAAATCTACCCAAAATCGAGCCATGGCTCTCTCGTATGGATCAGATGGTAAGAAAGCAGGGCCATTACTCCATACTTCATCAATATATTGCAGTATAATGGCAGACTCAACCACAGGCCTACCATTGTGAATAAGAACAGGTACCTTCTTATGCACAGGATTCATTTCCAACAACAGAGGGCTCTTTTTAGACAACAAGTCTTCTTCTTCAACATACTCATATTTGATGCCCTTTTCTTCAAGCCCAATCATCACTCTCAGAGCAAAGGGGCTGGCCCAGAAGCCAAGAAGCTTAACCTCATCTTCACTTGCCATTTGCAGCTATTTCTCCTTCAGTCTTGGCTGAAATTTTCTTTGCAGGAAAAGAACAAATCTCTGCTGTATTTATAGCAGTTTTGGGCTCTGTTGTTTGCTCAGTTGGGAAGCAAAAGTTGGTCAACGTGAAATGGAGGATGAATAGGGCCCATTGTGGTTAGATTAGTATAATATTTTGCACAAATTTAGTTGTGGACCTGCTTGCTTGCGTCACCTCGACCTCTTGACCTTGGAAGAATTTAAAATTGATTTGATTCCTTCTTATCTATAATGAAAATATTTCTTAATCTTTACATTTTTTTAACAGAACAAATCACATTAAAATAATGGCAAGATGTACACATCTATTACATAGCTTCAGTTAAATCATTTAAGGAAACCAAGTTTTAGTAAGAAATAATAACATATATCAGTTGAACTAGTATAAAATTCAGGTTTCAGTAAGAGATAACAATATTGGAAAGAAGATCTAGTAGTTGAGCACTCTAATTTTGTCATTATCAAAATCTTATATAGAAATTGCAAATGACTCCTAATTTTTTACTAAAGCTTACTTGACAAGTCCCCTGCTTATAACTAAGATTCCGTGGCCACATCATCATGTTTTTCACCAAAGTGTCTTAAACAACCCCAGAAAAAAGTGAGACCAATGGTGGTGCAAAAAAGAGACCAATACTTTTGCATGTGGCATCGCATGATTGGTTGCTTTTTAAAAAACTAAGAGATACATTTCATTCAATAACAAATTTGAAGTCACAAATATTGGTACAATGTTTTCAAAAATATTTAACATTAAATCAACAATTTATATTACAGCTATTTATCAGATATTAATGAAACACACTCAAATACATAATCCTTTACTCTATATAATCTGAACATAACCTAAACTTGAAACTTAAAAATTGATTATAATTATTTTGAACATTTAAAATTTGATATGTTTGAAACCAACATGTCATTAAGAGAAATGCAATATGAATCATTCAAAAGTATTTCCTCCCATATAATCTTTTCTTTTGAAAATTTCTTTTAATATCCCTAAACTTTCTATAAATTGCCACATTCCTTGTTTTTTTCCTTCACTTTGGAATTATATGAGCCTTCATGAAACAATAAGCTGAAAAAATTAATAATAAATAAATTTATGAAAATTTACAGGAAATTAGGAAATTAAATGTAATATTTTTTCTATGGAAAAGTGTTATCAATTTAATTAAGTACACTGTTATGATCTAATTGAATAAACAGAGGCACTCTCAATATGTTTTATGAAGGGGTAGAGCAAAGATAGAAATAGAATAAAAACATATGAATATGATTCAGAGATACCTGCACTTTTTTTCTATAAAATCTACCCAAGATCAAACCATAGCTCGGTCATATGGATCAGATGAAAGCAGGGCCATTGGTCTACATCTCATCAATATATTGCAGTATAATGGCTGAGTCAGCCGCAGGCCTACCATTGTGAATACGGACAGGTACCTGCTTATACACATGATTCATTTCCAAGAAGCTTAACCTCATTTCCAGCGTCTTCTCCTTCAATCTGGACTGAAGTAGATTTTGCAGAAGAACAACATATCTCTGCTGTAGTTATGGTAGCTTTCTGTGGTTCACAAGGAAAAAATTAGTCAATGCATGTAATTTTTAATGTAATTGCTTATGTTATGATGGCAAGTATACCAATTTGACTGGTCTTTATTGCCTACACATTTCAGAATATTAAATGAGTGTAATAATAAATAAAAAGTGGTTGTTAGCAGAGACAATGTAAAATATCAAATAAGCTTTAAATATTATATAACTACTATAATTAATCATAAATAACAATTTAAAAAGGTGGAGGTGAGGATTACAATATCTCTAGATTTTCTATTGGGTTAAGGTCTTGCTAGAGAATATATAAAGTCATATTCTGAAAAGGAGAAATTCTTTATGAGGTCGACTATGATGTTAAAAAATTATATACAATCTGATTTCAGAAATATATTAACAACACTATTATGAATTGTAGAAATCTGCATTAAGCTTGAGAATAACTATTTTTCTTATTTATCTTACTATGTATCTCTAAGTTTTTTCTACTTGTTATATACAATTGTTTATGCTGATTTTCTATATATAATATTTGATTGCTTCATATTCCAATCGAAAAAACAAAAATTGAAACATAATGCACCGCTGATGCATGACCTTATGATTACTAAATATATTTTTGGCCATCCAAAAATCTGGGTCTTATCATGTACAACTTAGCATAATTTAAATCAATAGAACTAACAATGTTGAAGTTTGTGGCATATTCTCGGGAAAGAACCGATAATCAAATAATTCTATTGCCATTTATTTCGTTTGATGAAGCTTCAACCTATGTTGGTGGACCGGCTACTGATGACTTTGAAACTCCAACTTATAGTGCAATGTAATGACTCACAAAATATTGAATTTTTTTGAAATATATGCAAACCCTCAATCTCATACTTGCATCAACAAATTGTTTTTTAAAAAGAGGGGTTAAAATTTATTCAAACAAGAAGAAATGCAGAGCAGGGGTAGCTCTATCAAGATCCACTAAGTTGTCAAATTGATGAGACAAACTCAGAGCTAATTGACTCCTATCCACAATATTTCAATGGTGCATGTGATCAATAGCCCATTTTGCCAGACAATCTGCTACACCATTCCACTCCCTAGACATATGAGTGAAAGTAACAGACTCCAATGAATCACACAAATTAAGAAACTAGTTAACAACCAAAGCTAACTACCAACTAAGATCCTTAGAATGCTACTGATTCAACAAATGCAACACCACTTGCGAATCAGATTCACAAATGGACCTACTCCATCATAGAGCACACACACACTCCACAGCATATAAATAGCAGTAGTCTCCATCAAATTGTTAGTATGATGACCTTTATAAACAAAAAACATAAATTGACCAATCCCCAAGTTATCTCTACCAACTCCACCAATACCTACAAGACTCGGGTTACCCCGAGAAAACCCATTCATGTTGATTTTTAGAATGCCTTGCAAAAGTAGATTCCATCTCCCCACCCTATTTATTTTATGAAGAGAGTGTCTGTATCTATTCCTCATAAGTGGGCCTTGTTGAGGAGGAATATCAAGATGGTTGTTTAAAATAACATCACCAAGATCCACAGCCTTCGACAAATCACATTTAGCCGAAATAGTTTCTCTCAAAAAGTGGAGAATTTTCCACCATAGGTGGTGACCCTCCAACATCACATCTTGAAAGATCTGACGATTCATCTCCAACCAGATATGTCAAATAATAAAAGAAGGGCCAAGAGTCCAAGCAACATGAAGAAAACAAGTCTTAATAGGAGCCTTCCTCCATGGAACAAAGAATTCAACAAAAGAAGAGACATGCCAACAAGCTTGATTCCAAACATCCCACCAAAAGTGCCAAATATGTCCAGTGAAGGAGCAATGGAAAAATAGATGAGAGACATTTTATTCATTGTTACAACACAACACGCACATTGCGGGGCCCTGAAAGCCACACTTACATAGATTATCCCAAGTAAGACATCAATTGTGGACCACCAACCACATGAAAAAATTACACTTGGGCCATGAGAACTTGTACCAAACATGTTTCCTCTAAGGAACTTGAATGTCTCCAAAAGTGTGTTGCAGTAACTCAACATAACCTGTAGAAACATAAAACTTTTCAGACAAATCACTGCTAGCCCAAGCTAGAACATCATCTCTAGCCAAGGTAGTGCACTCCCTAGACTCCAGAATTTGAGCCTATTCCTATCTATCATCCTTCAATCCTCTTGGAGGCCATTCATAAGGATATTTTCAGCGAAAAAGAATTGCAACTCACAATTATAGACAGTCTTATAATGGTCAACAGTATCCCAGCCAGTAGCAGTTAAGGTATCACAAAGGGCCTAAAGGTGGGGAGGAGTAGAAAGGATAGAAGGATGACCATCCCAAGAATCTAGCCAAAAAAGAGCTTGAGAGCTTGTATGAAAAATCCAAAAGAGCCACTCTTAACTAACTAAGCCCCAAGTTTCAAAGTGTTCCAGTTCACAGACCTCTTCCCATCAAAGGAGAGCAAGGGACCTCAAACAAATTAACACTAGGAAGACACTTAGGGCCCGTTTGTTTGCCGGAAGATGGCAGGAATTTGAGAATAGGAATTTGACTTTTTGTACGGTCAAATTCTCATTTTGGTCCAAAATGAGAATTTGGCAAATTCCACCTCTTGAGGTGGAAGATGGCAAATTCTCATTTTGGGTCAAAATGAGAATTTGACCGTACAAAAAGTCAAATTCCTATTCTCAAATTCCTGCCATCTTCCAGAAAACAAACGGGCCCTTAGAGGTGAGAATGTGGGCCCAAAGTTGATGTTGGCTAGTACACCAGGGCCAATATAACTTAGCAACAAGAAATTTCCCATTTAAAATAGAAGAGTGTAAGCCAAGGCCACCCTCATTCTTAGGTCGACATAGTTTCTCACTTAACAAGGCTCATTTTTTAAGTTGATAATTTCCCATTCCAAAGAAATTGATGAGAGAGGGCATCAAATTTCCAGAGAAAATACATGCCTGCAACTTGAACAAAACATTGGTATATAGAAAGATCTTGAATAACCAACTTTAGAAGAGTTAGGTGAGCAATAGTAGATAACCAATGGTGAGTCTAATTATTAACCTTCTAATGTAGCTTGTCAAGCAAAATTTGCCAAGAGGACCTAAGATGTCTACCAACAATAAGAGTGATGGGGAGGCTACCTTCAATGAGTTAACTTGACTCAACTTTAAGGTCACTTCCTAGACCTTCTAAGGGTTAAATCCTTAACCCTACTCTCTTTGGAGAATTCCCACAACTCTCCTCCTACCACAAGGGCCTCACTATCAACTAGCAATCAATTTCACTCCTTGAACTCACTAGAGTAAGTTCATCACTACTACCACCATGTTTATTCCAAATACTTTACAGGGTTGTTTGGCTTCCCAACTTACCATTTCAACCATTCTTGATACCTGAATAGTGGTAAAAGGGTGTGGGTGTAAATATATGATGATGAGAAATACAAGATTTACTTCTAAATCCAAATTCTCAAGGGAGAGATCCAAATTGATCAACCAAAAGGTTAATACACAAAAGAATCAATCTATGGAGAATATGAATGAAAGAGAAAACCTTATATTTTGTTATGAAGAGTATGTGCTTGAAATCTGAAATGAATAGAAGACAAATACTAACCTTAAAATAGGGTAAATATGGAAAAGACTAATTTTTGATGTCTGTGTTCAGTTTCAAGAGATTCTGCAACCTATTTTGGACTTGGAAATGCTGAGACAGAGAAAACCCAGAAAATTTTTATCTTTTTGAGGTGAGATCGACTTTGACCTAGATAGCGGGGCACAATCTTACCTCGGGGCACAATCTTATCCCCCACTAAAGGTCGTCCCTGACCTGAAACAACTCTGATGAAAATTCTATTCACGGATCTTAGAAGTTCACTGAAAAGGGTATCCAAATCTGAACTTCAATTCGTTGTCCTGTACCTAAACCTACAAGAAAAATGGTTTTTTTGTTTGGATGGAGGGTTTTCCTTGGTCAAACCCCAATTTGGAATCAACTTTGAAATTTCATATGTTTTAGTAAATTGCAATTTTGAGGGTCTTCAGTGCATTTCTGGGCAAATATGCTGCCTGCAAACATGATGGAACATCAATGTTTCTGAAATTCGGTTCAAGATTATTTGAATACCTTTCCAACGCATCAAACGGTTCGTAATTCGGAGCTAGGATGAGAAAGTTATGCCTTCTCCAAGTGGACCTAAATTTTATATTTAGTTTTTAGATAAATTTTGATAGTTTTAATAGTTTAATTGTAATAAACATTATGATGACTCTTCATTTCAATTCCAAGGGATTTGTGTGACCCTTGGGATCCATCCAACTTGTATAAACTCCAATTTTGAATAGAATGGAGACAGTTTTTGGTTTGCAATCTTGTTTTTCTCAATTTTTGTGTTGAATTCTACAATACTGCAGGTATCACACTAGGTATTGTAATCTAGTTTTCATAAATCAGATCAGTGGTATCAGAGTGGGAACACTCCTTTATGCCAATTTAAACAAGGTCTTCCTACCAAAGATTAGGATTGGATACACAAGATTTGTCAAAATACCCACCTTTGAGACGCACACGATCTAAGATGTCAGATGATGATGTTAAGAAGTTGGTCGAGGAAGCTTTAAATAAGCAACGAGAGGAGATGATGAGTCAATTTTCATGCCTCCTACAGAAGAAAAAACCCTCTGAATCTAAAAAATCATTTCGTGGAAATACCCCTTTCAAAGTGCAGGTCAATTTTGACATCCCAAATTTTGAAGGAAAGGTCGATTCTGAAGCTGTTGATAACTGGTTATCAAAGTTGGATAGGTACTTTTCTGTAAATAATTTCTCAGATGCTAAAAAGATAACATTTGCTCTCCTCAAAGTTGAAACCCATGTGAAATTAGCATGGGAAACCAAAGTAGCAAATAAAGAACAAGAATCAGTTGCTGAAGATGGTTTTATACTATCTCTTGATAAGAAGCCCACATGGGGAGAATTTGTGGAATACATAAAAGAAGTTTACCTCCCAGACGATGTATATGAACAAAAATACATAGAATGGAAACTTCTTTGACAAAAGAGGGATCAGTCTATGCAAGATTACACCAATACATTCCATTCACTTTCAGCAAAACTCGGTATTAATGATTCAGAGAAGCATCACATTTTGAAATATCAGAGTGGACTTCATAGGTATATTCAAATAGAGATGGAATTTTAAAATATTGAGACATTGGCAACTGCCTATAAATATGCTACAAAAATTGAAGAAAAATCCAAGAAAAAAGGGAAGAGGGACTACTTTGCAAACAACAAGCCAAGGGTTGAAGGTGGCAATAAATTTGCAGGAAAATAGGTGACCAAGGAACTTCATTCAAATTCACCCAAGAAAACATGGTGGTCTACTAAAAAGATAGACACAGGCATGTGGTGTGAGATGCATAAGTCCCCAACCCATAATACAAAGGATTGTCGAAGTATTAAAAATTTGATGACAGAAATACGAGGAGAGGAAGTTGAACCTGAATCGTCACCAATAGATAATTCTGAGAAAGAGGAGAATGGTTCCATCATAGAAGAAAACCCATATGCCGTAGTTGGAACTACTAAAGTATTGCCTCGTGAAGACGAAGAGAGACATTTTCATTCACAGATGTGGGTTAATGGAAAGCCTCTGCATTTTATTGTTGACAGTGGGAGTCAAAAGAATTTGATCTCTAAAAAGAATTTGATCTCTAGGGAGACAGTCAAAAGATTAAATCTGAAAGTGACAAGACACCCACAACCATACTCTATGGGATGGGTAAATGAGGGACAAGATATTCAAATAAATCAACAATGTCGTTTTCTATATTCAATCAAGCCTTTTAAGGATGAAGTGATATGTGATGTAGCACCATTGGATGTATGCGATGTCTTGCTGGGGCAGCCATACATGCATCAGAGGCATGGGGTGTATGAGTCCAGGCCACGTAGTGTTATAATCAAGCTTGGTGGGAAGAGGTATCGAATACCAGAGGTATGTCCAACACAAACTGCTTCTTTAATTAGTGCTAAACAATGTAAACGCTTGATTACTCAAACTGGAGCTTTTGCTATACTCATGATTCGCCCTAAACAAACAAAGTCAGTTGTTCTTAATACACATGCTAAGGTAACAGAGAATCAACAAAATCAAATGCATAAAATTTTGAAAGAATATCACAGTGTGTTTACACTACCAGTGGGAGTACCAACACACTGTCAAGTCAAGCACTCTATTGATTTAATCCCAGGCACACCGCTACCACATGAGCCAATATATAGGAGGTCAGTTTTGGAAAATGATGAGATTAAGAGACAAATTCAAGAGTTGATTCAGAAAGGAAACATTCATCCAAGTGCTTCACCTTGTGGAAGTCCAATTGTCCTTACTAAAAAGAAAGATGGGACATGGAGGCTTTGTATTGATTATAGAGCATTAAACAAAATCTCTGTTAAAAATAGATATCCAATCCCTCAAATTGATGATTTGTTGGACCAACTTAGGGGGGCTAAATTCTTTACAAAAGTTGACTTGAAGTCTGGATACCACCAAGTACCAATTGATCCAGTAGATGTGTGGAAGACTGCATTTAAATCTAAGGAAGGTTTGTTTGAATGGTTGGTCATGCCTTTTGGCCTAACAAATGCCCCAACCACATTTATGAGATTGATGAATGATGTGCTTAGACCATTCATTGATTCTTTTGTAGTTGTTTATTTGGATGACATACTCATCTTTAGCAGGACTTGGTCTAAGCATTTGCAGCATGTTGAACAAGTTCTTTCAACTCTGCAAAAACACAAACTTTATGCCAACATTGAGAAGTGTTCTTTTGGTATACAGAGTATTCAATACTTAGGGTATATCATTGACCCTAAAAATTTCACAAAGCTTCGTAGCTTCTTGGGCTTAGCCAACTTCTATCACAGATTTGTGTTTGGTTTCTCACACATATCATGGCCTCTTAATCAATCACTAAGGGGTGGAGCACAAGCAAAATTTTAGTGGACAGAGGCAAAGAAACAAGCATTTGAGGAGTTAAAGAAAAGACTATGTTCAGCACCAGTATTGGTCCTTCCAAATCTACACCAAGCATTTGAGATAGAAACAGATGCATCAGATTATGCTCTTGGTGCAGTACTCACACAACATGGGCATCCTGTTGCCTATCACAGTGAAACTTTTTTTGATACAGTACGTAGGTATCCCACCTATGATAAGGAGTTGTATGCCATTGTTCAGGCTTGCAAACAATGGAAACACTATATACTGAGAAAGGAAACTATTATACATACAGACCATAAACCACTCCAATTCTTGCAAACACAAGGGAAGCTACAGAATGATAGACATCAACGGTGTTCAGCCTATTTACAACAATTTCACCTCAAAATTCATCATAAAAAAGGAAGTAGTAACAAGGTGGCAGATTTTTTGAGTAGGCCTCCAATTGTAGGTTTGACAATAGTGTTGGATTCATGTGGTCATCAATCATCCACTTGGGAACAACTATATAGTACTGACCCTGATTTTGCTAACATCTATAGTAATTTGGTAGAAGGAAAATCTGTCTCTGATTTTCACTTGCAGGATGGGTTTCTTTGCCATAATGGTCACATATGTGTACCCACCGAAGAATGAAAGAAAATGATATGGGAAGCTCACTATAGTCGTGTTGCAAGACATTTTGGTATTGGTAAGACTACTGCTATCCTTCAAAAGTATTTCTATTGGCCAAAAATGAAGCAGGATATCATTTCACATATACAAGCTTGTGCAACCTGTGCAATTGCAAAGCCAACAAACTGTAAGTTGGGTCTATACTTACCATTACCTATTCCTAATAAGCCATGGCAGTCTGTTTCAATGGATTTTATGTCTGGGCTTCCAACTACTAGGCGGGGGCATGATTGTGTATATGTTGTGGTAGATAGGTTTTCAAAAATGGCTATCATGGTGGCATGTAAAAAGATGATTTTTGGAGAAGATACTGCCAAGCTATTTTTTGAACATGTGTGGGTTCATTTTGGTTTGCCAAAAACCATTATTTCTGATCGAGCTAGCAGGTTCATCAGCAAATTTTGGTCTGCACTATGGGCTAAAATGGACATGAAATTGACAAAGTCCACAGCATTCCATCCCCAAATAGATGGGCAGATAGAAGTGGTGAATCTAATGATTATTCATATTTTATGGATGTATCATTCAAAACATCCTCACACATGGGATGAAAGCTTACCCTATGTGCAACACAGCTACAACCGTGCACTCCATAGTACTACAGGGCACAGTCCATTTGAGGTTTCTCTTGGGTACCAGCCATTGGCACCTATGGATGTAGCAATACCATCTCTACACTCTAGTAGTCTATTGAATGGTGACAAGGAGGTAGATAAAGCAAAAAAATTCATTGATAACATTAGACACCTACAACAACAAGTTCATGAGATATTGGAGCAGAGTAATCAGAAGTATAAGGAAAGACATGATTAACATAGAACTCCTCATCAGTTTCAGGTTGGTGACAAGGTATGGTTACATCTTTAGAAAGAGCACCTACATGGACCAAGTAGGAAGCTTCATCCTCTTCGTTATGGACCATACACTATTGTGAAACAAGTTGGTGAGAATGCTTTTGAACTTAATTTGCCATCCTTTTTGGGACTACATCCAGTTTTCAATGTGGAATTGTTGAGACCCTATTTTCCTCCTTTATTGGATATCTCCCAAGCTACTAAACACATTCAAGCTACAGAGTTAAATCCCTCTACTACTGCTCCAGTCTAGTGTGACCATGTTACTGAAGCCATTTTAAAGACTTTGAGAAATCAGAACATTCCTTTGTATCGGGTGGTTCGAGCTGGTCAGCATTCTCATCAAGGCAAGTGGTTTACTAAGGAACAAATTGAAGAACAATTTCCTCATCTATTGCAGCAGATTAGTGCAATGGGGCCCATTGCCTCTTAAGGGGGGGGGGAATGATTAGGATTAAAGTGGGAAAATACTGAAATCTAATTTTTCCAAAATTTCATATGATTTAGTAAATTGCAATTTTGAGGGTCTTCGGTGCATTTCTAGGCAAATATGCTGCCTGCAAACATGATGGAACATCAATGTTTCTGAAATTTTGTTTAAGATTATTTGAATACCTTTCCAACGCATCAAACGGTTTGTAATTCGGAGCTAGGATGAGAAAGTTATGCCTTCTCCAAGTGGACCTAAATTTTATATTTAGTTTTTTGATAAATTTTGATAGTTTTAATAGTTTAATTGTAATAAACATTATGATGACTCTTCATTTCAATTCCAAGGGATTTGTGTGACCCTTGGGATCCATCCAACTTGTATAAACTCCAATTTTGAATAGAATGGAGACAGTTTTTGGTTTGCAATCTTGTTGTTCTCAATTTTCGTGTTGAATTCTACAATACTGCAGGTATCACACCAGGTATTGTAATCTAGTTTTCATAAATTAGATCAATGTGTCACTACCTAGTTTGCTGCAAGCTCCAACCAAGCACCTGACTGCACCATTTTGCCATGTCACCAAGCTGCTACATGTTGCCTTGTCACATGGTCACAAGGGCTGATTTTCCTCCTTGCGGTCATGCAACCACCATTGGATCTGGCATGTATCTTGAGGCATGTGCATACCTGCATTTTGTACTTCATCAAAATTAAGCTTACCTTGCGTGGAACCCACCTGCCATGTCATCATCCACCTATCATCATCCCCATGTCCACTTGTCACTAGCTAGGTGCCTCGAATCACGTGCACGTGAGAAGAGCCTTCATTCCAAGCGTTCATACTTGGACACTATTGTATTATGCTTTGGCCTATTTGAATAACACTGGACACTATTGTATTGTGCTTTGGCCTATTTGAATAACAATTTGCCCCATTTCGCCACCAATGTGGGATAATACTTTTGGCTTTAATAACATATTCCTCCAAAATTTATCTTAGCATGCCTGCCACCTAGTTGGGCCCCACAAGTTTGGTCCCTCACAAAGCCTCTTTCTTCCTTTCGATTTACCTTTACCTGAGGTGCTATACCTTTTAAATATATGTACTACCTTAAAATTGGCGCATGTGGGATATAGAATTCCACACAATGCAGCCTCTAATAAAGGCACGAGTTTGTAAGAGGCCTCCCTCAAACCTTATGCAATGGCCTCTGCTCACTGCATGAGGCCTCCTTGTATATGCACATGCCCCCTTGCAAACATTGGTGCTTATGCATTCTACATGCCAAGCATTTGGAAACATGCATAGCCAAAGGGAGACCTATAGAATGTGTGTATCCAAATCAGATATAGAACCCTGACCATCCTCATGCGCTAGCCACTTCAAACACCGGCATCCTCCATTCATCATGCACTGATATCCTTTTATTTTCTTACGCTGGCATTCTACTTATCAAAAATTTTACACAGGCCATGCACTTTGTATACTGGCTTTTCTTCATTTCTATGCTAGACTCCTTTCATTTTCTTACACAAATCTCCCAAAGTATTTTGTGTGAGCCCACAAACAATGTAAGCTACCCCTTATTAATTCACGCTGGCCTTATTTGATTCATGCAGACCTTTTATACTTCAAACTTCTCACAATCCTGCTCCATCTTTTATCAAACTTTTGGTTGTGTTTTACTTCATATGATGGCTGCCTTTCACAGTTTCAAACGCTATTGTGTTTATTAGTTTTAAAAATTTGCCTTCATTTCATGCAACTAATTAGAATCTGCAATAACATTAGTGATATATGGATCACCTGTGACTTGAGGTATAGAAACACCTCCTATGTTCTCATACAAAGGATCATTAGAAATTGATGGATCCCATTCATGTATTTATTGCAGCCATTTCTTTCAAATACTATCTCATACCATGCTCATGCACCTTTGTATTTTAGTGTGCACACCATTGAAGATAATGCACACATCTTCTTGAATCATACATTCAGACTCCTTTTTATTTTGGCACGCACCTCTTTTATGTGTTTGGGCTTTGCAATGTTAACGCACAGCCTTGGGACCCTGCAGAGCACCCCATAAATGGTGTGTATGGGGAAAGGAAAGGTGGCACTAGCCCTATATGTAACACCTCAAAAAAGAAATCATGCCTCCCTCTCATTTTCTACCTTAGAGCATGCAACAATGTTTAGAACATGCCCCCTCCCATAACCTGGCCCTTAACAGCTCTCACTATTTATTGGGCCTGCAGACATCTCCTTCTCCTGCTGGCATGCACCATCTTCTTAATGCACATACTTAGCCTTCCTCGGGTGCGTGATTAATCCAGTCAACACACACACTTCTTTTCTTTGCCAACGTGTTCCATAGCCTCAACTCCATAGGAAATACAACAAGATAAGAGAGCTTTTTATATCACCCTAACTGTTCAATAAAATTGAAACATTTCAAGTGAATAACAAGAATTCATGGTAGGACCTCGATCTTCATTCACCTCTGTGCTTCTTGCAAGCTACAACATTTGTCACAAAAGAACTTGTCCTCTGCAATGCAAATCATGAAAACATGGCAAACCAATTCTTCCAATGAAGGGAATTTCAAGTTGTATAGTCAATCGATCTAAGAGTCATGACAAGCAAGGTTCCCTTCTATTGCTTGTTCTATAGGTCATTTTGTTGTTTCAGCAATCCGTAGTAAAACTCCCATAAATCCTCAGTCTTTGTCAAAGACCATATCCACATCCTCAAACAAGATTAATACCCTGCTTCTCAGCTACAACTGATAATTTCTCACAGCACTCCAAAAGACACTCAGCCACATGGAAATCGGCTTCCTTGTCTATGTCATCATTTCTAACTATGAATCGATTGACAATGATCATTGCTTGCTCATATATGTTCTTCATTTTCATAATGGTAGAAGAATCATGGATTGTGTTATAACGTGCATTAGAACCTCCTCTTACAGATTGGAAACATGATCCCATCAACAACATCAGAAGTTATGGGTATTGTGCAAAGGTTTTCAGCAGGTTTGCCAGCTGAAGATACAATTTACTCCTACCACAGATATCCATCATGGAATCATTGGTTACTAAGTATTCTAGAAATCAACTAACTACATTTTCTTGACCAAGCAGAACATGAGCCGAAAAACCCAAAATGGGCTGAAGTTGGTTTGCAACTCTTTTCTGAAGAACATTAGTTAGAGACTTCAACACACTTTCTGCCTGGCAATCAAGTTCCTTTTCTGCCTTTCTTATAGTCTCCTTTGTTGAATTATCTTCATGTCTGTTACCAAATCAACACTAATTTTGAATAACATGGTTGTGAAATCAAAAATCTTTACCCTAATCTGCCACAACAGGTTTCTAATCTATGAAACTTCAAGCATTTGATCACAATGTGCCAATAATAAAGCTTTAAAGAAAATTTCAATGTAATGCCAAATCCCAACTGGCTCATCCACTTCATGCAGCTTTAATAATATTGATGAGGTAGGTCAGGCCCCAAGTGGGTTCAGCCTAAATTTTTTTCAAATTCAAACACCTGGACCTCAAATACATCTACAACAACTGGCGTATGCAACCGGATCCAATCTGGACAATGCCAGTTAATTGAAAACTTTGATTTTAAAAAACTTCACCAAGTTGCCAAAATGAATAAACTACCTTCAATCATGCCATCAAAACACTGAGCAAAACTTATCACTGGACCTTGAGAGTTGGTAGACATGAACTTTGTAATATAGACAATCATCTTATCAGATAGCTTCACCTAAAGACAAATAGGGCAGGAGATTTTAAAAGTTGAAATCACCTATTCAGAATTGTCTGGCAAACACAAATCGGAATCACTGTAAACAACCTGGAAGGAGATGGATAAAAAATATCAAATGCCAAGCTGAGGGCAAGCCATTGAATCTGACAGAAGACTCATATGCAAAGAATTCAAGGAATCAATCACCATCTGAAAACATGCGTTTGACATCAAGTTACAAATTTTTGAAAGTGGCTACTTTGTGAAGTCGATCCTGTCAGCACTATCCAATTCACACAAATCACCTCTAGAACTGACCTAAAAAATTGATGAAATCAAGTAACTGAGACATGGCGCTAGGAAAACACATTATATGGTTAGCATTCTCCCATATTGCAAAGTGATATCTGACGAAACTAAACAGGTCAAAAGATTTTAAACATCCAAGTTGCCTCTTCAAAATAATTCTGCAGATTACCCTGTCAAAAACAATGAAATGCATCTAGTTCTGACTTTGAAAAGAAGTCAAGTGACCTCCTGAAGAATCGAGCTTTTGGGTATTGGAAGTATGTTATATGGAGAGCATGAATCCAAGAAGGTGGCTCATGATGATCAACCAGACTCATTTGGGAGCCCCTTGAAGGTAGCCACTTGGAAATACAGAACAAGAAGACATGAGAAATAACAATTTCTACAAATGAAAAGAGTTTGGGAAAGTGTGTTACAAGTAGTAGCTGTCGTTGCACCAAAAGATTGACCTATTAATGCTCGATACAACCACTAGACTTATAGAAGACATAGGAGGCGGTTAAGCCATGTCATGAATCCCAAGGTGAGCACTGACCATTTTTCCAACAAAGTGTGCATACAAAACCCTCAAGATCTGAGACCTTGCCAAATTAAGGTAAATTTGGTCTATAATGTAGGGGTACCATTTTCTTGATATTACCAATCACACTATTCAAGATATAACATCACAAACAGGGCCTCCAACTAAACTATGCAACTAATCCTCATTGAAATGTTAGAAATTGCAAATGGAATCAGATTGACAAATTACCCAAATAGATTCATCATGGCCTAAAAATATTCATGGTAGCACATTTCCATGATTAGAATATAAAGGAATATTCAATTATTCATTCCACTCAATTGGGTGCAAGTTGCAAGACTTCAAAGTAGGGCATTCAGAATTTTGCACTTTCACATTCTAAGAAGCAACATAAATTTCAAACAAAATTGCTCTTGCAAACCTATCATGTGAACTCATATGAATCTACAAGTGAAACTAAAGTTTCTCTCTCATGCCTACAACACCTTAGACCCATTCTTATATCATGAAACATTATCAAGTCAAAGATGCAAGCATGCAAAGTAGGCCATTTGCTACAATCAGGCAATATGCAGAATGCAAATTTAAGTGAACACCTTTAAACAACTATCTCCAAAACTCATCAAAATGGATAACTGAAAGTTGTGACCCATTACATCTACCCCATGATAAGTTTTTAACATGTTCCTCAATTGGTATGTCATGAAAATCATCAGGTCACACTTTACTTGCACTTCAAGTAGGCATCTTTGAAAAGTTTTTAGGGGTACTCACCTTGCCTTAGAGAAAATTTTGAATTGGTCACTCCAAATTTGGGCCAAATTTGAGAGTACCAACAGGAGGAAGGCTTCCTTTTATAGCGATCTAGGGCATAAACTCCTAGAGAGGCTGACATTGGAGAATTAAATCTCAATTCACCTTAACCCCTATAAATATACCTATATTAAATGCAATTTAATAGTTTACCATTTCAAAACCCAAAACAGCCGACCCAGAAGCGGGAAAATAAAACTTTCCAAAGCCCGACATCCCAAAACTCCTGGAATCTAAATTTTGGACCTAGGATCAGGGTTGAGGTCAACTCTGCCCTAGGTTATGGTTGAGGTCGACCTGGACCTAGGTTAGGGTCGAGGTCATCCTTGACCCATCAGGTTGTCATTGACCCAAAAAGTCAAAGTCTTTAGTTTCTCAGAGAAAGTTGTTGGAAAGAGGCTAGAAACAAGGGGAGAGAAGCATATCAGGGGGGAATAGCCATATCTAGTCAAAAACCTAATCAAGGTGCTTGACATGACCCCAAACCACTTACTCAGAGGGCTAAATGCTCTTAACATGAAAGTGCTTCCATTTTAAGACGATACATTAAGCCCCCACTTTAGCAAGAGTATGGATTCAATGCAAAATCTTGGTAAAGGAGATCAAAATGAAAAGATAATCCTATTGAAATCAAAGGGACAAAGAAATCCTCAAGCCCCCAGGGACTCAAGTCTTTATCAACTCCAAGATCACAATAAGAGAGACACCTCTAGAAAAGAGAGAGAAAAGGGTGTGATTATCTCACCCTATGAGAACTTATGTCCCAGTGTGATCCACACAAAGAAACAACACAATTGGAAAGATAGAATTGAACCACCTAGTGAATGTGGCTATTCACTAGTCAACCCATCAAAGATTCACTCCTAGAGATATCCTATTCCACAAGAGCAAAGCCAAAAACAAAAGAGATCTAGTCTTAAGGATACTTTCGACCTTAAGGGATCAAAATTTTGAAACTGGAGGGATCAAGAGATCCTATGAAATAAAAATCCATGCTTTAAGGATTAGTCACTAATCTATAAAGGGAGAAAAGTATATTAAAAAATAATATATGTCTATTGAAAGTGCGTGTGTGTAACAGGTGAGTAGAGCATATGCCCCCTCGTTAAAGTCATTGCTATCACTTTAACAGGAGCAATGGCTTGGATGAAAACATAAACAACTCCACTGATTACGTTTCTACTACAAAATGCCCCTAGACAAAGACAAATCAAGGGAAATACCACATAAACATACAAAGAACACACAAAGGATCTACCTTCCATGGGGTCAATATGATCATGAGATAATATATATATATATATATATATATATATATATATATATATATATATATATATATATATATATATATATATATATGATATTATTGCAAATGAATTGACATGATTCCCAAAAGAAAGTAGAACTAAAATCACAAAGGAGGAAAGATCACATAAGAGTTACGAAGAAGAATCTTTTCGAACCCATAACATGGAGACCAAAAAGAATCACTGCTACCAAGTCGCAAATCCAAGCAGATTACACAAGGAAACATTTACAAAGAATAGCATAGGTACAACATAACATGAAACAACATATAGAAGAATAGAGATACATATAGAGGAATAGCACAACAGGTTCAATTCCTGTATCATCTTGCACTAACAAAGCAACAAGAGTCATTTAAAAGAATCTAACAACACTTAGCAAACACATTAGGGGAGAAGCACAATACTACAAACAAACACAGAACAAAGGCTACCATGAAGGATAAGCCAATCAAGCATGCTGCCTACTCTCCCCATCTCATTCTATATCATTTAGGGAAGGTGGGTAACTCGCAAAAGGGACTATATCCAACATAGTAGGAATGATAGCCAGTTCCAAACAAGGATCCTCTTGAGAATCAACATGTTTGACACTAGGTGTAATTGTCAATTGTAATGAAAGCATCTATTAGGTAAATCAATATTAATGTCAATAGTGTCATATTCATCATTGTCATCATCAAGAGTATCTTCTTCATCCAAATTAATCAAAATAAGATCTAAGATACAAATAGAACCATCATAATCATGCATCTTAACATCATTATTAGCAGTAACTTCTTCTAACACATCATGCATAGATTGATCAAAAGAAGGTAAAGAACTTCGAATAACAATGGTATGGGCATTAGCTTGAGCATGACACTTCTTATGACATTAATTAGAAGATTGATTGTGTTTTGTCTTGTTTGAAATATGTTGAGAACTAGGAGGAACAACCATCGGATCCTTCACAGGTTCTATAGAAGGATTAGTAGGATTATTAGTAGACTGACAAGCAACACTAGGAGTTTGATTAATCAAACTAGAATATATATATAAAGGAGGTATGGAAGGTGCAGGAAAAAGACCACAACTAAGATCCATTAAAGGAATGCTTAACTTGAGAATCTTGTGATGTTTATAACCTTGATATGAGAAAAAAAGATTATCAGGTCGAGAAGGACATGAATTAGGTAATGAAGGCTAAAAGAAGTCAAGTGTAGCACAATCCCTGGGCCTAGAAGGTTGATATAAACTATGGTTAATATTATTCACTTTGTCATCATGAATGAATTTAAGGCATTTATGGATAGGAGAAGCAACAAAATGCATGGCATTCAACCAAGGCAAACCAAGCTTAACTTGAAATTGATCAGAAGTAGGAACAACAACAAAAGTAGTGTTCACAATTTTACCATAAAGTTCAACTGGAAAATTAATAGAACCAAATGATGGATACAAAAAACCATTACAAGTTTGAATCCATACATTAGATGTATCATAAGAATCATGTTGCAAATTTTTCATAAATTTTTTTTCTTCAGTAATAACATTGACTAAGGATGTAGGATCAACTAAAAAACCATGGGTAGGTATCTTAGAAATCCTAGCATAAATATAAAGGGGACCATCAAGAGCTTTAATAGTCTCAAAATCATCAAAGGTAATCAAGAGTTCTTAAGGTCTTTTATTCTTAGGTTGTTTTAGGTTGAGGTGGAACTTGAGATTGAGGTTGAAGTTGAGGTTGAGGTTTAGGCTAAGGTGGAGATACAGATTGAACCACATGCTCCACTTGATTAACAATGTGATTAAGATCATCCATCTTTGAGTCATACACTATATCCATAGAAGATGGCTGAGCAATGGTATTAGTATCATGGGTAGGTAAAGGATTCGTATAGATTTGAAGGTTTTGATTAGGAGGAGAGACAGATTTGTTCCCACTACCATCAAAATTATCAATAGATAAGGCATTAGAATCAATCAAGTCTTGAACCTTATGTTTTAAAGAATAACACTTCTCAGTATCATGACCATTCTGACGATGATATTGACAAAAGGCTTTAGGGTCAAAATATTTAGATGCTATCATTGTAGGTAAGAGAGGTCAAATAGGAGGTAAAGTAATCATATTAGCAGTTAACAACCTATTCATAATAGCATGTAAAGATTCACAAAGAGGAGTAAACATATGATTTAATCAAAAAGTAGTGGATGCAGAAGTGGCATTGTGAGATGCAACAACAACTGCATTCACTTGTTTTTTTATCTTGTTGCAGTTGTTGGATTTTTAAAATTTGTTTGGATTAGGAGCAACATCACTCTTATCAACTAGAATAGGAGCCATTAATGTAGTGCTCTCAAATTGACTCACTTGCAATTGATAATGATGAAGCACTACACAAAGTTGTTGAAAAGAGGTAAATTAAGTAAGTAGAATCTTATCTCTAATATCCTTTTGCAAATTTAAAATAAACATACGTTGAATATCAATATCAGGAACAAGATAGGAAATCTAAGCATGCAAATGCTTAAATCTACCAATAAATTCAGTCAATTTTTATTTAGAAACTTGTTTACAATGCATCAAATCAGTCAAAGACACTTGCAGACCAATGTTATTTTGAAATTGTTGAATAAAAGCATTAGCAAGTTTTTGAAATGAGTCAATAGAATAAGGAGGAAAGGAACAATACCATTGTAAGCCCTTGTCACGAAAAGTTCTAGCAAACAACTTGGCCAAAATCCTATGGTCATAAGCGTAATCACTACAAAGGATTTGAAATGTCTTAACATCATGAACAAGGTCTCCTTTTCCATTGTAATTCTCAAGATGAGGCATATCAACTTGCTAAGGAATAGGAGTACAAATGATATCTAGGGACAAGGGACTTCCCATGTCACATGTAGGAATGCTAAACTTGTTTTGAGTCAAGGATGCAAGTTGTTGTTGTAAAGATGACACAGTTTGAGCCAAACTGATGATTGATAAATCATTAGAGGAAATAGTAGGCGTAGATACATTAGAAACACTAGGTAAAGTGAAAGAAGTAGCAGGAATGGAAGATACAACTAGAGGAACATTTGGAACCACAGTTGGAAGAGGATTGGAATAAGTGAATAGTGGTAATTTGGAATCACCACTATTTGTGTATTTGTGTGGGGAAAATGTAAGATTCACTCCTAAATCCAAATTTCCAAAAGAGAGGTCCAATTTGATCAACCAAGAGGTTAATACACAATCGAATCAATCTATGAAGAATATGAAAAAGAGAGAGAAACCCTATACTTCCCTATAGTTGGATTAAGCTTGAAATCTGACATAATTGAAGTGCAAATACTAACCTTGAATTAGGGAAGATCTAGAAAATGCTAAATTCTAGCTTTTGTATGAACTTTCTGAAGATTTTGTCACCTGTTTTGGACTAGAAATGCCGAGGTGGACAAAACCCAGAAATCTTTTCTCCAAATTCACACAGGTTGACTTTGACCTTTTAAAAGGTCAAAGACCACATTATTTATTTGAAGTCCGATTCTGATTCTATTCACAAATCCTGAAAGATTTCTGAAAAGGGTATCTGAATTCACTCTCAGATCTGAGATTTCGCACCTATACCTGCAAGAAAATGGGGGTTTTTGGTTGTATGGGGGGTTTGCCTTGGTCAAACCCCAATTTAAGAATTAACCTTGAAATTGAATTGAAATTGTATTGTGCATAAACAAAGTAATTGAAACAAATCACCTCGCTTATGTTGAAGTCCTTGTAGAGGATTCAAATCCTCAAATCCACAAGTAAGAATGCTTCAATGAATGTAGGATGTCTCCAATAAATGGTATTTTGATCTTCAACACCAATCTTGATTTGATCTTTGCATATGAAAAGGTTTGAATGAATGGAGAAGGATGAAACTTCAAGGGGGCTCCAAAGAGATTGAATCCTTCAATAGCTAACAATGAAACTCCTTGAACACTTGACTGCTTGAAGATTTACTTGAGTGTGAATTGCTTGATCACCTTGAGAGCTTGAGCATGAAAACTTGATGTAAACTTGATATCAAAATGAGAGAGGAAGGCCTCCTTTTATAGTGATCTAGGGCACACTCCTCTAGATGGGCCACCTTGAAGAATTAAATCCCAATTAGGTCCTCACCTTTAGAAAATATACCTTGATTAAATACCATTAAAGGATTTACCATTTTGAAGCCTGAAATAGTTGACCCGAAAGTGGAGAAATAACTTTCGTGAAAGCCAAATTAGCGAGAAATGGAACTTTGAAATTCTAGCATGAGGAGGTCAAGGTCAAGGTTGACCATGACCTAGTTAGGGTCAAGGTCAACCTTGACCAAGTCAGGGTTGAGGTTGACTTTGACCTCAGACCCTAACTTTGTCAGGTTCTGCAACACGGGTTCTAGGAGATGCCAGAGATGAAAGATTTGATATCTGAGCAGGACCCAGTGTCAGGAACAAATAGAAAGTCCTCAGAATGATGTGATGAAGGACTAGGAGGTCTTATTTCTGAACCCTGCCTAGAAAATAGATCCATGGAAGAGGAAAAATCAGGAAAGTCCTTAAGACCTTAGCCCTAATTTCACCTAGAATGGAGAAATTAAGCACGGAGAAGAAGTGGAAAGTGGGGAGAAAGTCAAATACATGAAAAGACCCAATCAAGGTGCTCAACATGACCCCAAACCACTTACTCAGAGGGATAAATTCTCTTAACATGGAAGTGCTTCCATTTTAAGATGATACATTAAGCCCCCACTTTAGCAAGAGTATGGACTCGATGCAAACACTTGGTAAAGGAGATAAAAATAACAATATAATCTTATCGTAATCTAAGGGACAAAGAGAAATCCCAAGCACCCAGGGAATCAAGTCTTCATCGACTCTTAGATCATAGATAAGAGAGACATCTCTAAAGAGAAAAAGAAAAAGTGTGATTACCTCGCCCAATGAAAACTTATGTCCCATTGTGAACCACATAGGAAAAAGGTGCAACCGGAAAGATGGAATTGAACCACCTAGTGAATGTGGCAACTCACTAGTCAACCCATCAAGGATTTATCCTTAGGAATATTCTATTCCATAAGAATAAATAAAAAACAAAAGAGATCTAGTCTTAAGGACACTTCTGACCTTAAGGGATCACAACATATGTGTATTTGAAACTGGAGGGATCAAGAGATCCTAATATAAATTCATACTTTAAGGATTAGTTCTTAATCCCAAAAGAAAGATTGAAAAGTAAATTTAAAGTGTGTGTCTTCCTCAGGATTTAACAACTTATGTGTGTTACCTTTAGAAGATTTAGCATGTTTTGAATTTTTCATAAGTGCGTGTGTGTAATAAGTGAGCAGAGCATATGCCCCCACATTAAAGTCATTGTTGACACTTTAACAAGAGCCATGGCTTTAACGGAAACATAAACAACTCCACCGATTATGTTTCCACATTGAGATGCCCCCAGATGAAGACAAATCAAGGGAAATAACATAGAAACATATGGAGAACACAAAAGGGATCTACCTACCATGGGGTCAGTATGATCATAAGATAATATATATATGATATTATTGCAAATGAATTGACATCATTCCCCAAAGAAAGTAGAACTACAATAACAAAAGAGGAAAGATCACATAAGATATACAAAGGAGAATCTTTTCAGACCATGACATGGAGACCAAAAATAATTAGTGCTACCATATCTCGAATCCAAGTAGATTACACAAGGAAACATTTATGAACAATAGCACAGTTAAAACATAACATTGAACAACACATAGAAGAATAGAGATACATATAGAGGAATTTGAACAATAGTTTCGATTCCTTCATCACCTTGTACCAATTGAGTAACAAGGATCATATAAAAGAATCTAACAACATTTAGCAAATACATTATGGGAGAAGCAGAGTACAGTAGGCAAACACACAACAAAGCTACCATGAAGGACAAGTTGATCAAACATGCCACCTACTTTCCCCATCTCATTGTATATCATTTAGGGTAGGTGGGTAACTTGCAAGAGGGACTATATCCAATATAGTAGGAATGATAGCTAGTTCCAAACAAGGATCCTCTTGAGAATCACTATGTTCGATACTAGGTGTAAGAGTTAATTGAGATGAAAGCATATTCGGCAAATCAATGTCAATGTCAATAGTTTCATATTCATCAGTAACATTATCAGTATCATCAAGAGTATCTTCATCATCCAAATTAATCAAAATAGGATCTAAAATATGAATAGAATCATCATAATCATGCATGTGAACATCATTATTAGTAACAACATTATGCATAGGTGTATCTGTAGAAAGTAGAGATCTTTTAGCTTTAGCATGAGCACAATGCTTTTTATGATGTTCATTAGCAGATCAATTACATTTTGATTTATTTGAAATAGGTTCAGAACAAGGAGGAACAATCGCAAGATCCTTCACAGGTTCTTTAGGAAGATCAATAGGATTATCAACCATAGGAGGAGAAATCATAGGATCTTTGATAGATTTAGTAGGAGGAACTTGATTATCAAAACAAGAAGCCATAGTTGAAGGAGGTATCGAAGGTGTAGGTAAAAGACCATGATTAAGATCCATAGGAGGTATGCTTAATTAAAGAATCTTATGATGCTTATAGGATTGATATGATTGAAAAAGATTATCAGGGCAAGGAGGACATGAATTAGGTAATGAAGGCCAAAAGAAATCAAGAGTAGCACAATCTCTAGGCCTAGAAGGTCGATATAGACTATGATTGATCATCTTCACTTTGCCATCATGAATGAACTTAAGACACTTATGGATAGGTGAAGCAACAACATGCATGGTGTAATACCCCAAAATTGGCACCTATTTATTTCAGGCAAATTTTGGTGTATTTCTTCAATTCTATGTCATCAAAGTCCTAGTTCCCTAGGCAATTTTCTCTCTCCTACTTGACTCTATTTGACTTGATGTCAGTTGCAAAGACCCTAAATTGCAATAATCAAATGCTAAATTAATTCCTAAAAATCTTTGACTTATATTAGCTAAATTATCCCTATGATAAATTAATTTAATTCTAAAGTCCTAAGTGCTTTAAATTAAATTAAATCTACCCCTTTAGCTAATACACATCAAAAAGGAATCAATATCATTTAATTATTTGAGTGGACATCTCTCTATTTGAATTTAATTATTCAAATTATTCAAATTAGTCACACCCCCAATATGTGGCATAAATTCCACTTTTTAATTAAATAATTCCATGCCTATTTGTCCAAAAAGTGAAGAGCCTTAATGGAAAATTAAGTCACTTAGGACATGTGGAAAAAGGAGTTACATGCAAGATTCCCCCTCTTTTTCTATTTAAGAGCTTGCCTTTTCATTTCAAAGGATCGAATTTTTTTTGAGAGCATAGAGATTATAGTGAAATTCTACTACATTCTTTGAAATTCATAGCTTTTGATTGTTATCATTTCAGTTAGTTCATTTAGTATAATATTGCATTTCTCATCTTCTTAGTTTACTTACTTGTTCTTAGATTTAGTCACATTTTCCTTTGAAAATTCTAAAAAGAACTTGCATTTTCATTTTAGATTACATGCATTCTCATATTAGATTACTTGCATTCTCATGTTAGATTACATGCATTCATGCTAGATTTCTTTCATTTTGGATTTAATGCATGTGATTTTCTTTAAAATTCCTCCATTGTAGTTTGGTCTTATGGTTGTTGGCTTTTGATCTGAGAGTAATCTTGAAAACATCCCGTCTACATAGGAGGCAACAGATCGCTTCACTACGGATTTTGGATTGAATAACTCATATTCTTTTCTGTAATCTGATCATGTGAGTAATTATCATGTTGTGTGTGTGTTTAATTTGAGGTCACATTCACTCATACACATTTTGGCACCCACCGTGGGGCAGAAAAGATCAATTTCTGGCCTCATTCTTGATTGGTTTTTCAATTTTAGTGTTGGTTCCAGGCCTTGTACAGCCATGTACAGCTTGAAAAATTTGTAATATAGTAATGAATGGATAGAATGATGAATCCTCTTTCTCATGCTTTTGGTTTGGCTCATTTTATAAAAAATGAATAAGTTATGATCATTTTGGTGAAAGTGGGTATTTGCAGATTTGAGATTCTCTAAATATAGTCAGATTGAAATGTCTGGTACGGACAAATTATGAAGAATCAGGATCTCTAATAATATTCATTAGAAAGATACATGAATTATCTTTCATTTCCTTTTGGTTTGAGTCATTTTTATGCAGATTTGTGAAAGTTATGGACATTTGAGTGAAAACTAGTTTTTAACAATCTACATTGGAGTTGCAAGCAATGATTTGCTCTTAGAAAATGATTTATGAATGGAAAATATAAATGGATTACATATTTAGAAATAAGATTCATTAATAGTTATTGTGAAATTGGTTTGGTTTCATTTGGATTTTTTTTGAGAAAGATATGTGATTCCCTAGATAGGGTTTGGTGTTTTAAATCTGATTTATGACAGAAAAATTACAATCTGAAAATGTTATTGGTTGAGGAACCAAATTGAATCATAAGACCTTGTAATTTTTAGAAATGGTAGTTTTTGATGTTGGCTAAAAACTTCACTGTTTCCAAAAATTTTAATATTGTGATTTTATGGGTCAAATAAATCAATCTTTAAAGACTGTCTTGAAGACAACAATGTTACATATCTTACGGTTTGCCATTGATTTGTCTTGATTCTGTACTTTCGGATGTGTGCTAAATGCTGGATTGCAGATCTTTGGACCTAAGGTGAGTTCTTAAAATCTCTATAACACTTGGTTTGGGCATAAAATTAATCTCTCATGTGTTTGGCTTGAGTGTTACACGCTTTCATAGAACACATTTTTTATGCTCTTAATGGGAAATAAATGAACATAGATTTGCTTTCATAGAAGTTTGTGTTTAAGTGCATGCTTGTCTTTTAAACATTAAGTAATTCTTGGTTCCAATATCAAAAAAATCTCATTGAGTAATCTAGGGCATGGATTCATTGCTTTTTTACATGAAGAGTTAAATGCACCACTTTGTGGACTCACTTCATGTTTACTTGAAAAGTTAAATATTCCATGATTCAAACCCTCTTGCACTTATGAGTAGTATTGATTAGCAGTCTCAGATTACTTGTGATTGATCTAGATTGCTATCTTGGGTTATTGGACTCACTAATCTACCGGCCCCTCATTCCACCCCGTGGTTGCAATCTCAGCGCCACATTAAAGGGGAGGGGTCTACAGGAAAGAAGCATTAATTGTTCCACTAGGCAACCCTTTTGTGCTTTTTGGAACTCACTTGTTTTCTAGGGTGTGGACTCACTTTGAGTTTGTGTGAGGAGTTAAATGCACCACTTTGTGGACTCACCTCACATTTACTTGAAGGTTTAAATGCACCACCTTTAGTGCTTTCCAATACTTTTGATAGTGAGTTACTTACTTTTTCATTTCTAGAAGGCCTACTTGGGGATTTCATCACCTCAAGGGATGACCTTAACTCCTGTGTTCCAACAGAGTATAAATATCAGGAGGTGAATCCAAAGACACCTCTCTTGGGAATAAGTTAGATTTCACTCTTGGCTAAGCCTCAAAGAACTTTATACCTTTGAGAAGTGGAGGAGATTTGGGTTACCGTCTCCCCCCGACTGTGTGATTTCAGATTCTTCTCATCTATGGATTTGTGCCTCACGTACCTTACGTATATCAAGGAATCCCTTTAGAAGAGCCATGTATATCCTTATAGACAACTTGCTAGGATGTTGTTGTGTTCTAAGTGCCTACTAAAACATTTTCAAGAACATACACAAGTAGAGTCCTTAGGGAGTAGAAATACTAAGTCACTATTCCTGTTCATGCGCAAGGTTGCTTTGTCCCTTGCCCATTGCTTGAAGACTATTTGCTTGAACTTCTTGATTGCTATCTTACATGCTTGATCAATGACATAAATCTGATCTGCCTTTTTGTCCGTGATTTGTTTTTCTATTTTCCTGTCATTCACCATCAGAAACTGGTTGTCTTGAGTTAGGAATCGATCGATCTTTGCTTTGAATCGCATTGTCTCTCATCTATTCATCTTATCTCTTTATGCCTTTTGTACCTCACGTTGCAAGTCTTATCTCAGCTATTCTAGCCACCTCTTTTGATGACTCATACCAGGTTCATCTTGCATCTTGGCTATTCTAGCCATTTATCCTCTTTTCATTATCTTTGAGACAGAGTCCAGCTTTATCTTGAGTTCTTTCTCGTTACATCTTTGTTTATGACTATCGCGACTCGAAGTGGCAAGACTTATCCCATTTAGAATATTGATCAAGATAGAAGCAAACCTTGTAATCAAGACATAGGTCATTTTGAATCTATTATGAAATCTGAACTTCGTGAGGGATTCTCACATTTCTCCTCATTCCAAGAGTATTACAATCCATTGTTTCAGATACAGTCTGACTTATTATTTCAAGAATATTATAACCCATTATTTGAAGATCAACAAGACTCTGAAGGGTCACTTTCTAAAATTGAACCTATTGATCCTTTCGAACCTATCGACTCTTTCACGATCTCTCAAAATACTACCAACAAGATGGGAGATCCATTCCAGTTCCCAAGGGGAGGCAAATTCAAAAAAATTCATGAGCAATCCCCAAATGACCGAGGTCATGGCTAGTCTCAAAATGATAAGAGTTATGATCAATCCCACAATATTCAATATCCAGTCAACATCCAAGACCTTTGCAATTTGAAACAACAACAAGGGGAGCCTCTCCTAACATTTCTCTAGAGATGGAGACAACTATGCATGAAGTATTCACATGAATTACCCGAGTCTGAAAAGCTCGATATCTTCTTGGGCAATCTTGTCCCAAATTTTGGATACCAAGTACGATTACAAGGTCCCCTCACTTTTGACAATATGATTAGGTGGGCTGTGAGTATAGAAGCATTTATGGTCAAGAAGGGAGAATTGACTTTGAACAAAGACAAAAAGCAAGGACCTTCTCCCTCAAACATGGATAAGGATAAGATTGTCAACAAAAACATAGATGTTATGAATGACAGGTTTGTTGACAATGTGACGCCAAAACCCTCAAAGTCTGTCTTTAATCTCAGCTCTAGCATATAAATGATCAAAGCCACTAAGAAGGCTATGACAAAAACTCAACCACCTTCAAGATTTTCTAGAAACAAACCTTGGCTCTCTCAACCTGAGTGTAACTCCACTTCCTTGGGAAAACCTCTCAATGTGGTTTATAGGACTTTGGTACAAAACCATAACAGGAATTCAGATCATCGAGAATTTAAAGACTCCTTTCCTCCTCATGGGAAAAGTGAATTATCCAAGTCTAAAGGTACCAACAATGTGGTCAACTATACGTACGATACTAGCAACATTGTCACCAATGAGATTGAACCTATTGATGTTGAATATTGTGACATGATCATTGCTCTAGGGAGCAAGGATACTCCTAAACCCAAAACTCCCTTTATCTTGCGAGGCCCTGTGCCTCCCTCTTATAACTCCACATAGTCTCCAACTTGTGTGAATGCTATCACTCAATCTTGTGCAAAGATTGTTCTCAAAGGTCCCAAACCTTTGACATCCAGACCAAAACTATCTATGGATAAAACCCTCGCTAAGGTAAACATCCCCAAAGATCTCAATCTTGACCAATTTCAATCTATGGTGGGTCACTTGACTTCACCTCATTATTTATCCTTCTTTGAAGAAGATGATCACTTGCTGAGCCACCCACATAATGCTCTCCTACACACTGAAGTTATGATAGGCCCCAAGAGTATCCCTCGCGTCCTCATTAACAATAGTGCTAGCCAAAATACTTGCTTTGCTAAGATGCTTACCCAAATGACAGACAGCTTTGTTCCTGCCAATAGAGAGTCCACTGAGTTCTATGATGCTAAGCTAAAAGAAATAGAAAAGACCTTGAAGATCAAAGATATTGGCATGGGGGAATATCAATTTGAATCCATGTTGACATTGACAACTCTCCCTCCATCTCCACGTTCTTGTGAGGAACCTTCTAAAGATGGATTTGGTATTAGCTATTAGAGCTATGAGCTTGACCAACCTAGCTGTAGCTTGCACTCACATGAAGAAACACAGATTCAACCTATGACATATGAAAGACCTTTGAATGATCAAAATTCTGAATCAGACTACCAGAAAGAGTCTTATCTACCTTCTCAAGTGCTTCAAGAACATGATCTTGGTCCTCACCATGAGGATTTTATACACTCTACTGAACAGATTTCTACTACTATAGCTACTACTGAATACCTCCTTTCCTCCAATGGCACACATACTGATTGGGAGCAACTGTTGAAAACTTCTCTTATCTTGGGTATGCCTCAAGGTATGCCTATTCTAGATTGTATTACCACTTCTACTATTGAATAGACTCCTACTACTGCCAACTCCAATGGCACACATACTGATTGGGAGCAACTATTGGATGCTTCCCTTATCTTGGGTATCCCCCAAGGTATGCCTATTCTAGATTACTCTACTACTTCTACTACTAAACAAGATCCTACTATTAAAGAAACACTTCCTATGTTAGATGACAACTATGAAGAAAGTCTACCTCCGACTATGTCTCTAGCTGAATGGGACTCTATATCAAATGCTACTATGGAAATACCAGTTGATGCTATGCACCTATATTCTAGTCTTAACAACTCAGAAAGAGGAGAAAGTTATGATCCTCTAGATCAAGCTATTGATGATGATCCTTTCCACCCTCCTGTGGAGATCATTCCTATGGCTCCTAGGCCATCTACTCCAAGCTATACTCCTATTGCTCTTGCAAATCATGGGTATGTAAGACCCCATTCTATTATAGCTTCATGGAATATTGGTAGATCCAAAATTGAAATGGTTCCTATTCATGCACTCTTACCACCTGAAAGGGGACCTAACTCTTGGAATAGGTCATCTTGGTTAGGCTCACATAATATTCCTCCAAACTTATATGACTCTTCTAAGACAACTCACAATCGACAACGCTCTATGGAAGATTACCTTCTTAATCTATCTAATGCATTCATGAATGATGAGGATGATACTAATATATTTGCACTTGAGCCCATCCCATTGACTTCTCTTCCCTCTTCATCTCCCAAAAAAGTGGCCCGTCCACTTCCATTTCCACCTCTCCACCTGCACCAGTCATATAAAACTCTTTCATCCACCATTCCTGAGTCTTTTGGAAGTAACTTGGATGTGCAACATAAAAACAAAAATAATAAGAATTCACTTATATCTCAAGGTCACCATGTCCCATCTAATCGACATGTGACTACGAAGAAAGAAAAGCAACAAAGGTGTTCAAAAGACCGCAAAGGTCCTCAAAAAGAAGAAGACAATCAAAAGCCAAAAAATAAAATAAGAAATGGATCTCAAAATCCATTCTACAGGCATTGTCATAAAAAGAACCTCAAAGTAAAGAAGAAAAAATTCAAAAGCTATGTGGATTCCAAAGAAAGGAAAAATCAAAGTTGTCATTCAAGCTTCCAAAATTCTCATACTTCCCTCCATTCCATCACCCTTGCCTCTCATACTTTACCCTCTTCACTCCATCTTGCCTTTTCCCAAAGTACATATCAGTATCTCCTTATTACTAATGACATGACTAAGGAAAATCTAGAACGTACTCTTCTTAAGCATTTAGAGCATGGGAAATCTGACAAAGAGTTAAGGTGTGTCTATGAGGATATTTGTGGGTTTCACTTAAGTGATCTTTCCTTGACTATGGATCTCTTGATGGTTGGACACTACTGGTTGGATCTCCTGTTACTGCTACAACATCTAGTTCTGATTCTGCAACTTCTCAGCTGGCTACTACTACAAATGACCGTGTTTCCAGAGATCACCACTAAAGGAGAGGCACTCAAAGAGCCAATCAGTTCTCTTCATCTGAAGAAGTTCTACAATTGACATTCTCTATGTGCTCATGTACATACTTATTGGTCCTAAAAAAATCCTAAAAATGGTATATTCTCAAAAAAAAATCCTAAAAATTACAAAATATCCTAAAAAAATGATCATCTTAGTGAAACCTTGGTAAACAAGTGCTTTGATGTATCTATTATCCTGGTGAAAACCTGGCAAATAGGCACCTTGATAATACTCAAAAAAATAGAAAATTTGAAAAAAATACAAAAAAAGCAAAAAAAGAGAAAAGTACAAAAAAATTGAAAAAAAAAAAAATGTGCCATTGCTGAAAACCTGGTAAACAGGCATCATGGTAGAAAAAATGGAATCTCTACCAAGTTGGTGAAAACCTAGTAAATAGGTGCCTCTTGTTTCCTAAAGCTGCATCTCATCTCAGCATCACTTGGCTCTTAGTTTCCTGCTTTAGTTTCCTTCCTTTCCTGCTTTAGTTTGTTTTCCTGCTTTCCTGCTTTAGTTTGTTTCCTACTTTGGTTTGCTAGCTCATGTGCTTATCTTTGAGTTTTCCTCGACTCTTCATGGATTGGAACTAGTCATACTTGGGGGCATCTCCCTGGTCTAGGGGGCATTGTCCTATCACTTTCAGAAGATTCATTTGTGCATCAATCACCAATGTTTCACGCTGTGTCTGCCTACTGATGCCTAGCTACTTTTGAGATCTCTCCTCAAGGATCTCTCGTGTATCAGTCGCCAGTGGTTCTCACTGTGCCTACCTGCTGATACCTAGCTCTTGTTTGACCTCTCTTTTTGGGATCTCCTTCTTACATTAGTCACCAGTGGTCCTCACTATGTCTGCCTACTGATGTTTCATCCATGTTTCATTCTCTCTTTTGAGAATCTTCCTTGTATCGGTCACCAGTGGTTCTCACTGCATTCGCCTGCTGATACTTGGTTCACACTTTGATATTTTCTTGAGACTTTGTCTCTTGCGATGGTCACTAGTGATTTTCACTATGTCTGCCTGTTGTCATTATCACATCGAGACTTCAAACGACACCTTTCCGATTTGACTCCAATTCGCTTGAACACGAGCATAAACTGAAACTAAAACTAAATGTGTGTTCTTTTGAGGCATGTTGAGCTTTGTTTTCTTTGAGGGTTTGTTTGTTTGCTTTCTTTGCTTTCTACTTGTTGGTTTAGTTCCAATGATCCAAAAAATTCATATAAGAGGGGTATCCATCTGTAAGAGCCTCCATCTCATATTGGATGGCCATGCGTACCTTGACTCATTTTATATGGACGCTTTGGTGAGGTTGGTTCTTCTCCTTGTCTTTTGAGTGACTTCTTTCTGCTACTAGTGAAATTGTAAACACTCATCCTACTAAGTGAACATAAGGGTCACTACGAGCAATCTTTGGCAAAAGGAGGAACTCCTGCATGTTTGGTGTGTTTGTTGCAAGCAACATTTAGGTCATTCTAGCATCTATGTTCTAATGCTTATGTTAACTTGCTAGATTAAAAGGAATAGGTGTTCAGGTCATTCTGGCTTCTTGTGCCTTACTGCTTACAGCTCATTCCGACAAATCTAAGACTTATGTCATATTCATATTCTCATGATAGTGATATTAGTGAGGATTGTATGACATCTTGAAATTTTTTGAACTTAACGACTCTGTGATGACAACACAGGGAGTCCAACAACCAAGTCCTAGGGTTTGCATTTTTTTTTCTAGGCTTGCATCTTTAGCTTAGGTTTGCATTTTCATTCTAAGCTTGCACTTTCTAGGCTTGCATGTCCTTTTTAGGCTTGCATTTGAGATGATATCTTGCTACTCTCTTGATTTCTTTTTGTTCATCAGAGGTTCTCCTCTTCCATCCTAGTTTCATCATGATTGCACAAGTTTTCAGGATCGAAATCAAAATCTGACATCTCTACATAGCTCGAAATCACGTTTTAAATTCGGAGACCCTTTGGGATCGGATGCTTGTGCAGTCAGCCTTCTGGCGTCATCTTCCTGCCAAAATCTCATCTTTGCATCATGTTCTTGAGATCTCTTTGTTCTTCTCATCAAAGTCAACCCTAGTCAAAATTTGGTCAACCATGGTCAAACTTGGTCAACAGGACCTCTACATTGCTCTGATTTGCTTCTGCATCTTCTCAATGCTTCTTTAATCTACTCTGAATTCTTCTGGATCTTCGATCTTATCTTTATCTACAACCTCTTGCTGTCAATCATCCTCTGACATGTCATCTTTTGATCTCGCTCCTGAGGGGGCAGGATGATTGCATCATTGAATCTTATCGAATCAATTCTTGAATCAATCTAATCTAAATCTTTAGTTCTCATTTCTTGGGGCATCTCGGTGCCTCATATCCTATTATCTTATCATTTATCTCTTAGGTATCTGAGAAATCTAACTCAGATCCTTGGGAATCAAGCTTCGTTCTGGAGATGGTTCTTGAAATCTTTTAGGTATTGGGGCAATCTAACCCCGATTCTTGGGAGTCAAGCTTCGTTCTAGAGATGGCTCTCAAAATCTCTTTTAGACCATTATTTGGGCAATCTAACCTAGGTCTCAGAGGGCTAAGCTACGTATTGGGGCAATCTAACCCTAATTCTGGAGACAGTCCTAAATCTACATCTTCATCAATTGGTATTGGGGCAATCTAACCCTGATCCTGGTTCTATTCTAAGATTGCTGTCTTCACAATCTAACTTAGACTTTGGAAATTCTCGACATCTGTCACTTTAGACTATTCTTTGAATCAACGCCTTGCTCACACATCAATTCAAAGAGGGGAAAAATGTAATACCCCAAAATTGGCACCTATTTATTTCAGGCAAATTTTGGTGTATTTCTTCAATTCTATGTCATCAAAGTCCTAGTTCCCTAGGAAATTTTCTCTCTCCTACTTGACTCTATTTGACTTGATATTAGTTGCAAAGACCCTAAATTGCAATAATCAAATGCTAAATTAATTCCTAAAAGTCTTTGACTTATATTAGCTAAATTATCCCTATGATAAATTAATTTAATTCTAAAGTCCTAAGTGCTTTAAATTAAATTAAATCTACCCCTTTAGCTAATACACATCAAAAAGGAATTAATATCATTTAATTATTTGAGTGGACATCTCTCTATTTGAATTTAATTATTCAAATTATTCAAATCAGTCACACCCCCATATGTGGCATAAATTCCACTTTTTAATTAAATAATTCCATGCCTATTTGTCCAAAAAGTGAAGAGCCTTAATGGAAAATGAAGTCACTTAGGACATGTGGCAAAAGGAGTTACATGCGAGATTCCCCCTCTTTTTCTATTTAAGAGCTTTCCTTTTCATTTCAAAGGATCAAAATTTTTTTGAGAGCATAGAGATTATAGTGAAATTCTACTACATTCTTTGAGATTCATAGCTTTTGATTGTTATCATTTTAGTTAGTTCATTTAGTATAATATTGCATTTCTCATCTTCTTAGTTTACTTACTTGTTCTTAGGTTTAGTCACATTTTCCTTTGAAAATTCTAAAAAGAACTTGCATTTTCATTTTAGATTACATGCATTCTCATATTAGATTACTTGCATTCTCATGTTAGATTACATGCATTCATGCTAGATTGCTTGCATTTTGGATTTAATGCATGTGCTTTGCTTTTAAAATCCTCCATTGTAGTTCGGTCTTATGGTTGTTGGCTTTCGATCTGAGATCAATCTTGAAAACATCCCGTCTACATAGGAGGCAATAGATCACTTCACTACGGATTTCGGATTGAATAAATCATATTCTTTTTTGTAATCCAATCATGTGAGTAATGATCATGTTGTGTGTGTGTTGAATTTGAGGTCACATTCACTCATACACACATGGTAGTCAACCAAGGCAAACCTAGCTTAACTTGAAATTGATAAGAAGTAGGAACCACAACAAAGGTAGTGTTCACAAGTTTTCCAAAAAGTTCAACTAGTAAAGTAATAGAACCAAATGAGGGATAAAGAAAACCATTACAAGTTTGAATCCACACATCCGATGTATCATAGAAGTTGCGTTGTAAGCTTTTCATAAAAAGATTTTCTTCAGTGATAACATTGACTAAGGAGGTAGGATCAACAAGACAACCATGAGTAGGTATCTGAGAAACCCTAGCAACAATGTAAAGGGGACCATCAAGAGCCTTAACAATCTTAGAATCATCAAAGGTAATCAAAAGTTCCCGAGGTCATTTATCCTTAATTTGTTGTCATGGTTTAGGTTGAGGTTTTACTTTAGGTTTGGGTTTATCTTGAGGTTGAGATAGAACTTGAAGTGAAGGTTGAGGTGGAGATATAGGCTTAGCAACATGCTCCACTTGATTAACGACATGATTAAGATCATCCATTTGAATCATATACAATTTCCATAGCAGATGGTTGAGCAATAGTATTAGTATCATGCGTAGGTAAATGATTCATATAGATTTGAAGGTTTTGATTAGGAGGAGAGACAGATTGATTCCCACTACTATCTAGATTATCAACAGATAAAGCTTTAGCATCAATGAGATCTTGGACCTTATGTTTTAAAGAATAACATCTCTCAGTATCATGACCATTCTAACGATGATATTGACAAAAAGAATTGTGATCAAAAGATTTAGATGCAATTGTAGTAGTTAAAAGAGGTCGAATAGGAGGTAAAGTAATCATATTAGCAGCTAACAACCTATTCATAATAGCATGTAAAGTTTTAGAAAGAGGAGTAAATGTACAATTTAATTGAAAAGTAGTGGATGCAGAAGTGGCATTATGAGATGCAACAACAACCTAATCAGCAACTGCATTCGATTGTTTGTTTATCTTGACATAATTGCTGAATTTTTGAAACTTATTTAGATTAGGAGTAGCATCACTCTTATCAATGGGAATAGGAGCCATTGGAGTGTTTCTCTCAAACTGACTCACTTGTAATTGATAATGATGAAGCGCTGCACAAAGTTGTTGAAAAGAGGTAAATTCAGTAAGCAGAATCTTATCTCTAATATCCTTTTGCAAATTTGAAATAAACATATGTTGAATATCAATATCAAGAACAGGATAGGAAATCTGAGCATGCAAATGATAAATCTACCAATAAATTCAGTCAATTTTTCTTAAGCACTTTGTTTACAATGCATTAAATTAGTCAAAGACACGTGCGAGCCAATATTGTTTTGAAATTGTTGAATAAAGGAATTAGCAAGTTGTGGAAAGGAATCAATGGAATAAGGAGGCAAGGAACAAAACCATTGTAAGGCCTTGTCACGAAATGTTCTAGCAAACAGTTTGGCTAAAATCCTATGATCATGAGCATAATCACTACAAAGGATTTGGAATGTTTTAACATGATGAATAGGATCTCCCTTTCCATTATAATTCTCAAGACGAGGCATATCAACTTGCTGAGGAATAGGAGTTCGGATAATATCCCTAGACAAAGGACTTCCCATGTCACATGTAGGAATACTAAACTTGTTTTGAGTTAAGGAAGAAAGTTTTTGTTGTAAGGATGATATGGTTTGAGCCAAACTGATGATGGTCAAATCATTAGAGGAAATAGGAGTAGCAAGATTAGACACACTAGGTAAAGTGTAAGAAGCTGGAGGAATAAAGGACACAACTGGAGGAACACTAGGAACTACAGTTGGAAGCGGAGTGGAATAAGTGAAAGGAACACTATGATATGAAGGTTGTGATGTAGGAAGGGACATGGTAGGAACACTCATAGGAATAGAGGGAACCATCATAGTCACTAAAGGAGGAGTATAGATAGGAATACTAGGTAAAGGATTAGAAGAAGGCTCAACACCAGTGATAGGAGCAGTGAAACCTAAATCTTGAGCCTCTTGAGTTAAAGGTTTAACATTGGAATGCACAAGATGAGTAATACCACACAAGAGGTTAACACCTTGATCACTATCATGGAGAACTTTCTTAAGAGCCTCTATAGCTTGAATAGAATCTTGACCATGGTTTTCTTGAAGAAGCCAATTACCCATTTTATCAAGTTCAGTGGAAAGTTTTTAGACTTGTTCAGGAGGAACCCTTAAAGTATCATCCTCATCATGAGATGAGTGAGAAGAGTTCTACTCCATAGTAGGATTAGAATCATGAAGAATCAAGTTGTCATCGAGGATCCTAAGGAAAGGAGAAGATTCAGGCTCAAACGCACCCATGAGTCTACAACTTCTTCTAACCGAAATGTTATAAGTAGGACTAGTGGTAGTAAAGCTCATAAACCAATATAATGAAAATGAACTAAACTAAGAACACATAATGCATGAATATGAAATCTAATTAACATACAAGATCAATCACAAAGGACAAATTTAATACTAACAAGATAAAAGGGAATCAAACACCAAAAAGAAAGAGAGTAAGCTAGTCGGGTTCACCAAAATGAATAGTGGTAATTTGGAATCACCACTATTTGTGTATGTGTATGGGGAAAATGTAAGATTCACTCCTAAATCCAAATTCCCAAAAGGGAGGTCCAATTTGATCAACCAAGAGGTTAATACACAATCGAATCAATCTATGAAGAATATGAAAAAGAGAGAGAAACCCTATACTTCCCTATAGTTGGATTAAGCTTGAAATCTAAAATAATTGAAGTGCCAATACTAACCTTGAATTAGGGAAGATCTAGAAAATGCTGAATTCTGGCTTCTGTATAAACTTTCTAAAGATTCCATCACTTGTTCTAGACTGGAAATGTCGAGGCGGACAAAACCCAGAAATCTTTTCTCCAAATTCACATAGGTCGACTTTGACCTTTTAAAAGGTCAAAGACCACATTATTTATTTGAAGTCTGATTCTGATTCTATTCATAGATCCTGAAAGATTGCTGAAAAGGGTATCCGAATTCACTCTCAGATCCAAGATTTTGCACCTGTATCTACAAGAAAATGGGGGTTTTTGGTTGTATGGGGGGTTTGCCTTGGTCAAACCCCAATTTAGGAATTAACCTTGAAATTGAATTGAAATATATGGTACATAAACAAAGTAATTGAAACAAATCACCTCGCTTATGTTGAAGTCCTTGTAGAGGATTCGAATCCTCAAATCCACAAGTAAGAATGCTTCAATGAATGTAGGATGTCTCCAATCAATGGTATTTTGATCTTCAACACCAATCTTGATTTGATCTTTGCATATGAGAAGGTTTGAATGAATGGAGAAGGATGAATCTTCAAGGGGGCTCCAAAGAGATTGAATCCTTCAATAGCTAACAATGAAACTCCTTGAACACTTGAATGCTTGAAGATTTTCTTGAGTGTGAATTGCTTGATCACCTTGAGAGCTTGAGAGCTTGAGCTTGAAAACTTGATGTAAACTTGATATCAAAATGAGAGAGGAAGGCCTCCTTTTATAGTGATATAGGGAACACTCCTCTAGATGGGCCATGTTGAAGAATTAAATCCCAATTAGGTCCTCACCTTTAGAAAATATATCTTGATTAAATACCATTAAAGGATTTACTATTTTGGAGCCCAAAACAGTCGACCCAAAAGTGGAGAAATAACTTTCCCGAAAGCCAAATTAGCAGGAAATGAAACTTTGAAATTCTAGTAGGAAGAGGTCAAGGTTGAGGTCAACCTTGACCTAGTCAGGGTTGAGGTCAAACCTGACCTAGTCAGGGTCGAGGTCAACTTTGGCCTTAGACCCTAACTTTGTCAGGTTCTGCAACAGGGGTTCTAGGAGATGCCAGAGATGCAGGATTTGATATTTGAGTAGAACCCAGTGTCAGGAATAGACAAAAAATCCTTAGAATGATGTGATGAAGGACTAGGAGGTCTCATTTCTGAACCCTACCTAGAAAATAGATCCATGGAAGAGGAAAAATCAGGAAAGTCCTTAAGACCTTAGCCCTAATTTCACCTAGAATGGAGAAATTAAGCACGAAGAAGAAGTGGAAAGTGGGGAGAAAGCCAAAGACATGCAAAGACCCAATCAAGGAGCTCAACATGACCCCAAACCACTTAATCAGAGGGCTAAACACTCTTAACATGGAAGTGCTTGCATTTTAAGATGATACAATAAGTAAAAGAAACATTATGATAATAAGGTTGTGATATAGGAAGAGACATAGGAGGACCACTCATAGGAACAAAGAGAACCCTTGTAGTCACCAAAGAGGGAGTATAAGTAGGAATACTAGGTAAAGGAACATAAGAAGGTTCTATACTTGTAACATGAGGAGTCAATCCTAGATCTTGAGCTTCTTAAGCTAAAGGTTTAACATTTGAATGCACAAGATGGGTAACACCACGCAAGAGATTAACACCTTGATCACTATCATGAAGAACTTTCTTAAGAGCCTCGATAGCTTGAACAAAATCTTAATTATGGTTTTCTTGAATAAGCCAATTACCCATTTTATCAAGTTCAGTTGAAATTTTTTGGACTTTCTCAGAAGGAACTCTTAAAGCATCATCCTTATCATGAGATGAGTGAGAAGATTTTTTCTCCATAGTAGGGTTAGTATCATGAATAATAAAGTTTTCATTTGAGATCCTAAGGGAAGGAGAGGAAGATTTAGGATCAAAGGCACCCATGAGTCTATGATTTCTTCTAACCGAAATGTTATAAGTAGGACTAGAGGTAGTAAAGATCATATACCAATGTAACACAAATGAACTAAACTAGAGGAACATAAGATGGAAACACATAAAATAAATCTAATACATGTGAGATCTAACACCATAAACCATAAATACGATAGAGCATCTGCTTCCACAAAAGAAAAGAGGGTAAGCTTGTCGGGTTCACCAAAATGAATAGTGGTAAAAGGGTGTGGGTGTAAATATATGATGATGAGAAATGCAAGATCTACTTCTAAATCCAAACTCCCAAGGGAGAGATCCAAATTGATCAACCAAAAGGTTAATACACAAAAGAATCAATCTATGGAGAATATGAATGAAAGAGAAAACCTTATATTTTTTTATGAAGAGTATGTGCTTGAAATATGAAATGAATAGAACACAAATATTAACCTTAAAATAGGGTAAATCTGGAAAATACTGATTTCTGATGTCTATTTTTAGTTTCAAGGGATTTTGCAACCTGTTCTAGACTTGGAAATGCCGAGACAGAGAAAACCCAGAAAACTTTTGTCTTTCTGAGGTCAGGTCAACTTTGACCCAGATAGCAAGGCACAATATTACCCTAAGGCACAATATTACCCCCCAGTAAAGGTCATCCCTGACCTAAAATAGCTCCGATGAAAATTCTATTCACAGATTTGAGAAGTTCACCGAAAAGGGTATCCAAATTCGAACTTCAATTTGATGTCCTGTACCTGTACCTGCAAGAAAAATGGTTTTTTTTTTGGATGGGGGGTTTTCCTTGGTCAAACCCTAATTTGGAATCAACTTTGAAATGTAACTAAAATTGCAATGTAAATAAGCAAAGTAAATGGAACTATTTACCTTGCTTATGTTGAAACCCTTGTGGAGGATTTGAATCATTGAATCCACAAGTATGGATGTAGAAATGTATGGACGATGTCTCAAATAAATTTCATTATATCTTCAACACCAATCTTGAATGGACCTTGGACTAGGAGGATGCTTGAATGAATGTGGATGGAGAAATCATCAACAAGAGGGCTCCAAAGAGAATGAATTCTTCAATGGCTAACAATGGATCTCCTTGATGAATGCTTGAATGCTTTCCTTCTTGCTTTCTTGATCTCTTGAAGGTACTTGAGAGCTTGATGTCTTGATTATGAAATTTATTCTTGATCATGGATGCTTTCTCATGAAAAATGGATGTTTGTCAATGTGAAAATGAGGGAGGAAGGCTTCCTTTTATAGTGATCCATGGCATAAACTCCTAGAGAGGCCGACATTGGAGAATTAAATCCCAATTAACCTTAACCCCTTGAAATATACCTAGATTAAATTCAATTTAAGAGTTTACCATTTTGAAACCCAAAATAGCTAACCCGAAAGTGGGAAAGTAAAACTTTCTGAAGCCCGACATCCCAAAACTCCTGGAATCTGAATTTTGGACCTAGGGTTAGGGTTGAGGTCGACTCTTCCCTAGTTCAGGGTTGAGGTTGACTTGGACCTAGGTCAAGGTCAAGGTTTTCCTTGACCCATCAGGTCTTCATTGACCTAAAAAGTTAAATTCTTTAGTTTCTTAGAGAAAGTTGTCAGAAAGAGGCTAGAAATAAGGGGAGAGAAGCATATCAGGGGGGAACTACCAGATCCATTCAAAAACCTATTCAAGGCACTTGACATGACCCAAAACCACTTACTTGGAGGGCTAAATTCCCTTAACATGGAAGTGCTTCCATTTTAAGATGATACAATACCATTTAACATAATCTTGGTATACTTTGTCTACCGATTCCAAGAAACACTATTTTAAGGCTAGTAGCCCTACTAGGGCAAATTAAGTCTTTGAACTTGGTTCAAGGTCAATAAGTTACAAAATTCACAAATGAACCCCAATTAAATCACTGATCTAGATACCCTTTTGGACACTCATTAATATTTTCAGGGTTAGGAGTCACCTAATTGTCTGTACAGTACTTTTCCCAATATTGGCTAAATTACCAAGGATTTGTTCTTTAACTCTGCTCCACAACATGAACCTAACCAAATTGATTCACCAATCCTTATCTTTGTTATGAGGGCTTCTTTAGTCCTCAATAAATACATCAAAACCACTATATCACTTGTACCAATCTAACTTGTACCTCCAAATTCCATATTGATTCTATGATGAGGTGGATCAAGTTAGAGCCATTTATTCACAAACTGTCTGCACAATCTAGAGAACATGAATTACATAAAATATTTGAATTATACACTCTAAAATTAACAAAAATCCACACCAAAATAAAAAAAGAAAGGAAATTCACTATTATAACTATCTACATTCTAAAATCTATAGGTTCAATCCATTAAGAACCTCATGCAATGACACAAACTCAACTGTAAACTGAAACCAAAAAAACAACTTCTCTTAGCTAGTAGCCAAAACTAAAATATGATCAAGCCAACCTTTGTATAGTGTTTTTTGAGGTCTTATATACATCACCAACATGTTTCCCAATCCCTCTAAGAGTTTCTCTAACCCTAACTATCTAATTAGGACAATTGAGCAATATTTTAGCAACATTTTCATCTTTTTGTTGTATTCTTGAACTTTTGATGCTTCAGTCCACCATGTAGCCTAAAAATAAAACCTTGAAGGTTCCTTGACCTATTACGACCTCAAATTCTACCTAGGTAAGCCTTCTAAGTCCTTTGTACCCAATTTTTAGTTCCAAGACACTTCTAAGGACACTGAACTAGAACATAACCTAGGAACATTATGGATTTTCCTTTCATCTACTCAAAATAAAAGACTACTTTGGACTTCATTATGTTCTTATTTACTCACAATGCCTAATGATAGTATAATCAAGCCAAAATTTTCAAGGGTTCAAAGCCTAACCCTAGGTTATCTTGCACCATTCTCCCCCAATACAAAGAAGTCAAGTCACACTCGAAAGCAATGTCAATTCCTAGTTTCTTAAATTTAGAATTTGCAACCCATGTAGCCTCTAATTCTTGTAGATGATTCCATTTGATTAGCTGATCAATGTAGACACCATATCTAGTCTTGTTCTTCACCCTTGAGTCTAGAACCTTTTCTTCTTGTGGCCTATCTTTGGATGGAAAAGGTACATCAATAGTGACTTCCACAACTTAAGTAATGTGTTCACACTCCTTTGCTAGGGAACCTTTATATTTAACCAGATCTTGAACATTGAAAATAGGTGATATTGCTAAATCTACCAATAGATCTATCTTGTAAGTATTATGTCCATATTTGGCTAGTATTTTACAAGGCCCTATCCTCCTCATTTGAAGTTTAGTTGGCATACTTTTTTTAAGCCTATCTTTATTTAAATGTACCATGACCATGTCACAAAATTCAAACTGAATATCTTTCCTTCTTTCATCCACTTTAGCTTTGATTCTTTTAGTACCTTCTCTCAAAATCTATTTCACCTGATCATGTACCTCTTTCATTGATTGAGTGAAATCCTCTACATGCCCACTTTGACCTTTCATACTTCCTAGATTTATGAGTTCACAAACACCCTTGGGATGTCTTCCATATACAATCTCAAAAGAACTTTTTCTTGTAGTTTTGTTAACACTGTCATTATAGGAAAACTCTTCATATGGTAGTACTTGTTCCTAGACCTATTTGTACTCCTTGGTTAAACACATTAATAGGTTACCCAAGACTTTGAAAATAACCTATGTTTGGCCATCTATCTATGGGTGATATGCAGGTCCAAATGAGAGGTTGGTTCCTAGTCTTTCCACACAGTCTTCCAAAAATGGCCCATAAATTTTGCATCTCTATCAGATACTATGTTGATATGGAGCCCATGTATCCTGACTACTTCCTTAAAGAACAAGTGTGCTATGTAGATGACATCATGTATAGTCTTGTAAGGAATAAAGTGGCTTATCTTACTAAACTTGTCAACAACTACAAAGATACATCCAAACCAGTGCTAGTCCTTGGAAAGCCAAAAATAAAATCCATGCTTATACATTCTCATGGCTTATTAGGAATTGGTAATGGCTGATAGAGGCTATCATTTGAGGCTTTTCCCTTGGCCTTTTGACACATAATGCATTGTTCCACATATCTGCTAACATCCTTAGACATGCTAGGCCAATAGTTTAAACTTTGGACTAACTCAAGTGTCTTATTTCGACCAAAATGTCCACTAAGACTACCATTATGCTTTTCTTGAATGAGATTTTATCTCATGGATCCTTTAGGTAAACATAATTGATTACCTTTAACAAAAGTCCATTTTGTAGGATATAGTCTACATATTGACTATGAAAATGGTTATTGAACTTACTACATACCTTGTATGCTTCAGTAAAATCCTCATCCTGCTTGTAAAGGTCCTTGAAACTCTCCACTCCCATGCTTTGCAATTGTACTTCTTACATTGTGAGAATCCTTCTGCTCAAAGATCAACAACCTTATTCATTTGACCTTTTTTATACTTGATATAAAAAGTTCATGTTTGTAGAAATTCCATCCATTTAATGTTTCTATGGCTTAGTTTATCTTGGGAGTTGATGAAACTTAGTGCTTGGTTGTATGTATATACTACAAACTCTTTTGGCAAGAGGTAGCGTCTCCACTTCCTAAGGGCCTGAACTAATGGATAGAGTTCTAGGTCATATGAGGAATATCTCTTATTATCCTCATTCAATTTTTCACTATAAAAAGCCACTAGTCTTCCCTCTTGACTTAATATGGCCCCTATCATAGTATTACTTGCATCACACTCTAAAGTGAACAATTTTTCAAAACTAGGTAAAACAAGGATAGGTTGGGTGGCTAATCTTTTCTTCAACACTTTAAACCCATTATCTTCCTCCTTAGTCCATCTAAACTTAGTTTTTACACCACCGTTGATAGTATCTAATACTGCAACATAAATTTCACTAAAATTCCTAATAAATTTCCTATAGAATTGTGCAAGTCCATGGAAAATCCTTACCTCTATCTCTGCTTTTGGATTAGGCCAATTGAGTATAGCTTCACCCTTACTATATTCCATATTTAAATTTCCTTGTGAGACCACAAATCCTATTTAGACAAGCTCTTGCCTCATGAATTCACATTTCTCCAAGTTAATGGCTAACTGCTCCTCATGAAATCTTCTCAACACAATCTCTAAGTGATCAAGATGTTCTACCTTGGCCTTGTTGAAGATAAGTATATCATCAAGATACACTACCAAAAACCTTCCAATGTAGTCCTTCAAGACTTCAGTCATCAACCTCATGAAGGTGCTTGAGCCATTGGTAAGCCCAAATGGCATGACAAGAGATTCATACAGCCCTTCTATGATTTTGAAGGTTGTCTTCCATTCATCTCCCTCCTTTATCTGGATTTGATGATAACCACTTTTTAATTCTATTTTAGTAAAATATTGTGCCCCTCCAAGATAATCCATCAAGTGCTCTATTCTAGGAATTATGAATCTATACCAAATTATTATCCTATTGATTGCCCTTGAATCAGTACATAATCTCCACTTACCTCCTTTCTTGGATGCTAAGACCATTGGGAGTACACATTGGCTTATGCTTTTCCTCACCAAGCCTTGATCAAGTATCTCTTGTACTTGTCTTTTTATCTCCTTATGTTGTTCTAGAGCCTTCTTATAGGTAGCCTTATTTGGTAGTGATGATCCTAGTATAAAGTCTATTTGGTGGCTCATTATCCTTTGAGGGGGTAAATTTGCATGTGCTCCTTCATTTACAATGTCTTTAAATTGATCCAAGAGTTGTTGTACCTCTATAGATATAGGTTCTTGTTTATTTTTCTCCCTACCCTTATGTTTTAGGAAAATAGCACAACTCACTCCATATTCCTTCTTGAGGTCATTTAGGAACTCCTTTTCACTAACAATTAACACATTAGGTCCACTATTTTTTACCTCCCCTTCATCCACTAGTGATTGGATCTTATAGGTTACCCATCCTTTTGGAATGAATATGATTTCTTCTCACCATTGTGTATGGCCTTGCTATCAAATTGCCATGGTCTACCCAATAATAGATGGTGTGCATCCATTAGTAACACATCACATAAGATCCTATTAGTGTAACCTCCTATTGCAAAAACAACCCATGATTATTCATTAACCAATACATGTTGTCCCTTGTTCAGCCATGTGACCCTATAAGGATGTTCATGAGGTATCCTATTCAATCCTAACTTGTTCACTGCTTCCTCTAAGATAATATTATCCATTGACACTGAGTCAATAATTACTTTGCATACCTTTCCAAATTTTTTGCATTTAACCTTAAAAAGTGACCTTCTTTACTTGGGTTCTTCTTTGATTGTTTCTCTTATTAGGACCCTCCTTATCATCAAATTATCACCACTCTCTGAGTCAAGATTTAACTTAGTGTAATTTATACACCCTCTTGTCTGATTGAGAAGAACTTTCCTTCTCAGGGAACTTATATGCAAGGTGACCCAACTAATTGCAGTTATAACACTTCATGTTGGCAAAGTGTAAGCCTCTACTAGAACTTCCAAGTCTTCCTCTAATATTGTTTCTTGAACCTCTTCCTCTATTGTAACTTCCCCTACCACTAGATTCACCACTATGTTCTATCAGTCTATCCTCTCCTTGGGGTCTTGTATCATTTCCTCTACCAACATAATTGCATCTACCTCTACCCCTGGTGCTTGAATCTTGTTTCTTCTTGTTCTTCTCTTCTACCTTGAGGGAAATTTGGTAACATTTATGTACTATATTGGGGCTTAAGAGACTAATCTCCTCTTTGATGTTCCACCTCAAACCATTCAAGTATCTTGGTACCTTGAGGCTTTCATCCTCCATTACCTTAGACCTCAAACATATTTTTTGAAACTCTTCAGTGTAAGAGCTTATATCAAGATCCCTCTATCTCAAATTTTGTCTCTACTTGTACAACTAAATCTCATAATCCTCTGGCATGTAGGCTTCCTTAATCTTGGACACCATTCCCTTCCAAGTTTCTATTGGATTCTTTCCTTCTTTCTCCCTCTCTATTTGAAAAAATTTCCACCATGTTAGTGTAGCTCCTCTTATCCTTGACTTGACTACTTTAACCTATTGGGTCTCACTCACCCCATCACATTAAAAGTGATTCTCTAACCCTACAATCCATTCCATCACTAGGTCAAGGTTCACCTTGCCACTGAATAGGGGTATACCCTCTAATGTTTCTCCAATTAATGCTTTTAATGCTTTCAAGAAAGGTTCCTCTGGTATGTTTGGATTTGGTTCATGGATCTTTTCCTCATCTGTAACTTCTTTACCTTTATCTCAAACACCTTTGACTTTCTCACTCACTTCATCAATCTTAATTTTCACTGCACCAAGTTTATCTTCAAGCTCAGCCAATCTTTCTCTAAGGAGTCTATTTTCCTCCTCTTGAACTTCAACATTCTTATCCAATTCAGCATTGGTTACCATTCTAGACTCTCCAATTAACTTTGTGTACAACATCAACTTTCTCCAACCCAAATCTTTTAGGCTCTATTACCAATTTGATAGGGAGGCTACCTTCCATGAGTCAACTTGAATAAACTTTAAGATCACTTCCTATACCTTCTAAGGGTTCAATCCTTAACCCTACTCACTTTGGATAATTCCCACAACTCTCCTACTACCACAAGGGCCTCACTATCAATTAGTGATCAATTTCAGTCCTTGAACTCACTAGAGTAAGTTCATCACTACTACCACCATGTTTATTACAAACACTTTATAGGGCTTTTTGGCTTCCCAACTTGTTGTTTCAACCATTCTTGATATCATTTAACATAATCTTGGTATACTTTTCTTACCGATTACAAGAATCATTGTTTTGAGGCTAGTAGCCCTATTAGGCCTAATTAGGTCTTTGAACCTAGTTCAAGGCCATTATCTTATAAACTTCACAAATGATCCCCCAATTAAATCACTAATCTAGATACCCTTTTGGACACTCTTCAATATTTTCATGGTTAGGGGTCACCTAATTGTCCATACAATACTTTTCCCAATTTAGGCCAAATTACTAAGGGTTTTTTCTTTAACATTGTTCCACAACATGAACCTAACCAAATTGATTCACCAATCCTTATCTTTTTTATTAGGGCTTCTTTAGTCCTTGATCAACACATCAGAACCACTAGATAACTTATACCAATCCTACCTTGCATATTAACATGTATGAACCAAACTTGCTCCTAGCCAGGTATAGCCAGTCGCACCTAGGGAAAGCTTTTAAAAATATATAAGATCATTTCCAAGTCTCCTCCAAAAGACAATAAATTGTACATGGTCTATAATTGACAACCTCCAAAGGCCATATTGATTCTATGGTGAGGTGGATCAAGTTAGAGCCATTTATCTACAAACTATTTGCATAGTCCAGAGAATAGGAACTGTAGAAAAGATTTAAATTATACACTCAAAACTTAACAAAAATCCACACAAAAACACACAAAACAACAAAATTCACTATTATAACTATCTAAATTCTAAAATATATAGGTTCAATCCATTGAGAACCTCATGCAATGACACAAACTCAACTGTAAACCAAAACAAAAAAAACTACTTCTCTTAGCTAGTAGCCAAAACCAAAAGATGATCAAGACAACCTCCATATAGTTTAATTGGAGGTCTTATATACATCACCAAAATTTTTATAGATCCCTCTATGAGTCTCTCTAATTATAATTATCCAATTGGGACAACTGAGCAACATTTTCATCTTTTTGTTGCATTCTTGAACTTTTGATGCTTCAGCTCACCATGTAGCCTAAAACTAAAACCTTGAAGGTTCCTTGACCTATTAGGAATTCAAATTCTGGCTAGGTAAGCCTTCGAAGTCCTCTATACCCAATTTTTAAGTTCCAAGACACTTCTGAAGACACTGAACTAGAACACAACCTAGGAACATTAAGGATGTTCCTTTCATCTACTTAGCATAAAAGACTAGTTTGGACTTCATTATGTCCTTATTTACTCACAATGCCCACTGAGGGTATGATCAAGCCAAAATTTGCAAGGGTTCAAATCCTAACCCTACATTCTCCTACACCAAAGAGGAATTCCCAAATAGACAAAGGGAAGAGACCCAATCTGGAACTGTATAATGTCAGTAATATGCCTCTAAATAGACTGAGGGGTATCAAAGAATAAAATAGAGGATTTATGATCGTTGACTTTCTAACCTGAAGTTGCAAGTTAAACATCTAATGCTTTCCTAAAATACCTAGCTTCATGAAGATGATCCAATCCCATAAGAGACATGTCATCCTCAAACTGGAGATGTGAGAGTTGTGGCAGTCCATTGCCCCATTGCCACCCATGAATCAAGCCCCTAGCAACACATTTTTAAAAAAAAATGGCCCAGACCCTCAACCAAAATAATAAATAGGTAAGGGGAAAGAGGATCCCCTTAGAAAAGGCCCTGGAAACACCAAAAGTTTCTAAAGGTTATTCATTCACAATAACCAAAAAAGAAGCAGAAGTAACACAACTCATAGTCCAGCTCACCCATTCTGCACTAAAACCAAAGGCTAAGAGAATTCTCTAGAGAAAAATCTATTTAACTTTTTCATAAGCCTTGGAAATCTCCAATTTAGTGAACACATACCTCTCCCTTTAAGTTTTCATAGAGTGAATAACTTCAAAATCCACCACCACCCTATGTAGAATCTACTTACCAGCCACAAAAACCCCGTGTTCCTCAAAGATCTCCATAGGAATACAATTTTTGAGCCTCTTTGCAATTAATTTGGTGATAATCTTATACACCACATTACAAAGAGAAATAGGTCTGAAAGATTCAAGCTTGTCCATACCTTAATTTTTGAAAATGAGAGTCAAGAAGATAGAATTCAAGGCTCTAAGTATCTACTTATTACAAAGATATTAACACCTTCCAAAAGATCTAAATTAATAATATCCAAAAACTCTTGAAAAAATTCAATAGGGAAACCATTTGGGCCTGGAGATTTACCTTTGTTCATCCCAAAAATAACCTCTTTCAATTGGGTAAAAGAACAATAATCTATCACCTTTTAGGCTAACTTGACACACTCGACCCAATTGGACTCACTCGATCCCTACACGGCTGAGTCCAACATGACCGAGTACATGTAGGTGCCATGTGGTACCAAATGGCACCTATGTGGCATTGTTGACTAGGCTGAGTATGACTCGACTGAGTCCCAATGGTATTATAAATATTGAAAAAGATCTCCAAGCCCCTCATTTTCACATTGAGGGGCTAAAGAGGTTGAGAGTGGATCATCAAAGTATACTCGACCGAGTTCCCAGAAAGGGGCCCCAATTTTTATTTTTATTTTTATTTTTAAAAAAATTTCTTGTATTAATATGTAAAAAATGAAAGGCTTTTCACTTAGCATTATAATATATTATGTTTTTCTTCATTTTTAAGCAATAAATATTTTTAGGCTATATATTATTGATGTTAAAAACATACATAATTTACCTAAAAATTTGAAACTTAAACATAAACCCAAACCTAAAAACATATAATTTACCCAAAAGTTTGAAACTTAAATGTAAACCCAAAACCTAAAAACATATATAATTTGTCCAAAACATAAACCCAAACCTACAAACATGTAAATAGTGCAATATGGTTATGTCAATAGTCCAATCAACCCAACAGGTCAGTACTAGAACTAGATACTCACAAGTGGAAATGCCTATGCAACACCCAAAATGTATCATTTATTACATATAATTATACAAATTAATTAAAAATTAAAATCAACTAATTAAAGTGACATGGAGTAATTCAATTTAATGTTTGCAGATTCTTCCCACCAAAGTCAAACTTATTGCTCAAATTCCTTGTAATAATAAGTTACTCCCACTTTAATAACCTCTATGACACCTTTATGCACATGGGTAATGGCAAGGCACCTTGTAAACTTCTCCTTGAGCATCAAACATTTTTTAGACAATTCATTCTTAATTTTGATGATCTTGATGTGCAATGATATGATTGAGATATTAAGTTTGTATTAAAAATTAGAAGCTCCTTATATGGTAGAAGAGGCCACCATGTTTTCCATACATACTAAGCCACTCTTGATTTATTGACCACTATATTCATCAATAAAAGATATCTGCTATGTAAATGCAGTATCAAAAGCTTTTGTCAAAGCAATATTTATGTCAATAGAGAAATAAGACAAGTAGGAAATAGTCTGCTAGTAAACTTAGGAGTAGAAATGGTCCCTAACCAAATATTGTCCATAAATGGAGCCCTACAAATAATCATATAATCCATTGATGAATCAAGTTCCAAGCTCATCCATGGCATCGTTACATGCAAAGCCAAGTAGTGTTTAACAATCAAGCCATAGTGGTTCATCTAGGTCTTTCTATAACTTCAAGGTAGCCCCAAACCACAATGGTAGTTCTTTGTTTTTCCAAATATAGGATGTTAATGGGAAAACAACTCAAGATAATAAATAAGATATCAAATAAATAACTAAATAACTCAAAAGGTTAATTAAAAAGATATCTTATATCTAAAATCACAATTTTTATAAAGAAAATAATGATTAGAATCAGAATAATCCATTGGATCAGTATAATTCATCTATTCCCCTTAGAACTTGGAGCACTAGGCCAAATAATTTAGGATTTGTATCCCCTTTAGATGATCTACATATTTGATATATAAATTTCCACCAATTAAGATAAACTTAAATCAGACCTAGAACTAAGCAATTGGTGTAGAATACACAACAACAACACTCACACTAAGCCATAATGTTCTCATTTTAATGTAGCAACTGACATTTCCAATCCAACATATTGACACTATCTCATGATGAACCAAAACAAAACACATGTAAGGAGATATTTCCTAGAGGATATATGATACTGCACATTGTTGTTAGAAAGTCAAATTGTCATAAAAACTCAACTTGGAACCAATTACAACACAAGTTGGATGTATGAGAGCTATAATTTTGATAACAAAGATTGGTTCAATATGTTGTATAATATTGCATTTCTCATTTTGAAGATGAGAATGAGTCATAATCAAAATTGAATGAAGTTCAAGCATTTCAATAATATCAAAAGGATCATACTTATAATTTGAGGAGTAATGGATACAATAGGCCTAAAATCCCACTAACTACATCTACTCCAAAAAAATTTAGTATTCCTCTAGACTTGCAAGGTAGCAGTGACCTGGAAGCCCCAAAAGTAAATACCACTTGTGTGTGTATTTTTTGGTACCTGTTAGCCTACAACACAACACTTCAATAAGACCTTAGCTTGATAGCAAATCAACCAAATAAAGCAATGAACATACTAGTTACAAAAATGTCTTATTACTCTCTAACTAACAAGATTATGTTTAAAGCCTAAATTACTCTTAGCCTTAGACTCTAAACAGTGACAATACAATGCTAGAATGATAGATTCTAATCTATATGAGCTAAAAACCATGAATCATTAAAGAAAACAATTAGTTCTTCACAATTATACTAAGAAAATGAGATGTTCTTTAATTAATGAGAAATCAAATGTGCAACATCTACATATAAATGTAATTAACTATATCTTTTGAGGTTTGAAAATCCTTCTTTATAAGAATTCCATCCAATTGAACAATTGAGATGCATTCATGAAAGAGTAGTTGAGATGCCTCTAGGCTTGATCCATGTGAGTGATCCATATGACTATCCTCTCATTCGTTGAGTTTGTTATTGTTGTCCCTTGAGAGGTGACATGTAATTTTGAGCCTTTTATTGATTTATTTTAATTAATTACTCTAGCCATGTATTTAATGGGAATGATTTAATTAATTGGGCCTAGAGATAATTAATGCTTGATTTGTGATTTTTTATTGATTTTATCAAATTTATTGAAATATGTTAATAATCAAGGATTAAATTAACACAATTAGGAGGTTATTCCTAATTAGGGAAAATAGGGCCTTAGGTTCTATTAGCCCAATTTTAGGTGATTACATTTTCCTCTCTTTGAATTTCTTTGTGAATAGCATAGAGATTCAAAGAAAATTGATTTAGCAGATAATTCAGTAGAACCGATAGATTTAAGGAGATTTTAGAGAGCAGCAAGAACCAATATGAAATCAAGTGATTTAGAGATCAGTGAGAACCACTTTGAATTTGAGGAGATTTAGAGAGTAGTAAAAAGAACTACTCTGAAATTAAGCAATTTAGAGAGCAATGAGAATCACTCTCAAAGATTTAGAGATAAGTAAAAACTACTCTGAATTTTGAGAATTCTGAGCTTGACTGAACGAAATCCCACATGATTCAAAAGTCATCAATTCTGAACTTGATTGAATGAGAAATGACTATATTGATTACGAGATTGATTGAATGAAAATCAATAAGATTTAACAAAAATATCTAGTTTATATTTGGTTTGCAGCAAGTGAATATGATGACAAATAACCAATTTGATTTGAAGTGATAAAATTGATCAATGTTAGAAAGATTAACCACATCATCTTGATTGAAAATAACTGTCATGCCCCTAGTGTTTGAAGATTTGATTGAAATGTTTAAGTTCTGGTATGATTATGCCCTCTTGGGACTGAAATCAGAATCGAATTTTGATAAAATTGGTATTTTCAAGCATTTAAGAGATATGTGATTAATAAAACCAATTTTGGATCAAGTACAAATCATTTAGAATGTGCCAAAATTAAAAAGGATTGATTTTAATGTCAAATAAACACTATTTGACCAAGTTTGACTGAGAAAATATGAGGGTTGACCAAGTTTGATGAATATCCTCGTTTGCAAACTTGATGTGTCAATGAGAAATTCACTTTGTATAACATCTGATAATCCATTCATGCATTATTTACAATTTGTGTAGCATTTACAGCTTGTGTCTGACTGAATTTTAACTTTTGTTAAGTATGCATCAAACTGATAATCACCATTGAATTTATTTTCCATGTTCGTGCTATCATTTCTGCTCATTTTTCCCCTGTTCAACTACAATTTGACCATAGTCAATTTTTTATTTTGAAGGTTGACTTTGCTCCGTAACTTTATTTTGACTGCGTAAAAGTGATATAAATCACCTATTTCAATTTTGGTCCCAATATGAGATTTTTGTGACATTGTATCAAGAAAGTGCCCTAGGCCTCCGGGGTCCCCAAGAGGCTTAAATAGGGCCAAAAGGGTCATTTTACTATTCATTTTCACTTTTCACCCTTAGTAAATTCAGAGCTTTGGTTGGCAAAATGGTGTTCCCTATTGAGCATAATTGATTTGAGCTTGCACAATGTCATGATCAACCAGCCCACTACACGAAACCAGTGAGTAGTCAATAATGCCTCCATTCAAGTTTTCAATTTTAATTTTTATTGTATTTCATGCTTTTTATTGCAATTTTAGTTTAGGATCACATCCTGCAAAGAGGATCGCATTTGGTCAATCTTGTGTTGCATCTGGTTTTTGTCCAAATCTTGAATCTTATTCTATATTTCTTAGGTCACACCCTATTGGGTTGTATTCGGTATTTTAGGTTGGGTTTTGAAGTATGTCCACCAAATTGTCGTATCTAGTTTAAACAAGGTTGCATTCAGATTCTGGATCACATCTCATTAATTCTAGGATGCATACCATATGTGAACTATCGTATTTGATTAGGGCATCACATCCCATGTATCTCAAATCACATCCGGGATCCAGGATCACATTTGGTTTTCTTTGCAATTTTAGTCAACTTTTCCTATTTTCTTTATTTTTTTAGGCAATTTTACTTTAAATTTTTTACATTTGATGCTGACATAGTGCCCATTTTCTATGTGTAGTCTCATTTTAGTGTAGTTTCAATCTATTTTCCTAGAATGACCCAGGTCTTGGAGTTGCATGAGCACCTTAATGTTGTCGAGTAGTGAGTGATTACCCAATGTGGCCTATGGAGTCTTGGTGATTTGCCTAACATTTGGGTAAATCAAGGGTTGTTTACTGATTTGGATGAGAGATGACATTCAAAGGACAACACATTCCACCTTTCTACCGACAAGATGACAGTGATGCCAGAGGACATCTAGAGGATCATGCATGTGTCAGTGATGGGAGTGCGCATAGAGTACAAGGAGAGAGCCACAATAGTGATGTCAGATGTTTTTTGACCATTTCATGATGACAGTATTTCTCAAAAGTACCGGTCCTAGGATCAAATGGTAGCACACTATGAGCGGCTGCCCATTTATCTTGTAGGTCTGATTAATGGCCTCATGATGCCTGATCATGGTCAACATGGATTTATGTGTGGTTGGTCAAGGGTGATTGAGGATATGATCTATGCACCTCTTCATTTTTCTTGGGGGAGCTACATCTTAGCTCATATGTACTAAGAGCTTCATGAGATCATCTACCAGCATTCTCGGATGATGACCGTCAGGATACTAGTTCTATAGATCTGGGCTTGAGAGCACATCCCTTTTACATGACCTATTATAGAGTGGGAGAGGAACCCAAAGCTCCCTTATATATTCATGTATTTAGGTATGATTTAGCAGCCAAACTTGTGCAAGATGGATTATTGGCATTGTGTCCTGGATGACATTATTGATGTTGTATGGAGACCATATTTAGATTGTGAGGAGTGGAGATCTAATATGCAGTAGATGCCCTATTTCTTTCAGTCTTGGTATCTAATTGGTTAGACCAAATATATTGTGGAGATTTTTATTGTTACCTGAGCTATGAGATAGTATGGGTGGATCTAGATGATGCCACAAGAGTTAGCAATATATGCCCAGATTTTTGATGAGGAGGCACAATGGGTCCTGAGAATGATATATGAGACTACCCTCCATGAGATATCACAAATGGTACCAATTTCTTGTCATTATTTTCTTAAGGTCTCCAATGGTGGTATCACTAATGGATTCCATTCTCATTACTCATAGCATCCATTTCCATGATTCACTTGTCCTGATAAAATTGCTCCTCATATTGAGGATTCTTTAGATTATGATCCTGCGAATGATGGTGCTGGCGGAGGCCGTGCTGGGAGGGGTAGAGATAGGGATAGAGGGAAAGGAAAGAATGATGATGGTGCTAGGGGAGGATATTGAGGTGGTGGTGGAGATGGTGGAGGTGGTGATGGAGGTGGAGGAGGAGGTGGTTGTGGAGAGAGGTGACGAGAACCTGGTGGTGGTGATGACTAGCAGGGTCGGCAGAGGCATCTTAGATTTTTTCCTCCTTGTCAAGATATAGGTCCATTATTACATCAAGATGAGCATCAATAGTATAAATCAGAAAAATGGACAATAATAAAGAGCGCTTGGTGATAGTAGTGGTGGAGGAGGTGGAAAACAACCTCCTAGATATCCACCCGTAGGTGGAGGTGATGGTGGTCCCTTATCACAGTGTGAGTAGGAGTGGGAAACCTTACGCTTGGAAGTTTCTACCTTGTGATCTCATTTAATAGAGAGGGACACACAATTAGCTAATGTTAAGGCTAACATAGATCAGAAGTTGGCAATGTTGAGAGCAGAGAGGGATAGATTTTTTCATATGACCACCCACTAGGGATAGAGGGCTGCATATTATTTTGCCTTATATTGTTCAACTGTACCTGCTGCATAGAGAGCTCCTCTATATTCCACTATTTCTCAGTAGTCTAAGGGTTCCATGTCTCCTCATATTCCAGGTAGGGAAAATGTTCCTCCTCCTAACCCTCCTCGAGAGGATGAGGGTGGGAACCAGACTTGATCCTTTTGTATACTTATATTTTATATCCCATTGATATACACTATGATGTATCTTGTACCATTTTTTATTGATGTACATTGTGCCATATTTTGGACTCATATATTGATAATCTAATACTTTGATATTCTGATATCCTATTGATTCACTGATATTATGTTGATTCCTTTTGATTCTATTTTCTATATGATGCTATCTAATTTCTGCACATGTTATGATCTTTGACATGTTTACTTTCTTTGGATATTGATCTCATCATTTTCATATGGATACTTGGTCATGTTATTAGATAGATGTTGATATCTTGACATCATTATATCATCTCACTGATATATGCATATGTTTTTGTGTTTTTAATGCTTTATGGATGTATGAATGAAGATGAATGTGATGCTTTGTGATGATGATGTTCTTATTTTATTTTGTGCATGCATATATGTATGAGATGTAATGCGATGTGATATATGGACACCTTTTTATTATTATTTATGTATGAATGATTATGGGTGCATTATGTAGGCATATTTATGGTACTGACATAGTTATGAAGGAGTATGGATATCAGTGCTAAATAATCAGTCATTTCATTTGAGCTTTTATGATGATCATATGATGTACTCAGTCATTTCTATTAGGAATAGTCCCAAGAGATAACTAAGAAGGGGGGGGGGGGTGGTGAATTACTTGGTCACATAGACCTTTTGCTAATCGCTCAACACTTTGTACTCTCTACTCTGCTCTTTTCAATCAACTTTGAACCATATTCTAGCAATCTCAAATGATTACCTATAAATATCTTTCCTCTAAATGATATAATCAATTTGGCCTATTAGAACCACCTTGAGATCATAATAGAGAAACAATAACACTCTCCAATAACATCTCAATCGGCTCTACTAAGCACACAACACAGCCTAGGACCTATATAAATCAATAAGTGTAAACACACGCTACACACTGTCAGCTCCACCAAATTAACTCATAATTTCTCCTCAAGATGAATTACTTCATGCACTCTTAACCTAACATTATAACTCTTATTTGATCACTAATCCAAGTGTGTATACTGAAATGATAGGTACAACTCCTATACCAATATAATATATGTCAGCTCTTCTGGATAAACACAAGAAATTGTAACTGGTGAATAGCAACTACATAACTTCACTTCTACTTGACATCAAACTCTGCATCCATGAATGTAACATCACTAACATGTCTCCATCACATATCCAAGGGTCCAAGGCTCCATGATAACTATATAGGCAATCACACATAGAACACTACCTGTAACTCTATCAGGAACACTACTGACACAAGTTGCTATATAATTGTTTGTACTGATTATTAACCTCTACATCCATGATATCATGCTGATAACATGTGCATGTTGTATATACTAAAATCTTATTGCATAAGTCCTCCACACATGCTACTTACCATATGTTTTCATCAATGAAAAACATACAATCATCACTGGCTTGCTTGCAAATCTCCAACAATCTCCCCCTTTGGCATTGATGGCAACATATGGAATGAAAAACACCATCAACCCAAATGAATAATTCTTTTATAACATTCTCCATTTCCTCATCAAAACTCCCCCAAGGATGAATCCTCCATCTACTACAATATTCTTTATAACATTCTCCATTTCCTCAACTGAATTGCTTTCATTGTTGAATACTACTCTCCCTTTGCTGCTATGTATTACTCTTCCTTAATTTTGTTTGTACTCCCCCTTTTTAACTATTTTTCATGACTATATACTACTCCCCCTTTGACATCAATGGCAAAGGGTGCCACTTGTTTAAGCTCCAGTACTACTCCTGAGGTAGAGTATTCAATCATCCATCAGTCACTAAGGACTGATGCTTTCTTCACTTTTTCTAATCAGAATCAGGGAAGGGAATTACTTCCAACTTCTCCCTGAGATACTTAAAAGTATCCTTCAGAAAAGGCTTTGTGAATATATCTGCTAGCTATTCCTTTGTACTTACAAAATCCTATTTGACTTCTTTTTCTGCCACTTTCTCTCTAAGGTAGTGTTACTTAATCTCTATGTGTTTTGTCTTTGCATGAATCACATGATTTTTTGACATATTGATAGTGCTAGTGTTATCATAGTGAATAACAATAGGATAATCAATCTAAATGCCAAAATCCTTTATCATCTACTTGATCTAAACAATTGTAGAACAATTCAAAGATGCTGCAACATACTCTACTTCTGGTGTTGATTGAGAAATACAGTTTTGCTTATTCCTTGTTCAAGTGACAAGTTTGTCACCAAGAAACACTACTCCTGATGTACTCTTTCTATCATCAACGCATCCTGCCCAATCAACATCAGTATACACATGAAGCTCAACACATTCTAAGTTAGGATACCATAGACCATAATCTATAGTGCCCTGTAGATATCTAAATATTCTCTTTACTGCCATGAGGTGACTTTGTTTAGGCTCTATTGCAAATCTTCCAACAATACCAACTACATTGGAAATGTCTGGTCTTATTTGAGTAAGATATATGAGCTTACCAATCATAGATTTGTATAATGGTGTACCTACTACTAGGGAATCATCTTCTTTTGTAAGCTTGCAACTTGTTATTATAGGTGTACCCACTAGCTTGCAATCATCCATCTTGAATTTCTTCAATATTTCTTTCACATACTTTGACTGATTTATGACAATTCCTTTCTCTATCTGCTGCACATTTAATCCCAAAAAGTATTTGATAGGACCAATCATACTCATCTCAAACTCGCTCTACATCTCCTTAGCAAATTCTACACTAAGTTTGTCATTACCCCCAAAGATGATGTCATCAACAAATATAGCTACAAGTAGTAGTCCTTCAGATGTCTCTCTTATGAATAGATTACAATCTATTGCTCCCTTTTTGAATCAAACTTTTGTTAGATATCCATCAAGTCTTTCATACTATGCTCTAGGGGCTTGCTTAAGTCTATAGAGGGATTTCTGCAATCTACATACCACATCAATTTTTTTTGATAAGGTGAATCCTTCTAGCTACTCAATGTAGACTTCTTCCTTTAGCTCTCCATTCAAGAAAGATGACTTGACATCCATCTGATAAACCTTGAAGTTTTTGAATGTATCATAAGCTAGAAACAATTTAATAGCTTCTAATCTACTTATTGGTACAAATGTGTCTGAATAATCAATACCTTCTCTTTGTGCATAACCCTTACACACTAACCTTGCTTTGTTCCTTACTACTGTACCACCTCCATTCATCTTGTTCCTGAATATCCACTTGGTTCTAATCACATTCTTATCATTAGGTCTTGGGACCAGTTCCCAAGTATTATTCTTAATAATCTAATCTAGTTCTTCTTTTATAGCATCATGCCAATCTGAATCATTGGATGCATCTTCAACACTTAAAGGTTCAATCTGAGATAGTAAACATACTGCCTCATTATATTTTAAACTCTTAGCTTTTGATCTTGTTGTGACTTTTCCACTCTGATCTCCAATGATGTCATCCTTAGAGTGATATCTAGATGCAAACTTTGGAACTTTTGGTGATGTTGTCTCATCTACCTTTTGAGTTTCTTCTTCACTTTTTTTAGGGTCATTGAACAATACATCAATACTATCAAACATTTCTCCAATGACTGTCTCACTAGTGGAGGGACTAGGTTCTTCTTCAATCATAGGTGCATAATCATGATATCTTTCTTGAATCATAAAATTTTCATCAATCTTAACATGAGCACTTTCAATGATCTTCTTCAATCTCAAATTAAAACATCTATAAGCTTTTCTTTTAGTAGAGCAACCAAGGAAAATACCTTCATCACTTCTTGCATCAAACTTGCTTATTGCTTCATCCCTCTTGATGTAGTACTTGCTTCCAAAGATTCTAAAGTATTTTCCTATGGGAACATTACCAAACCATATCTCATAAGGTGTCTTGTCCACGCTAGGCCTCAATTGTATTCTATTGATGGTATAGACTGTTGTATTGACCGCATCTCTCCAATAAGTGTATGCAACTTTCCCTTCAATCATGATGGTGCGCGTTGTATCAAGAATGATCCTATTCCTTCTTTTTGCAATCCCATTTTGTTGAGGGGTTATAGGTGCACTCAATTTTCTCTTTATGCCATGTTCTTTGCAATACTTATCGAATATTTTAGAGGTGAATTCTCCTCCTCTATCTGATCTTAGACACTTTATCTTTCTTCCAGATTCATTCTCAACCTTAGCTTTGAAGATTTTGAACTTCTCAAATGCTTCTGACTTATCTTTCAAGAACACAACCCACATCATTCTAGAATAATTATCAAAAAACAAAATGAAATAACTTTCACCATAGTAAGATCTTTTTTGAGTTGGTCCACATAGGTATGTATGAATCAGATCCAACTTGTTCTCTACTAAATTATGCTTGCTTCTGAATGAATTTCTCACATGCTTTCCCATTACACATTCCCTGCAAATAGTATCAACTGGCTTTACTATGCTAGGTATATCTCTTACTACCTTTACATTAGTTATCTTTACTATGTTATCAAAATTGATATGACATAGTCTTTTGTGCCATAGGCAACTATCATCTACTTTAGCAACAAAACAACTTGCTTCTAAATTAAGCTGAAAAACATTACCTTTAGTCTTTGAACCTGATGCAATCATTACACCATCCTTCTTGTTAATGATGCACTTGTTGTCTTTGAACTCCAACTGATAACCTTTGTCAAGAAACTACCCAACACTAAGAAGGTTATGCTGCAAACCATCTACATAGAGAACATCATCAATGTTGTTCTTGCCATCCAATGTGATAGCTCCTCTACCAATGATAGGTTTAGGAGTGTTATCTCCAAATCTAACCATGCCACCTTTGTATTTGTCTAGATGAACAAATCTATCTTTATCACCTATCATGTGATGTGAACAACCGCTATCTATGATCCAATCTGTGCTTATGTTTGCTTGTGAAATTAATTCAAGATCTTGTTCCTTTTTGTCATCTTCAAGAGCATTGAATCCAATCTTGTCTTCTACTGAGTCATCATAAGAAACTCCATCACTAGCATAGTAACATTCTTTTGTATATTTAGGCTTGTAATCAGTTCTATATTTATTAACTCTTGTAGGACACTTAGATGCAAAGTGACCAATCTTATTACACGAGAAACATTTGAATGGTAGCTGACCTTCATATTTCCCTTTTCCTTTCTTTTCTCTTTTTGCAATCATAGTAATGAAATCATCTAGTGTTTTTTCTTCATCATCATCATCAAAATTACTAGAAGTGTTTATACATTTCTTACCATGGATTGGTGCTTTAAAAGCTATATCACTTTTAGGTTTTGTCTTCAATCTTGAAGTCTCAAAAGCTGAAATTTTTCTGATTAAAGTCTCTCTCTTGAAATTTGATGTAAGCTGCATGGTCTCATCAAGGATGTTGATCTTGTTGTCATATTATGTTATAAGGGTAGTCATCAGTTTGTCCATAATGTCTTCTTCCAAGATCTCTCCACCATTGTTCCTGATTCCAGCAACTGCTTCATTAATTCTTTGGTTGTAAGTGTGGACAAGGTTTTCGAGAGTACCTGCTTTGAAAGACTTCAAGGAAAACAAAGATTAGATGTTAGTCTAAGCATGAAATCAATGCAAAATAAATAAAACTCTAAACTAAGCCACCTCATATTGAGTTAAAACAGGTGCACCCAAGCACTGTTTGATTTTCTCTTGCTTAAAGGGATGTGGGTGTGCTCTCTAATCACTTGGAGCATATTTCTTATGCATTTAGGATGGATTGAAATCCATGAAAACCCCAAAATGGCACAAAATAGGTATAAAACACCTGATTTGCCCCTAAGGCCTCAAGAATCCAAATGATGCTGATATGAATATTAAGCTACATGAGATTTATGCTAAGATTGATTTTAAGCCAAATAGAGATGTGATGATGCTATGCTTATGCAAAACAATGAAATAAACTATGTTAATCCATTATTACTAAATTAGGATGAGCTAAAATGCTTGAAAGTAAGTTAAATTAAGATGATTATGCTAAGTCTAGAGCTAAATGGGCATGATAACAATGCTTGAAATAAAAGCTAAGCTAATAAATTTGCTCTTGGAAAAGGGGGCATTTATAGGATTTGGGAAGGAGGAATGAATGGCCAGGATCAAAATCCTTAAGAGAGGCCAAGATTCATTCAAAGGGGAGCACATAGATTGTGCTAGTTCAGGGCCACCTCCTTGTGACAAGTGTTATAAGGGTATTGGGTTGAAAGATGGGAGGAATGTGCACAATTTGGGAAATGTGCCTAAGGTCAAAGGGTGTAAGAAAGGGGTGAGGGACTTCTTAAATGCATGATAAATGCATGTAAGAGGGATAAGGAGGTCTTAAATGCACTTAATGCATGTAAGAGAAGTCTCTAGAAGTTTGTTGACTTTGGGTTAAGCTTAGGAGTTGGCTAACCTTAGTTAGGGAATGTGACAGGATGAGGGGAGGGATTAGGATTAGGATTAGGGTTAGGACTTTCTAGAAGAGTCTAGAATTTCCTTAGGATAAACATGGATTTTAGGAAATAAATAAAGATTTATTTATTTCCATGGTTTAGGTTTTGAGAATATTTATTAAAATGAATTTAACAAATATAAGGATTAAATATTTAATCTTAATTAAATATTTTGAGTTGGGATTAGGGTTAGGAAATGAGGGGATTAGCCTTTAATTGAAATTAAAGAAGGATTAGAAGATTCTAGAAGAGGTTAGTGGTCTTAAAGAAATTGGCCAAGTTTTGGGCAAAAAATAAATAAATTATTTATTTTAGGATTTTTGGTCAATTTATTAATTAAATAATTAATAAATAAGGAGATAATGTTTAAATAAGATTTAAACATTTTTGGGAGGGATTCCTTAATTAAATATTTTTAATTAAGGTAAAGGGATTTAATGACATAAAAATAAATAAATAAATTAAATAAATAATTAATTAATAAATGATGATGTCATCAGAGATTTTCAAAAAATAAAAAAATACTTTATTTTCTAAAAGATTTTTAGGTGTCTACATTTTGCCCCTCTTTGATGTGATGCCGCAAGTGGCATGGCGTCAAAGATAAGAAAATAAGATGCCCAAGGCTAGAATTTAGAGGAATGAGGGATTGTGCCCCCTCGAGAAAATAATGCAAGGAGTAAACGTTGGGGAATTTTCTCAAAAGGAAACAGAGAAGGAAGGAGCTAGGAAGAAGGGGAGATAAATAACCAAGCTTCCAAGAGCAAAGATGGGTGAATGCAAGATGAGATGGAATGCAAAATGCAAGATGTAGCTACATGAGAGATGCAAGATGCAAGATTAATCTATATGATGCAGGATGAAGGGGATTGGGGGAAGCTCCAAGTGCAAATGTGGAGAGCACAACCTAGTTTAATATAACAATGCTAGAGACCTGCCAAGGATACTAGGATCACAAGGCCTTGTCACCAGCGTTGCATAGGACTGACACTAGAAAGACACGTAGGGTTGCCCCAGCATCACGCATGAATCCCAGAGGAGGCATGGTGGAAACGATCCTGAAGAGACCACAAACACATGACTGACTCACAGGCAGAAGAAAAAGATCAAAAAAAAACCTTGCCCCAGATTATCCTCATTCGTAGCACACCATGATATAAAGGATCATGATGACCTTGAGTAGAGAACAATGAGAAGCTGTAAAAGATTAACAAGATCCAAAGGATAAAATCCAAGACCAAAATGAGAACTCCAAAAAGACATCCTTTGCCAAGGAGAGAGATTTGATTTGATTGATGGTGGGAAGATTGGTTTGAACGTGTGGAAGGATACATCGACACAGACCTAGTGTGCTTGGTGGAAGATTGGGTTAGATAGGAAGGATACAACTGAGGGGACCCGTGATTAGACTTAGGTCAGACAAAATAGAAGCATACATCTGTGTGGACCCGATGCTGATGGGGAGAATGTTGTGTTGCTGATTGGAAAATGTTGTGGTTCAAAGATAGTCACGATGATCAAGGATAGTTGACAATTGATATTGCTGAAGTGCGAGGTTGGGTAGGACAAGATTTCTGTCCAGATACTGTTGTAGGACTGACAAGGAGATGTACAACAAGACACAAGGATATGTACAATGGATAGGAAGATATTTACAATGGATATGGATAAAAGCTTAGGATTGGGGATAGGAAGATCTCGCTATACAGGATATACATGAAGGATCACGCTATACAGGATATACAGGATATGGTACAAGATATGGTACAAGATATGCACAAGATATGGTACAAGATACGTGTAGGTGGGATTGCAGATATGCTGGAGGATTTATGAAAAATATGAATGTTGGGGGATGGTGGATGGGGATGGGGATGGAAGAAAAAGGATGGAGATGTTGGGATGGGGGGATGGGAGTTTGATAGATAATGACTTGGTCCACTATGTATGGTGCCTGTTTGCCAGGTTTTCACCAACATACTTGTCCAAGGTGCTTGAATTGCCAAGTTTTCACCATTGGACGATTGTTTTTCTTTTTTTTTTCTTTTTCTGCTTTTTTCAATTTTTATGGATTTTCTGAATATGTAGATCTGGTTCAGGCATAGAACCTCCTCAAATGTATGATGTTGATTGGATCATTCAAAGGCTCACCTTTTGGTGTAGATAACTAATAAGCTCCAGAGCTGAAGCTGCTGTGACAACATAGGGGCCCAACCAAGTAGGCTCAAACTTGCCTTTCTTTTCTCTGTTTGCTTGGACTTTCTAATTTTCTTTGAGGACCATGTCACCGACCTAAAATTTTCTAGGATGGACCTTCATGTTATAACTCCTTTTGAGTCAATTTTGGTATGCAACCAGGTGATCATAGGCTTGTTGTCTCTTTTCATCTAACAGGTCTAGCTGTGTGAGACGGGCCACACGATAGTCTTCATCAGTAGTGTAGTTCTTCATGGAGACTCGCAATGATGGGAGCTCGACCTTGATCAGTAGAATGGCTTTGGCACCATATACAAGGGAATATGGGGTGGTGCCTATGGGAGTATGATAAGAAGTATGGTAGGCCCAAAGGGCAGGATTAATTTGGAGGTGCCAGTCACGACCAGAATCATTGACAACCTTCTTAAGGATTTTCAAGATAGTTTTATTGGTTGCCTTAGGTTGGCCATTTCCTTGAGGGAAATATGGACTAGAGAAATGGTGATGGATGTGGAGTCTAGCACATAGATCATCCACATGCTGGTTTCCAAAAGGTGTGCCATGGTTAGTGAAGATGGTAGATGGTATGCCAAAGTGGAAAATGATGTGGTAAAGGATGAACTTGGATATTTGGATGCCAGTAGTTAGGGTGAGCGGAATCACTTCAACCCATTTGGTGAAGTACTTTGTGGTAGTTATTATGTACTTGTGTCCATCTGAGGAAAGGGGAGTGATTAAGCCGACAAGGTCAAAGCCCCAACATGAAAATGGCCAAGGTGGTGCAATGGGCTGCAAGTCTTGTGCTGGTGCATGAATCAAATTTGCATGCTGCTGACATGGTAAACATTTTCTGACAAACTCACAAGCATCATGTTCCATGGTTGGCCAATAATACCCAACTTGAAGCAACTACTTAGCTAAAACCATGCCACTTGTGTGGGCACCGCAAATTCCAGCATGGACCTCTTGTAAAGCTAGGATGGCCTCGTTCGAATCTAAACACCTAGAAAGGATGTTGTGATATCCTTGACAATAAAGGGTGTTGGCTACAAGAGTGTAGCGGGAAGCTCTGTGAATAAGGTTTTGGCGTTGGTTATTGGTGAGATGGGGAGATATGATACCATTCTTTAGATATGCATGGATGTCGTGATACCATGGGGACTAGGGACCAACCAAGACACACACCATTTCTGCATTAGCATTCTCATAAGCTGGTGTATGTAGCTACTTGACTAAGAATTCATATTGTGATGCGTCACATGGGATTTCTAACAAGGACCCAATAGTTGCCATTGTGTCTGTTGCTTTGTTATGAAGTCTGGGTATCTATGTGAATTGTAGATTCAAGAAATGCTCTTTCAATCTATCTACAAGTTCTTTGTAAGGTAGCAGCTTATCATCCTTTGTCTGATATTCATCTAGGACTTGCTTGATAATCAGCTGTGAATCACTAAACACTTGCAGTTCTGTGATATTCCATTGAATGGTTGTTTTAAGACCTAAGATGAGTGCCTCATATTTTGCAATGTTGTTGGTACATGAAAATCCCAATTTGAATGACTTTGGGATGTAGTCACCTTGAGGTGTGATGAATAGGATTCCTGCCCCTGATCCATGTGATGTGTAGGAGCCATCAAAGTATAGTTTCCACATGGGCTACTCTTCGATCATACATAAGTGTTCATCAAGGAATCCCATGATTAGTGGATAAGCATCCACTAGTGGTGCTTCTACTAGTTGATCAGCAATGACTTGCCCTTTGATTGCTTTCCGATCTATGTACTGGATGTCAAACTCACTGAGGATCATGACCCATTTTTCCATATGGCCTGTGAGAGTTGTCTTTGATAGTAGATATTTGAGGGGGTCCACTTTTGAAATGAGCCTGATTGTGTGACTGAGCATGTAATGTCTAAGCTTTTGAGTGGCAAAAACCACTACAAGGAATGCTTTTTCCATGGGTGAGTAATTAAGCTCATAGCCGACAAGAGTTAGAATAATGTAGTAGATGGCTCTTTCTTTGTTTTCATCATCATGCTGAGCTAGGAGTGCCCCCAGTGCTATAGTGGTTGCTGAGATGTAGAGTATGAGAGGACATCCTGGAACTGGTGGCACTAGGATTGGAGAATTGGCTAGATACTCCTTGAGCTTATCAAAGCTTCTCTGACATATGGGATCCCATTTGAAGCTTGTGTCTTTGCATAAAAGATGCGTGAAAGGTTGGCACTTGTTTTCCAGTTGAGAAATGAACCGATGCACTGATTAAAGCTTTCCTTGTAGGCTTCTGAGCTGTCTGAGTGTTCTTGGGGGAGGCATTTCTATTATTTCTTGGAGCTTTTTAGGGTCAATCTCTATGCCTCATCATGATACTATGAAACCTAGGAGCTTTCCAGATGTAACACCAAAGACACATATCTTTGGATTGAGCTGTAACCCATAGTGCTACAAGCGATCAAATACACTCTCAAGAATGTCAAGGTGTTCATGGCGAGTTTTTGATTTTGCAAGAATATCATCCACATAGTCCTCTAGGATCTTGTGAATCATGTCATGGAAGATAGCTGTCATCACTCTCTGATATGTGGCTCTTGCATTCTTTAGACCAAAGGGCATCATGTTATAGCAAAAGGTACCCCATGGAGTGGTAAATGCTATTTTGTGTTGGTCTTCTACTGCTATATGAATCTAATTGTATCTAGAGAAACCATCCATTAGTGACAACATTTCATGGCCCGCTATAAGATCTACAATCATGTATATGTTAGGTAGCGGGAAATCATCTTTAGGACATGCTTTGTTTAGGTCCTTGAAATCTGTACAAATTCAGATGTCGCCAGAAGGCTTTGTGACAGGTACCATGTTGGAGATCCAATCTAAGTAATCTATAGCTTTGATAATCTTTGCTTCCAGGAGCTTTTCTAGTTCTGATTTTACCAATAGAGCTACTTTGGGATGCATTTTGCGTAGCTTCTACTTTACTGGCTTAACATTGGGGTCCATAGCTAGATGATGAACAACAAGTTTAGGATCAAGTCTAGGCATGTGTGTGTATGACCATGCAAAGTTCATAGTAGCTTCTTGAAGTAGCGCAGTGAAAGCCATTTCTTCACCTTCTATCATGTTGGCTGCAATGTAGGTGATCCTCGGACATTCCTTTGTACCTAAGTTGACTGGCTTGGTTTCTTCTATGATGATAGGTGACTGCTCAGGTCTGTAATCCTAGATGGGAGGAAGAGGCAAGTCTTCATCTTCTAGCACTTGAATTACCAAGTTTTCACTAGAAGATACGCTCTTTATTTTTACTTTTTTGGAATCAGAATGTTCCCTAGAGGGGTTTTCACATAAGGACTCATGTTTTACTCTTTCTATTTCTCTTTTGCAGCTAAAGCTTGCCTCCTCTCTGAAGTATCCTTCTGGGTCAAGCTTGTAGATGTGAGCTGACTCTAAATCCTAAACTGAGTGTGGGCCTGATGCCCCCATGAATCCTAGGAGTGCTTCCGTGCTTTGGAACTCATTGATGTGTGTAATGCTTGGTTGGTCCCAGTCTATGAGTTTAGGGTGGGTGAGGGGAAGTTCTATGAGATTGATGGCAAGTTGTCGGAGGACAGAAGTCCCCAGGAGGGTGTCATAATCAAAGATATCATCATAGGATCTAATTTCTTTCTCTTCATGGATGTCTTTGATCTCTACAAGGTCATCCTAGCTATTTAAGAGGGGAACACTAGTCATGTTGGTGCTCTGAGTTGCAGTATTGGGCCCTTGTATATGTAGGTGAGGGGTATCAAAGCCAAGACCCTGATGTTGTGGGTTCTTGGATGCTATAATTAGGTCTTTTCTTCCACCTTCTTGTGGTCCTAGACCACCACCTTGGTATTTCCATTGCTCAGTAATGTACTTGTGCGATTGTGGGTATTTATCTTTGAAGTAGCCAAGAAGTTGTTTGTCAGGTGGTGGGGGATCTTTGTACAACCACCGATTGATGTCAGGGTCCATTTCTTGACTGTTTAATGTGTCATGGGATTCAAAAGTCATAGGTCCCATTCTCTTGATTTCATGATGCTCTTTAATAGGCTTGCTTTGGTGATCTGGGTGCCCTTGAGTATGTGGATCAAGTGGGAGGGCCCCTATGGAAAATGCATCATGTAGGCTATATATACCATAACCTTGGTTATTGATCTTGATGGAAGATAGGGTGGAGGTGAGAATGGTTTCTGGATCGCAATGGGATCAGGATGATCTGGCAATAGAAGTACCAATGTCAGTTCCAGGACAATGAGTGGAGTGAGGGAATGATGCTTTCATCGCACGACAGTATGTGAAGGGTTGGGGGTCATCATGGATGGTAACCTCAGTGCCTTGATGCAAAAATTTGATGCACTGATGGTAAGTAGATGGTACAACCTTAATGGAATGAATCCATGGTCGACCTAGGAGGATATTAAATGGTAGGTCAAGATCAACAACATGGAAAATAGTATCCTGTGTTGCTAGGCCCAGTTGAATGGGAAAAGTAATGGTACCTTCAGAGGTACACTCCAAGTTTTCATAGGCTTTGATAGTGATTACTTCATGTGCTATATAGGCCTGGGTGAACCCAATCTACTGAATGAATTTCAAAGTACAAAAGTTCAGGGCTGAGCCATTATCTATTAAGACCCATTTGATGGAAAAGTCTCTGACCATGATGGCGATGCGGAGAGGGAGAGTATGGTCAGGTGCAATGTCTGGCATGTCAAATGGTTTGAAGGATAAAGCACAGGTTGTGGATAGATGTCCCACAAGGGTCTCAAACTGGGTGGTGTTAATGTTTGTGGGGACATGTCCTTCTTTGAGAGCTTGGTTAAGGATCTCCTAATGGAGAGGTGAGGTGTGAAGAAGGTCCAAGATGGATATTTGGGTTCGTGTGTTCCCCAGATGTTCTATGACGTTATACTATGCATTGTGTGCATTATGTGCTGGCCTTGGTTGGGCACTAGCAATAGTGATCCGGCCTCTGTGGGTAGTAATAGCACATTGATGATCTGCTCCTCTGACATGGATGGCATTGACTATGGGCTCAACTTGGGTTATACATCCAACAATATTGTCCTAATTGATATAGGTAGTAGTGTGATCTTCTTGCTTACCTTTTCCATGGTTCTAGGGATGATTGGCTTTATTTTGGTTGGTCCCAGCATTATGTTGTGGGAACACATTCTGATAAATTTGCAAATTGGCATTTGGTGAGGCTTGAGTGGGTGTATCTACTTGAATCTCTTTTTGATCAATGAGATCTTGGATATAGTTTTTGAGTCTCATACACTTCAGGGTAGTGTGTCCTTTGACATGATGATAATCACAATACTCATGATCTTTGTACCAATCAGGCTTGGGAGTGGTATCATCAACTGACTAAATTGGTGGATATGTAATCAAGTTGGCCTTGGCCATTTGATGAAATATAACATCCAAAGGTTCACCCAGTGGTGTGAAGGTCTTCTTTGGATAATTTTGAGCTCTGGATTTGTTCTTCTTGGGAGCAATATTGATGGCATTGACTTGATTGTTTGGATTACCTTGATAAGCTTGATGGGCTGGTTGCTGATAGTTCTGATGATTATTCTGAGAATGATATTGTTGTGTGGGTTGCTAACAGACTTGAGGAGGTTTCTAATGGATGGGTGCTTGTTGTTGTTGGTATGTAGGAGTTGATGGAGGACTAGCCATGACAAATTGGACATGCTTGGTATTAGTGGCTCCATCAGTAACAATGTTCTTGTTATGATTCCAGTAATGGGATTTATCATTACTGGGTTTTTGGGCATCATTTTTGAAGTGTCGGATTGTGCCTTCATCTAGGAGGGCCTTTTCAATACCTATCCCCTTGCTCTTGATATCTGGATAGGTTTGGAGACAATTCATCCTCATGAAGTGGGATAGCTTAGGATGCAGATTATCAATAAAGATTTTGGTCAAATGCTTTTTAGGTGGCTGGTATGATACCCTGGTAGTAAGGTTTTGCCATCATTACATGTATTCTGCTAGGCTTTCTCCATCTTTCTATTTTGAGTTACAGAGATCTAACAAGGTCAACTCATTCTCAACATTATGGGCATAGTGGGCAATGAACTTCTCAGAAAGTTCAGCAAAGGTTGTGATAGTCCCACAGGGTATTTTGTAGAGCCATTCAACAGTAGTCCCTCCCAAGCTTTTGGGGAATAGGCATAGGAGATATTTATCACTATAAGCCACTTCTTGGCATGCCATATAGAATTCTTTAATATGATTGACTGGATCTCCTTTCCCTTGATATTTATCAAACTTAGGTGTCTCAAAATGCTTGGGGAAAGGTATAGCGGCAATGGACCGGTCAAACGGATAAGGACACACCCCCTCAAACTTGTAAGTTTTGTTCTTAGTACTAGCTTGAAGCTCTTTAAGAGCGTTCTTCATGGCTTCCCATTCAACATTGATGGGTGTTTGAGTGGGTACTCCCATTTGAGATGGGTAATATTTAGTGGGATATGGAGATGGCCTAGCAGGATAGGTAGATTGGAGTGGATTTTGGAGTGATGTTTGCTAGGGAGGATACTACTGATATGGCATAGGGGGATATTGTGGTGATGGATATGAGACTGCTTGCTAGTGTTGTGGGATGATTGGGACTTTCTGCTGTGACTGAAAGTATGATTGCTATGGGGGTGGCTGGTGGAATAATGTAGCTTATTGGTGAGATGGTCCTTGCTGAACTTGGTTCTATGGTTGACTGATATAGGTCGGGTGCATTCCCGCATTGCTTAAGGGTGGAACTGATGTAGGGAAGCTTGAAGCAAAGGGTGGTTGGGTAGGATGACTTGAAAAATGGGATGAACTTTGCTGCGGAGGTGGAGGAACTTGCTAAAAAGCATTAGGTGTTGGGAATGGATAGCTCATGAAGGATGAGGTTGGGGGAGGTTGAGATGGTTGTTGTTGTGCTGCTTGTGAGAAGGTGGCTTGTTGGTTTGCAAATACAGATGTAGGAGAGTGAGTTGGTATTCCAAAGGATTTCATGTCTTCTTGAGTGAGACCCCAACGAGGACTAGTGTGAGGTGGGAATTGTGTTGCAATGGATGCCAAGAAGGTAGATGTGATGGGAGTTTGGGACGTGAATGGTGGTTTTGAAAAACCCATGGAAGGCATCCCTGTGGTGAAGGCATTTTGCTGGGCTTGTGCCTAGGTAGATGCTTGTTGGGGGGGAAATGAAGAGAATGCTTGCATTCCCCATGAAAAGGGTGATGTGGAAGTTTGCTGATTTTGAAAGGGGAATGATTGCGCTACCCCCAGAGTAGATGATGCTAATGTGGAGGCTTGTTGGGAGAAAAAGGGAAACGATTGCGTTGACCCCTGAAATGAGGGTGTGGATGTTGAAGCTTGGGTATTGAAAGGAAAAGATGATTGCGTCCCTCCTGGCACAAAAGGTGTGGATGTGGACACTTGTGAAGTGAAGGGGAAGGATGATTACATCCCTCCTAGAGTCAAAGGTGCTGCTTGGCTTATGGAAGATGGCGGAACTACTTGTGTAAAGTCTTGTTTAAGAGGTGGGAGTTGACTTTGTGACAAGTGTTGGATTTGTGCAAGGGCTTGGGCGGCCATGGCGGATGATGAAGTACCTGTGATAGGGAATGGAGAAGATGGTGGTATAGCTTGTGTTACAAGATTTTCAAAGCTTCCTTGCAGAAGAAGGGGAATGGCAGAGGTTTCTTGTGATGTCTGCAAGGTTGGATCAAGGAACGGTTGGGTGAATGGAGAGTATACTTGGGCTGGGATTTGGATAGTGTTTATGGGAATGTGAGGATGGAGATATGGTGGAATGGAAGTCTGTGTTTGTGCAAAGTTAGTGAACATGCTTTGCTGGTTTTGGGCCATGAGTGCATTGACTACTAGTGGATTCTCTGGATGATTCACAAATGTTTCTATTGCCAGAGGAGCTGAGGGGATATTGGGATCATCCCATGTATTTCTAGTTTGTATTTGGGGATCATAGGCTATCATTGTGCTGGTAAAAATGTTGGGATCAGATGAACTGATGATTGGATAAGGATTCATGTTCCTTCTTTTTTTAGATCTAGATCTTGTCTCAACAGGCATGGAGATGCAGATGCTTAGATGGATGCAAGATGTTTCCTGAAAGACTCTAAAGGATAATGGATGCAAGCTTAAGGAATTTCTAAGGATGATGAATTTCTAGAATGTAAATGCAAGGATCGGTGAAATGCTTGGATTTGGATCAAGGATGGTGGAAGATTGATGGGAGACGGTGGCAGATTTGGTAAAAAAAGTTGGGTGATGATGGAGGCTTGGTGGGATGCTCTGATTTGGGTCAAGATTGGGTTGAGGATTGGTGGGATGCTGGTGGAAGATTACTAAGTGTCAACAATGAGCTGTTGTTTTTCCCAATGGAGGATCAGTGATAGGATTTGGCCAACCTAGGATAGACTAATGATCTTTAGTCAACTAGATTCTTATCAATGCAAGCCAATCTCTTGCTCGAGATGATGAGGCAATGCAAGGAAAAGTTGGATTTCCTTTAGACAATGCTCTATCAAAAAGGGGATGATTTCTAATTTGGGATAAGGGATGGAAACAACTCAAAGGCTTTGAACACTAAGTACTTGTGGATTTGGATCTCTAGATTTGGTGCAAAAGGATGGTGAGTTCTGATTTGGATATTGGATGCTGGATTTAGATGAAGGATATGGGACTCTGATTGTGGATTGCTAATGGAAAGATGGTGAAGGATGGTGGAACAATGCTTTCTCTAAAAGGATGATGCAAATGCAACCGAGATGGATGATCTATGATGCTGCTAGGAAGATGATGGTGTATGCAACTAAGAAGGTTTCTAGAATGCAACTAAGGTTTGGTGATGATGCGGGGATGAAACTAGGATGAGACTAGGATGAAGAACTACCGAGATAGGATTTTGAGATCTGAAGGTAAAATGGACATGCAATGGATCTAGGTAATCTTCTCTTTCAAGGTTGATGTAGCGATGGTTCACTCAGAATCGGTAGGCAAATTGTTTGACTCTTGCGTTATAGCCAATATTATCAAGCTTTTCTTGATATTTTTCTTCTGCTTGGGTTGCTTGGATAGAGGATTGATGGCTCTTAAGGTTTCTTTTTGCAACTTTCTTCTCTTGATAAGCCTTGGATTTGGGCAACTTGGCTTTCAGATGTTTGATCAAATTTGGCATAACTTGGGGAAATTCTGATAAGTTGGTTTGAGACAAAAAGATTCTTTGGATATCTGATTCCAAGGGTTTCTCTGCAAAAAAATGTTTTGAGTATCTCAAACTGGGTTTTTGTTGATTAGTTTGATGTTTCCTAATGGCAAAGGATAGATTGCAACAAAGATTTTCAGAAAAGCAATCTCCACAAGGGACAAAGCAACCTTGTGGGATACAAACAGGATAATTGATTCTGATAAGGCTTTGAAAGTGTATGTTCCAACAATGTTTTCATGGAGTATTGACTGTCAAGCACTTCAAACAGATCTACCAAAGGAAGGTGAGTATCAAAATCGCTTGCCCATAGGTTGGTACCCCCTAGAAGGGAATACAAATGGTGAGTAATCTTGAGGCAACTTGGTAAACCCCTTGGAATCAGTCCTTGCACAAGGATTTTGATACTTTCAGATGTAGATAGGGTAGCCTCTATTTTATCAGGCTTTTAATAGTTTCATGGAGTCTCCATACCCGGTTATGCTGACCGCCTATGACTCACTTAAGAGCCTAGCCAACAACGCTGGGGGAGGAATATTTACCTATCCCCAGACATTTGCATTTGGCACAAAACACCCGTGGATTAGGAGATATAAGTGAGTAATTTTTTCCTTCACTTTATTTATATACTGACCGGGGGGGATACCGGTTTGAGGTCATTCTCCGAGGAGGAAGCACTTTTCTCCTTGGACAGGGCTCGCTAAAAGTAGAACAAGTGAACTTGTCCGAGTCCAAATGTTCTACGTTGCTTATTTTAACAAGGATTTACAGAAAATGAAAGCTCCTAGATGCACATCAAGAAAGTTGTTCTTTCTTCCAATTTGATTAAGTGATGTTTGAATTTGAATAACTGAAGACACAAGTGTTTAGATTTTGAGTTGTTCTTTTTCCAAAAGACTTTTGAGCGTTTGCAGTTGCTTTGACTTGGGCATTCAAGATTGAATTATCATTTTGATTTAGAACTTTGAAGTGCTTTGTTTTGTCCTTAAGGCATTCAAGATTGAATTTGCGATTTGCTTGAATTGAAAAGGAGGGAATAGAGATGCTTGTTCTTTCCAATTTAGATCATTCAAGATTGTGTTTGATTTTCAAAATGATAATGACTTTTAGGACCTAAGTTCTTTTCCTTAGTTTCATTCAAGATTTGTTTGACTTTTTCTTAAGAAAAATGAATCCAATATCAATTTGAGAGCAAAGGCGATAGGAACTTGAAAGTTCAAAGGCGACAGGAACTTGTGCACAGGAAAAAGTTCATAGGTGACAGGAGCTTGGGCACAGGAGACAGTAAAAAGTTAACAGGTGACAGGAACTTTTGCACAGGTGACAACAAAAATTTTAGAGGCAACAGGAACTTTTGCGTAGGTGATAGCAAAAACTTAACAGGCGACAGGAACTTTTGCGTAGGCGACAAGAAAAATTTTCACAAGCGAAGGAACTTTGTGCATATGTGATAGGAAAAAGTTCATAGGTGACAGGAACTTTTACATAGGTGATAGGGAAAAGTTCACAGGCGACAGGATCTTTGTGCATAGGTGACAGGAAAAATTTCATAAGCGACAGGAACTTTTGCACAGGCGACAGGAAAAAGTTCACCAACGACAGGAGCTTTGTGCATAGGTGACAGTAAAAAGTTCACAGGCGACAGGAACAAGTGCATAAGTGACACCAAAAACTACATAGGAAATAGTAAAACATGCACAGGTGACACTTAATCATGCATAAGCGGTAGCATAAAATGTCTAAGCGACACTTAAATGGGTGCATGCGACAATGAAATATTTACAGGTGATAATGAAATGCTGATAGGTGACAACAAACTTATTATAGGCATGAATTCTATATGCGGAGATGTGAACATTTTTCTCGTAGGCATGATTATTTCCATTACAGGCGACAGAAAAGAAGTTTAGACAGAATAGAAGTTATCAAGGACAGAAATCTTTAGAACATAGGCGTCGATACAGAGCTTGTAGGCATGATCAAAGTCTTTGTAGGCATGACTTAACTGTGCTTAGGCATGACTGAACTATGTGTAGGTGACATTTCATCTGTTTCCTACAAATTATTCATGAAAAATGGCAAATATGAGAGTACAAAGTATGATCTAATCAAGCTGATTTATGGGTTTGGGTCCCACCGGGTGTGCCAAAATGTGGACAAGGTTTTTGAGGGTACCTACTTTGAAAGACTTCAAGCCAAACAAAGATTAGATGTTAGTCTAAGCATGAAATCAATGCAAAACAAATAAAACTTTAAACTAAGCCACCTCAGATTGAGCTAAAATAGGTGCACCCAAGCATTGTTTGATTTGCTCTTGCTTAAGGGGATGTGGGTGTGCTCTCTAATCACTTGGAGCATATTCCTTATGCATTTAAGATGGATTGAAATCCATGAAAACCCCAAAATGGCACAAAATAGGTATAAAACACCTGATTTGCCCCTAAGGCCTCAAGGATCCAAATGATGCTGATATGAATATTAAGCTACATGAGATTTATGCTAAGATTGATTTTAAGCCAAATATAGATGTGATGATGCTATGCTTATGCAAAAAAATGAAATAAACTATGTTAATCCATATTACTAAATTAGGATGAGCTAAAATGCTTGAAAGTAAGTTAAATTAAGATAATTACACTAAGTCTAGAGCTAAATGGGCATGATAACAATGCTTGAAATAAAAGCTAAGCTAATGAGTTTGCTCTTGGAAAAGGGGGCATTTATAGGATTTGGGAAGGAGGAATGAATGACCTGTATCAAAATCCTTAAGAGAGTCCAAGATTCATTCAAAGGGGAGCACATGGATTGTGCTAGTTCAGGGCCACCTCCTTGTGACAAGTGTCATAAGGGCATTGGGTTGAAAGATGGGAGGAATGTGCATAATTTGGGAAATGTGCCTAAGGTCAAAGGGTGTAAGAAAGGGGTGAGGGGCTTCTTAAATGCATGATAAATGCATGTAAGAGGGATAAGGAGGCCTTAAATGCACTTAATGCATGTAAGAGAAGTCTCTAGAAGTTTGTTGACTTTGGGTTAAGCTTAGGAGTTGGCTAACCTTAGTTAGGGAATGTGACAGGATTAGGGGAGGGATTAGGATTAGGATTAGGGTTAGGACTTTCTAGAAGAGTCTAGAATTTCCTTAGGATAAACATGGATTTTAAGAAATAAATAAAGATTTATTTATTTCCATGGTTTAGGTTTTGAGAATATTTATTAAAATAAATTTAACAAATATAAGGATTAAATATTTAATCTTAATTAAATATTTTGAGTTGGGATTAGGGTTAGGAAATGAGGGGATTAGCCTTTAATCGAAATTAAAGAAGGATTAGAAGATTCTGGAAGAGGTTAGTGGTCTTAAGGAAATTGGCCAAGTTTTGGGCAAAAAATAAATAAATTATTTATTTTGGGATTTTTGGTCAATTTATTAATTAAATAATTAATAAATAAGGAGATAATGTTTAAATAAGATTTAAACATTTTTGGGAGGGATTCCTTAATTAAATACTTTTAATTAAGGTAAAGGGATTTAATGACATAAAAATAAATAAATAAATTAAATAATTAATTAATTAATAAATGATGATGTCATTAGGGATTTTCAGAAAATAAAAAAATACTTTATTTTGTAAAGGATTTTTAGGTGTCTACAGTAAGCTCTGATGTCTTCATCAGGTAGCATCCCTAATGCATTATATCTTTTCTTCCATGTCTTTCTGCATGCATTCTTTTCTTGTGTATCTCCTTCAAACATATCTTCAAGTTACTTCCATATCTTGTAAGCTATGTCTACTTTCTTTATCTCTGAAAACTCACTATCAAATAGGGTGCTGATAAGGGCTTCTTTGGCTATTGCATTTTGATGGAACAAATCCCTTTTCTTGCCAGTAGAATCATCCTTTGCAAGATATTCTAGAGAGGGAATATTGACTTCTTTGATAGCCACTTCAAAAAATTCAAAAGCAATGCACTACAAGTGTGTCACCATTTTGTTCTTCCAATCAAGATAGTTCTCTCCATAAAACTTAGGACTGTCTTTTCTAAAGAATGTCATCTGATCAACCTCAAGCTATTAAACTTTCTCTCTGAGGCACTTGGCTTTGATACCAATTGTTAGAAATAGTTCCAAGAGATAACTGAGAGGGGGGGGGGGGGGGCGTGAATCAGTTATCTACAAGTTTCAATTCTTTATCCAATTAAGTATAATTAAAATTTAAGCTTACATACAATGAAAGAACACTTAGAACACAACACCAATATTTTGGTTACGGGGAAACCCAAATAGCTAAAAACCCCGATGGGAATTAACACCCACAAATAAACTGTACTAGTGTATAATGATCCTTGTTAGAAGATCCTTAACCTTGTTAGGAGTTGTCTTTACAATAAAATAAGTATAGTGACCTGGTCAAGGGTCAGACACTGGTAGGAGTCTTTTATGATTAACCTTGTTAGGGGTGAGGATGCACTTTTTGAGAGCTCATTGCTCAAAGGGGTAAAGGCTACAACCTTCTGAATAATAGATATGCACTATATTTGGATCTTGGTGAACTATGCTTAGACCTACTATCTAGATCGGTTCCAATGAATAAAATATACTCTTTACTTGGTCACATAGACCTTCTACTGATGGCTCAACACTTCACACTCTCTGCTCTGCTCTTTTCAATCAACTCTGAACCATACTTTAGCAATCTCAAATGACTACCTATAAATATCTTTCCTCTAAATGATATAGTCAAGTCATCCTGTTAGAACCACCTTGAGATCATAATAGAGAAACAATAACACTCTCCAATAACATCTCAATCGGCTCTACTAAGCACACAACACACCTTGGGACCTGTATAAATCAATAAGTGTAAACACATGCTACACACTTTCGGCTCCACCAAATTAACTCATACTTTCTCCTCAAGCTGAATTACTTCATGCACTCTTAACCTAACATTCTTAACTCTTATCTGATCACTAATCCAAGTGCATATACCAAAATGATAGGTGAAACTCCTATACCAATATAATCTCTATCAGCTCTTCTGGATAAACATAGGAAACTATAATTGGTGAATAGTGATTGCATAACTTCACTTCTACTTCACATTAGACTTTGCATCCATGAATGTAACATCACTAACATATCTTTGTCACATATCCAAGGGTGCATGGCTCCATGATAATTGTACGGGTAATCAAACATAGAACACTGCTTGTAACTCTGTCAGGAACACTGCTGACACAAGCTAATATAACTATCTGTACTGATTATTAACCTCTGTGTCCATGATATCATGCTAATAACATGTCCATGCTATATATACTCAAAACTTACTACATAATTCCTCCACACATGCTACTTAAAATATGTTTTCATCAATGACAAACATATAGTCATCACTGGCTTGCTGGCAAATCTCCAACAATTTCATTTGAGCTTTTATGATAATCATATTGATGTTGATCAATTACATTTAGACTGTCATATTGATGCAACTTAAAATAATGGAACTATATTAAAATGAATGCAATTTAAAATGAGTTTCAATGCAGTTAAAACATGAAATGAATCTAAAATGAATCTAATGCAAATTAATATCAAAATGCAACAAAAAATGAATCTAAATGCAATTAACAATGAAATGCACCTAGACTAAGACAGCTAGGATAGTCACTATTTATTCAAAGTGAGTCTATTATAATCATAGAGCATTTTTTGTTGGGACATCATAGGTTAGTACAATTTTCACTAACTGATTCTGCAATCATGAAAATATGAATACTTCCCTTTCATTCATCATGTAAAAAGTTAACCTGAACATTAAAGCATATATGCTAGAATGTTCTGTTAGTTACTTCCTGTTAATGTAAACCTTTTCTGTTCTTGTGTAAAATGTATACCCGCAGTGACCTTTTTATTTTATATTCATATCCTTGGGTATTTTCTCGATTTGATTGTGCACCAAGTACTAGGAAGTTGTTTTATTTTAGTTTAAATAGGCAAGGAAATAGATCTGACCTCACTAAAGCTTTCATAGGAAAGAAGTCGAGGTATACGTGGCATTCCAATCATGATGGAGGCACTTTTCATAGACATCCATTAAATATAATTACCTTACATCATTGGATTTATTACTACAAGAAGAAGACAAAGAAAATGTTATGACCCCAGTCCTTGTTTCTCTAGTCATTTTTAGACATTATTGAGTCACTCAAGGAACATAACAATCACAAATTGATAATAAATCATAAGAAACTAATAAAAAATCATGATTCCTTCATCTAGTTTCTCTAATCCATAATCACATCAAGACTAGTCTATTTGCTTCAAGAATATGTAGTTGTTATTGTAGTGTTTAGAAACACATTTGTCTAATTTGCAAACACACTTAGAAATTATTAATCATAGAATTTTCTTTTTTTAATAAATGTCTCACCTATTTAGTGTTTAAAAAAACCCTTATCATCATGACATAGTGTTTAGGAACACTTTTTAGGTCCAAGTATTAAGAACTACTATTGTTGGTGGCATTAAGAAATACCTTTGTTTTCATAGTTTAGTGTCAATTGTGGACTAGGGATAAGTGACACCCTAGTGGAGAGTCCTAATAGCGACTAGGAAACTTTGAGACATGTATGAATTTGATCTTTTTCCCCTAGGAAAATGGTTTACCTAGGACTTTAATATAAATAGATTCCATCCTTAGGAAGATATAATTCTCTGATAGTATGTCTTAGGATTTGGTTTGTTACGACCATGACTAGAAAATATATACAAATTGAGTTTTACATCAGCCAAGTGTTCAAGTTTTGTCTTGATAGATGGAGCATTGATTAGAAGTAGCACCTATTTGCCAGGTTCTTGCCACTTGGCCAAAATTTTCTATTTTTGCTATCATGGCGCCTGTTTACTAGGTTTTCACCAAGACACTTTTTCTCTTTTTTTCTATTTTTTTTTGGACTCACCAAGGAACCTTTTTACTAGGTTTTCATTGAGATGGTCATTTTTTAGGACTTTTTCCACTATTTTTTATTTTTTTAAGGAACTCTTTTCACTGTACAGGTGCTATCTTAAGAATGTCACGTATAAAACCTTTTTAGGTGGAGAGTGTTGATTAGATCTAGTAGGAAATCTCCTTCAGGTGTAGCCAATTGATAGGCTCCTAATCCAAATGATGCTATGATAACAAAGGGACCCAACTAGTTGGGTTCAAACTTCCCCTTTTGCTCTCTATGTTGCTGATTTTTTGAATTTTCTCTTAGGACTAGATCTCCTACTTGAAATATTTGTGGTACTTTCTTGGTGTATCCTCTTGACATCCTCTTTTTATAGACTTTGAGATGATCAAATGCCTATTGTTTATGCTCATCTAGCTATTCTAGTTCTTCTAGTTTAGAGATTTTGTAGTCCTTATCAGTGACTAGATTTTTCAATGACACCCTCAGTGATGGAATCTCTACTTCAACTAGTAGTACCACTTCTGACCTATATACTAGTGCAAAAGGAGTTGTGCCATTTGATGTTCTGATGCTAGTGCGATATGCCCACAATGATGGACTTATCTGCAAATTCTAGTCTCTTCCTAATTTTCTCACTGTTCTATGCAAGATTTTCAAGATTGTTTTATTTGATGCTTTAGCCTATCAGTTACCTTGAGGGTAATAGATTGAGGAACAATGTTGAGTGATTTTGAATTGAAGACATAGGTCATCCATGTTTTTTTTTTAATTGACCCCCATTTTCAGTCATAATTGATGAGGGTATCCCATACCTACAAATAATGTAATTCAAGATGAACACTGAAATTTTCTTTCCTATAACATTGGCCAGTGGCACAACTTCTACCCATTTTGTAAAGTACTCAGTTGTTGTATTGATTTTTTTATGTCCATTGGATGAGTTTAGGTAAATCTACCCAACTAAATCAAAAGCCCACTATTGAAATGGCCAATGTGTTATGAAAGGAATTCACTCGCTAGCTGGAGCATGTATCTGGTTGCCATGGACTTAGCATTTCTTGAAAGTTTTAGCATATTGGATTGCATCTTTCTCCATTGTAGGCCAGTAGTATCTCACTCTCAAGATTATCTTGGCTAATGAAAAGCCATTTGAGTGAGACCCACACACACCTTCATGAAATTCCTTTAATGCATGACTTGAATCTTCATTTTCTAAACATCTAAGTAGCATACCATCTAGAGTATGTCTATATAAGTCATTAGCAATGATTATATAACATGATGCTGCTCTTATGAGACATCTTTTTTAATTTCTTGAATAGTGTTTAGGGAGGACTTGGTCTTTTAGATAGGAAATGATGCGAAAATATCTCAATAAAACATGGGTTTCAATGGCATAGATAATTTTGGAATTAGGTGAGTCATAGGCTAGAAAGGGAATTTCTTCCACTAGGAATGTTAGAAAGTAAAGTCCACCAAGATAACTGAGAGGGGGGGGGGGGGGGGGTGAATCAGTTATCTGATAAATAAAACTTTTATCAACTTCAATAGATTTTAACCATGTAAGCAATGTAAACAACAACCATAAAATGATATACATACACAATGACACAATAACAAAAGATATGTTGACTAGGGAACCTCTTTATCAAAGAGTAAACCCCGGTGGGAATGATGCCCAAAAAATATGAACTAATATGAAATTTCCTTGTGAGAGGATGGACTCTTTTAGGAGTCTTATGAAATACATTTAGTACATATGAATCTTTGTTAGGAGATTTTGAATCCTTGCTAAAAGATTCTAACTCTATTAGGAGTTATGGAAGATAGATGGACCCACTACCCAAAAAAATTCAAGTTAAAGATCATTGAACCCATTGTCCAAATGACCTTTGTATTACTCAATAGAATAATACCAAAATATTATTGATCTCAACAATTCAATACTTCTTCTCTGACTGTGCCAAACCACACCAACTACTTCATCAGATCTCAATACCAGATCTCTGTACTTCACATGTCCTCTTCATACACAATTACATATTACAACAAGGAAAAAATTCCTTCCTGTATACCACACTCAAATAATTACAAATGAGTCAGAATACAAATTACAAAATAAAAGTTTCCACACATTACATAAAAATTACACAAAACTGTCAGCTTCTAGATACAATAATTCTTCACTTGTGTGACCTCAAAACTTGTGCTCTAATCCACATCACTATCAACATGTCTTCAAATTCTACCCAAATGTTCATAACCATATTCAATCCTAATTAGGAGATATCATCTGATTTCCACAAACCACTACTCAAGAACACTACCTGAATACTGCTTCCACTAAAATGCTCATAACTTCTATGAATAACTAAATTTCCATCTGCGCTCTTAACCATGATCTTATAGAACATCATAGAGTAAGTTCTCAACTTCATATAGCTTGATCTTCAATATCCCACGTGCACTAACTCAAACACTATCTGCTTCTCTGCTAATCTTAAGAAGATCATTATGTTGACATCAATGACGATCACAATCATGAATGCAAAAACAACTACTATAGAATGATCATGAATACTACCCATAGGATATATTCAACATTCATTCCTAACAATCTCCCCCATTAGCATTGATGGAAACATAGATGAAAAAACATCCAAGTTCCATGAATACCAACACTACAATACTGCTACTCTTGAAACATTTTCAAATTCTCTTCATTAATTAAATCTTGCTTCATTTTCCCATTCAATTCTCTCCAACAGATGATTTTTAATGTATATTTATCCACCATTGACATCAATGACAAATGCTTCATCACTATGTCAAAATAACTTCAATGTCAAAAGACATTGTTCAGAAAAATACATTCACTAGAGTCCTCATGACTTAGCTCAGATACACATCCTCCCCCATAGAGAAAGTACCAACATCCAATCTAGAAGAAAGATAAGGCTCATATACCACTAGTTGTATGCAACAATCTACATCACTTCTCAAAATTAGGTAGGGGCATAACCCCAAGCATACCTCTCAGATACTCAAAAGTATCCTTTGGCAAAGGCTTTGTAAGTATATTTGTAATCTTCTCCTTTGTGCTTATGTACTCCAATCTGACTTCTTTCTTTGCCACTTTCTCTCTCACTACATGATACTTTATCTCTATATGCTTTGTCTTAGAATGTAGTATAGGATTCTTAGACATACTAACTATGCTGGTGTTATCACAATGTATAACAATAGGCTCAACAAATTTTATTCCAATATCCTTCAACATTTGCTTCATCCAAATTATCTGATTATAATTATTTGCTACTGCTACATACTCTGCTTCTGTTGTGCTATGTGAAATACAATTTTGCTTCTTGCTTAGCCAAGAAACTAATCTTCCTCCAAGGAAAAATGCTTCTCCATTGGTGCTCTTTTTGTCATCAACACTACCTTCCCAATCAACATCTGTATATGCACATAGGGTAAAATCATCAGATTTTTTATACCATAATCCATACTCAATTGTGCCTCTTAAGTACCTCAGTATCCTTTTTACTGCTACATAATGTGATTCTCTAGGATCTTCTTGGAATCTTGCTACAATTGCATCTGCATGTGCTATATCTGGTCTTGTATGAGTTAAATATTGCAATCCTCAAATCATAGATCTATACTTCTTCTATTCAACTGGAGGTGTCTCATCTGTGCTAGATAACTTTTTTTCAGTTAAGATAGGTGTTCCAACTGGTTTAAAGTTCTCCATTCCAAATCTTTTCAACAAGTCATTCAAGTACTTTGTTTGACTTATGAAAATGCCATCATTGATCTGTGTTATTTGTAGTCCTAAAAAGTATTTCATTTCACCAATCATACTCATTTCAAATTTAGTCTTCATTTCATCTGCAAACTTATCACTAGCTTCATCATCTCCTCCAAAGATAATATCATTAACAAAGATTACTACAACCAACAAACCATTTTCAATTTCTTTTGTTTAAAAATTTTTTTCTGTTGTGCCTTTAGTAAAACCCAATTTTATAAAATACTTATCGAATCTCGCATACCAAGTTCTAGGTGCTTTTTTCAGCCCATATAAAGCTTTCTTTAATTTACATACCATATCTCCTTCATGAGTTAAAGGAAAACCTTCAGGTTGCTCAATGTAGACTTCTTCTTCAAGCTCTTCATTCATAAATGTTGACTTCACATCCATCTGATACACTTTGAATTTCTTACAAGCTGTATAAGCCAAAAACATTCTTACTACTTCAATTCTTGCTATAGGTGCAAAAGTTTCTTCATAGTCAATTGCTTCTTGTTGTGAGTATCCTTTACATACCAATCTTGCTTTGTTCCTTACAACTTCTCCTTGTTCATTCATCTTGTTTCTAAATACCCATTTTGTTCCTATCACATTCTTATCTTTAGGTCTAGGTACCAATTCCCATGTCTTGTTCTTTTCAATCTGATCTAGTTCTTCCTTCATAGCTTTGATCAAATGTTCATCTTCACATGCTTCACTGGTAGATTTAGGTTCAATTTGAGAAATTAAACACAACTATTCTTGTGCCTTATTTTGAGTCAAAAATCCTTTATCTATGCTCCCAATAATCTACTCATAAGGATGTGTTGGAAATATTCAGGAATTAACTGAGTTACTAAGAGGGGAGGGGTGAATCAGTAACTCCAAATTTTCTTTCAATTATAGATGTATTAACATGTAATTTACTTTAACCTTTGCATACAGAAAGCATGAAACTTAAAAGCATTCACAATAATGACATATAGATTTGGTTACCCAAAAACCTTCCAAAAAGAAAGTAAAACTGGGGTGGGGATGAAACCCACAAAGCTTTAATACTGCAGAATAAAGTTGGCCCGTTAAGGCTTACAATTTGATCACTTCTGATGATCTGCCCTGTTAGGAGCAATAAGGATTGTTAAATCCACCCTGTTAAAGGATTTACAAACATACAATAAAGTATGCACTTGGTAAAGAGATTTTACAAAAGACTGTTAAGTCTACCCGGTTAAAGGATTTTAGTACTGATTCACCTATTAGGATGAAATAGTAGATCTCTTGCTTTGCAACTAGATTGCTGATTGAGATTTGCTGATGTACTGATCACCTTCTATGATGAATTTGTCTTTGCTGTTCCTTATACTGCTGAAGCCCTTTGTAATTCACTTATCTCTGCCTTTCTTTCTTTTTCACATACATGCTTATTACATACATCTTGACATTTTTACAACATTGTTTATATACAAGTCTTAAACAATTAATTACAATTACAATTACAAAGTTGGCTTGACAAATAAACATAAGTGCTACTAAGTCGGCCCAAGTATGGTTACACAGTTCCTACAAACTAACTCGGTGACTTTCTGATACTCGACGTCCACTGCATTACTCGGCATCATCATGCACTCAGTAGAAGTGAAGGTACGGTTCATACTGACCACTCGGTAGGTTTTGAACTCAGTAAATACTGGTGACTCGGTAGACATGATGTTACTCAGTTTACACTGTCCTTCTCGGTTTGTACTAACTTGCTCAGTTTGCACTATCTTGCTTGGTTTGCACTGTTTGCTCGGTTTGCACTGTCTACTCGGTTTGCACTGTCTGCTCAGTTTGCATTGTCTGCTCGGTTTGCACTGTCTGCTTGGTTTGCACTGTCTGCTCGGTTTGCACCCAGAATGCAAATAAGTGTTGTCACTGGTGGCAATTCTACTTAATGCCAACAATCTCCCCCTTTGGCATTAGTGACAAAAACACTTATTGGCCAAAACTTATATACATGAATCATGCTGAGTTTTATTTTGATTTTTCAAAATTTGTCTTTGTTATAGGGCTTTATACATTGTCTCCCCCTTTCAATGTGCTAACTTTTTCTATACAAATCTTCTTCTATACATATATCTCCCTCTATACATATCTCCCCCTTTTTGGCGATAATGCCAAAGGTGCATATACAAGTGATCTACAGAGAGAATCCAAAATTTGATAGAAAATCAGAATGTACCTTCATTATTAGTGCCAGGGTTCTGTCCCAACTTTCTTGCAGAATCTTGCATGTTTGGATTGCAATTTGGACTTCTGCAGAGAGTTCAATCATGTGATCTGCTATAGAGAATTGATTGTCATGAATCAATATTTTGGAATGTTCAATGTGCTTATACATTGCATTCATGATGGGAAGGATCATGTGTTGGATGTCTAGCAATGTGGACCGAACCCTTGTGTCTTCTTTTAGTAGATCTGACTGCATATTTGATAGGTATGAGATTTTCATGTGATGAGCAGAGCTTGAACTTGGTTCAAGTTGCAGCTTCTATATGATAATCTTCATATCCTCATCCATTTTATTCATTTTATCCATGACATCCTTTATGAACTCGGCAATATTGCACAATCTGGCCAAAAGAGAGGTAGCATTCGAATAGGTAGATTCAATGTTTGACAAAACTGAAGACAATTCTACTTGGTTAATAGCTATGTGCTGAGCAATGTGCTCAAGCACTTTATTGTTGAATCTCTTCTCGGCTCTTTCAACTAACTTTTCTATCCCAGATGAATCCTCATTGTATTTATTAACTACTTCAACTAATTGTAGCAAAACATGTTGGGAGGAGTCTACTTTAATACCTAATGCATCAGACAAAATGTCCTTAGCATCCTTGATGATTTGATATTCCTTGTCTCTCTCCTCTTTAAGCTTCTTTTGCTTTTCTTTCCTTTGAAGGATTTCACCTATATTTTGCATTTGGTCTGCTGATAGATTTGCAAAATCTAATGTTGGAATCTCTATTTCTTCATCTAAGTCTATATCCTCTACTATATTTTTACCCAAAAATCTTATGCTCGGTTGAGCTTTAGGCTTATCTGTGCTTAATGCCTTAGTAGTAGTGACAGTAGATATAGTAGGGCTGGCTATAGAGACTAGTATACTTTCTACTGGAGAACTTAAAATATTTACACTTGTAGATTCAAAAATTGGAAAACTTACTGCTGGAAAACTTGATGATGTGGGAGACTACAACTCGATAGAAGAAATGGTAGTTGCTTCTGTTGTTGCTATAGATGATTGGACAAATGTTGAAGTTGTCACAACCATGCTTGAAGGTGTCTCTGGGCTGGATGTAGAGACTTTTACTAGAGAGGTAGGAAGTGATGCAATGACTTCTACCACTATTCTCACAGTATCATCTACCTTAGTGGCTTCTTCTTGTTCATCACTGTCATCTTCAATGTCTTTTATTATGACTGTTTCAATACTCGGTTGGTGAAGATGGTATATGTTTTTCCATGTGGCATTTGCAGCCTTCACAACCGATTCAATATTGTTGATCAAAATCAAACAAGTATTGAACTTTAATGTCATCTTACTTTCATTGTCCTTCAATGCCTTCTTTACTTCATCATTTTTCAAGATCGGCATTAACTGTCTCAGGGTTTGATCAAATATGTCTTTTACAGTTTGCTTGGCATTGCTCCATCTCATTTTTATTGGATCTAATAGAACTGCTAGAACCTATGGGGCTATTTCTTCAGGAGAGTATTTCCACTATCCCATCTTTTCAATAACAGCATCTTCTATTTCCTTCTATTCTGTTTCCATTCTTGTTTCATATTTAAAAGATTTTATGTTACTTACTCCAGATCCTGATCCTTCTCTAAAGAGTTTGATCCTTTCTTGAAAGTTTAGAGGAGGCCTTTTGAATACTATGTCTTTATCTACCTTGTCTGCCTTACCTCTTGCACTTCTCCTTGTAAATACAGCAGTGGGAGGCTTAGGTGCCTTAGTGATGAATACCTTTCCTTTCTTCTTTGCAGGTTCTGGTTCCTCTATTTTCTCATCCTTTTCCTCTTCTTCTTCATCTTTTTCTCCTTTGTCCTCGGTTAGCATTTGCATTTTGGCTATCCTCTTCTTTCCTTTATTTACCACCTGTGGAAGCTTTATGCTTAGTTCAATTCTCACCTTAGCTTCATCAAATGTTCCAAAATATGGAGCTTTGGGATTGACAAGCTGATTAAGGAGAGCTTCAATGATATTCTTGGTTTCATCAATATTTACCTCATAAGGAAGAGGTTTTACATATACAATCCTCGGTTTAGCTGCTTGAATATATACATTGTCACAATCCACCATAAAACAAATGTCATCCTTGTAATATTCCAACAACTTCTATGGAATCCGGAATCTGTCATTCATTTTCTCTTTGAAAGACTCAAAATAATTATCCATGATGCTTTCAAAATTTTCACCCATTTCTAAGATGTATTCATTTATTTCATAAAGGACTGGCACATCTTTTCTCCATACAAATTTTCCTTTAGAAGGGAAAAATTTCTGAGCATAGAAGAATAAACAAACCAATAAGGATCCAAACTTACATGGATTGTTTTTGGAAGTTTGAATGCTTTCCATGTTTTTGTTAAACTGCTTTAACAATAAGTCTTCTAGGTCAAATGTTAAGTTATTCTTGACCACTTTGTATGCTAGGTCAATAGCTTCACAAGAGACACTATTCTGTCAGCTTGAACTGTAAATCTTATGGGCAATTATGTGTGTACCAAACTTCAGTTCAGCATCGGTAATGCTACTAACTTTCATGCCTCTACCATCCCACTCGGCTAGGGTTTTCTTCTCTAGTTCCGTCTGACCTAGGGTTTTGGTAGTTTTTGCTTTGTTCAACATGGGAAGACCAGTGATTTGATGAATCATCTTCTTTGTGATCTCTATGGGTTGCTCAAGCCAAATCTTGCCATCATGTACACGGCTGAGAATGTATCTAACCCATTTCTCCTAAAAGGTTTGAGGTAGATGTGCAATGTAAACTAAACCTTTATCTTCCAGATGTTTGTGCTCAGGTTTAAGAGTACCATCCACACACAGTTCTTCACGCACAATATCTAGCTCTAGATTTCCCATTTCTTGAATTGAACAGTTGAAATGATTGCGGATATCGTTAATAAGTAGTACCTTAGGAGGAATCTGAGATTGAGCTCCGTTCGAATCTAGGGCTACTGCAATTGCGAACACAATCTTGAAATCTGGTGCTCTCCATTCCCCTTGGACTAACATTTCTGATCCTTTCTTCACTGAAGTGCTGGATGATGCCATGGTAGCTCACAGAAAATTCCTTTCGCAAAAGTATTGAATCACTGGGTTGCTCTTGAAATTTTTTTCTCTCAAAGTGCTAAAGGTTTGAGGTGAAGAATGAGTTCGATTACTTGCCTTTTGTTTACAACTCTGTCATTAATGCTCAGTACAAATTAGGGTATGAATTCTGACATACTGTCACCCACTAAGAATTAATTGCTCGGTAAAGACTTCGCAACTCGGTGAACTTGAGAATTCATATTGCTCCGACCTCGCTCGGTAAAGACTAGTACCGACCTTGCTCGGTAAAGACTGATATCGACCTTCCTATGATCTTACTACATCTTGCATGCTGATTTAGATCTTTCTTTTAATTCGGTTCTGGAACTACTTGAGATTGGTCTATGAGAATACAGTTCCAGTGCTTTCTTGGAAATTTAGTTTGAGTCGGTAGAGCCACCCATTCCATTACTTGGACTGGTTTACTCGGTAGATTTAGGAATCCATTTTTGTCTCACCTGTTTCCTGACCTTAGTTGCTTCATTCTTCTTTCCATCTTCAACTTCACTAGCATTCATGCAGTTTCTGGCTATGTGACTGAGTTTAGTGCATTTGAAGCATCTTACGGTAGTATCTCTTTTCCTTAGATGATGTTTTATGCAATTCATGCCAATGTGTCCATATTCTCCACAGTAATGACATCTACACCAGGTGTTGTAGTCCCATCCAAACATTGCTTTCATAATTTGTTCTGCTGGATTGAATATTTTGGATCTGCACTCGGATGCCTTGTGACCTTGTTTGTTGCATTTGTGACAATTACCTCTGAATCTTGGTTTTTCCCTGCATTCATTTTTTTTGTGACCAGGTTGATTGTAGTGCTAGCATTTTCCACTGAATTCTGCCTTTTTATTGCTCCAACATTTATTTGAAGTATGTCCTATTTTACCATAGTGATTACAAGTAGGTTTCTGATTCCTTTGAGTACCTTGCTTAGAAGATTCACCTTCTCCTTTGTATCTAAGTCCTACTTTTCCTTTCTGCCTATGCAGATTTTGCTCATATAGCTGATTCAAGTCTTCTTGGCTTTTCAGCATTCCTTCATTGATTTGTTTTTCAGTGTTTAGGTCATCCACCAATCTTAGATTGATTTCCTTTTCAGATCTTAGTTCTTCTCTTGTGCTTTCTATTTCTGATCTTAGATTCAGAATTTCCTCATTTGTATGAGAGATCTGATCAATTAGGTTTTCTAGCTGAAGGGTTTTATTTTGGACTTCAATGTTCCTTCCATCTAATTCATCTTTCAACTTGTTTCTTTGTTCCAAGATCTCACAAAATCTTGTAGAGTGTAGCTCTTGTTCTCTTTTTAATTTTCTCACTTCTTCCTGCAGAGACCCATTCTTTTCTAGGAGTTCTTTGATAGCATTGTTTGCTTCATCTGAGCTATTTGAGAGAAAAAGATCTTCAATATTTTCTTCAATGTAATTCTGATCATTCATCTGATTTGCAAGTTCCTTCCTTCTTCTTAGGGATTGGGAAAGATGTTCTTTTGCTTCTTTAAGTTTAGCTATGGCCATTTCCAGATCTAGCTTTTCATTTTCAATCACCTTGTTCAGTTTGAATACCTCCATTGTCCTGGATCTTCGGTCAAGCTAGTTAAGCTTTGTCTTGAGAACCAATGCAGCTCTGATACCAATTGTTGGAAATATTCAGGAATTAACCAAGTTACTGAGAGGGGAGGGGTGAATCAGTAACTCCAAATTTTCTTTCAATTATAGATGTATTAACATGTAATTTACTTTAACCTTTTCATACAGAAAGCATGAAACTTAAAAGCATTCACAATAATGACATATAGATTTGGTTACCCAGAAACCTTCCAAAAAGAAAGTAAAACTGGGGTGGGGATGAAACCCACAAAGCTTTAATACTGCAGAATAAAGTTGGTTGGTTAAGGCTTACAATTTGATCACTTTTGATGATTTGCCCTGTTAGGAGCAATAAGGATTGCTAAATCCACCCTGTTAAAGGATTTACAAACATACAATGAAGTATGCACTCAGTAAAGAGATTTTACAAAAGACTGTTAAGTCTACCCGGTTAAAGGATTTTAGTACTGATTCACCTGTCAGGATGAAATAGTAGATCTCTTGCTTTGCAACTGGATTGCTGATTGAGATTCGCTGATGTACTAATCACCTTCTGTGATGAATTTATCTTTGTTGTTCCTTATACTGCTGAAGCCCTTTGTAATTCGCTTATCTCTGCCTTTCTTTCTTTTTCACATACATGCTTATTACATACATCTTGACATTTTTACAACATTGTTTATATACAAGTCTTAAACAATTAATTACAAAGTCAGCTTGACAAATAAACATAAGTGCTACTAAGTCGGCCCAAGTATGGTTACACGGTTCCTGCAAACTAACTCGGTGACTTTCTGATACTCGGCGTCCACTGCATTACTTGGCATCATCATGCACTCGGTAGAAGTGAAGGCACGGTTCATACTGACCACTCGGTAGGTTTTGAACTCAGTAAATACTGGTGACTTGGTAGACATGATGTTACTCGGTTTACACTGTCCTGCTCGGTTTGTACTAACTTGCTCGGTTTGCACTATCTTGCTCGGTTTGCACTGTTTGCTCAGTTTGCACTGTCTGCTCGGTTTGCACTGTCTGCTCAGTTTGCACTGTCTGCTCAGTTTGCACTATCTGCTCAGTTTTCACTATTTGCTCGGTTTGCACTATCTGCTCGGTTTGCACCTAGAATGCAAATAAGTGTTGTCACTAGTGGCAATTTTGCTTAATGCCAACAGGGTGATTCCTTGATATATTCATGTTCGGTGTCACTATCTCTATCCTTACTTCAGTTTCATAAAATAATTCTGCATTCTCAGGATTAGTTCTAGGATGAGTTTCTTCATCTGATTCATAATCAAGCATTCTTTCTTAAATTTTGAATTTTTCATTAGCTTTAACATTTGTTCTCTCAACAATAGTCTTGGTTCTCTTATTATAACATCTATAAGCCTTTCCTTTCAAAGAATATACAAGAAAAATTCCTTCATCACTTCTAAGATCAAACTTTCCAATGTCATCATCTTTCTTTATATAACATTTGCTTCCAGAAATTCTAAAATACTTAACTGATGGTACATGTCCAAACCATAGTTCATAAGGTATCTTGTCTATGTCTTATCTAATTTGTACTCTGTTCATTGTATACACTATTGTGTTCACTGTTTCTCTCCAGAATATCTTCACTAAGTCATTCTCAAATAACAAAGCTCTTGCTGCTTCAGTCACTGACCTGTTTCTTCTTTCTGCAATAGAATTTTGTTCAGGTGTCCTAGGGGCTGAAAACTATCTCTTAATACCATTCACTTCACAAAAAATATTAAATTCTTTTGAAGTAAATTCTCCACCTCTATCTGATCTTAAACATTTAATCTTCATTCTAGATTCATTCTCAATTTTATTCTTAATCACATTAAACTTATCACATGCTTTAGATTTTTATTTAAGAAAAGCAATCCACATCATTCTTGTAAAATCATCAACAAGAATCATAAAATACCTTTCTCCATAGAATCCTCTAGTCCTTGTGGGACCGCTCAAGTCTATATGAACAATCTCCAATTTCTCCATTATTGTGAACTTCTTGCTGGGAAATGAGCTTCTCTTTTGTTTAGCCATTACACATTCCTTGCAAATTATGTTAGTAGGCTTCATAATTTTAGGCAAATCTCTCACTACAAGTGTACTAATCACTTTCACAATATTATCAAAGTTTATATGACAAAACTTTCTGTGCCATAACCAATTGTCATAAATCTTAGAAATCAAGCATGTCATCTCAATAGGATTCAACTGAAATACATTACCTCTGGTTCTAGATCCAGTATCAATCAAATTACCATCCTTGTCTTTGATTACACAAGTTTTCTCAGTAAAAAAAACTTGATATCCCTTATCCACTAGCTGTCCAACACTCAAAAGATTATGTTTCGAACCATCCACAAAGTAAACATCATCAGTGTTAGTGTTTCCATCAAGAGTAATAGATCCTATACCCTTAATCAAAAAAGGTGCATTGTTTCCAACTCTAACAATTCCTCCATCATAATTGTCAAACTTTATGAATTTCTTCATGTCTCCAGTCATATGATGTGAACAACCACTATTTATAATCCAATCAGATTTCTTTTCTACTTAAGAAACTAAGGCTTTTTCTTACTTAACTTCTATTTTAGGATTTTCTTCTTTTATTGCTACAAATCCTGTATCATCATTCTCATTATCACTTTCACTCAAGGATTTTTCCAAACTAGATTCAAGTTCTTCATCATTTGCATAATAACATTCTTTAGATCTCCTAGGTTTAAAGTTCTTCATACACTTCTTAACTCTCTTAGGACATTTAGATGCAAAATGACCATATTCTTGGCAAGTCCAACATTTAAAAATTTTCTTACCATCTAGTCCTCTTTTCACAAGTAAAACAATGCCTTCTTTAATCTTCTTGTCTTCTTCATTTTTAGATCTATTGCTGATAGCATAATATCCACTTACACTGATGCTTCTTGAAAAAGTAGGGCTAACACTAAGTGGACTAAATGTTGTCTCCATTCTAGGTAAGTCTCCTAATAGCCTCAAGTTCATTTCTACTACTTTTAATCTTCCAAGAAGGGTTTCTCTAGTGAAGTTCTCAGTACAAGGTATAACTTATTCAATCATCTGTGTTGTCTGCTTAAATGTAGGAGTAAATGTCCTTAGAATTTTCCATATCACTTCATATTCTATCTTGGTTCCTCCACAAGATTTTATACCTACAACAATTTCTGACATTCTACTAGCATAGCTTCTAATAGATTCATCTTCCATCATTCTTATATCCTCAAATGCACATATCCAATTATGTAATCTAACTTTCTTTGCATGCTCATCACCTTCAAAAGTAGATTTTAAAGCTAACCAAATTTCATGAGATGGTTTTTGATATTTTACCTGACTATACTCATTTTCCGGAAGGGTTAACAAGAGTGCTTCTCTAGCAAGTATGTTACACATGAATAGATCTCTCTCCTCATTAGTACATTCTTCAAGCTTGTCTTCTTCAATGATAGTCTTCTAATTCTTTGTGATCAACTAATAACCTGGTCCTAAAAAAAGTAAATGTGTTTTCATCTTTTCTTTCCAACTGTCAAAATTTACTCCATCAAACTTAGGGCTTTCTTTCCTAAAATGACTCACCATGGATCTCCTTAAGCTGTTAAAATTTTTCTTCAAGGACCTGCTGCTCTGATACCAATTGTTAGAAAGTAAGGTCCACCAAGATAACTGAGAGGGGGGCTGAATCACTTATCTAATAAATGAATGGTCAGAATAATACTTAAGCGACTCCAAGGATTGGACATCCTTTGATAGTGATTCATTGCTTTAAATTATCACATATCTGCTTAGAATATCATGCTAGACTTCATTAAATGTATCAATTCAAGAATGTGAACTTGAGATGATGGCTAGAAGGATTATGCTTTAGTTCTTTTCAAATGTCATCACTACTAAAGTAAAAGCTATTGCTATAGGAGATTTATACTTAGCAACTGAAACTACAGATTAACTCACAACTTAAAGGAAAAGCTTATCGGTAAATAAACGATGCTTTAAAAGTAAACCTATGCTATAGGAAACAGTCAGTGGTTCTGCTCCCAGTGGCTGTAGAAGAAACAATTCTTAAGAACTTCAAAGAAACTTAACTAAATCCTACTTGAACATAAACAGGGAATTCATCTCCCACGTGGACCCCCATGGAAGTGTGAATGATTTACAATTTAGAGATTGAAATCTGGAACTATCATATATTCATTCAATAAAACATGGATACAGTATGGAATATCAAAGTATTTTATTTTGCTGTTGGATTATAATATGAATTCCTCAAAATGTCTAACTAACTCAAAAACATAAGTTCCATCTTATTTAAAAGTAACTAGGAAAAATAGAACACCTACAAACTAGGTCCTTCATTACATAGCATAACAACTTCAGTTATAGGAATGACGACATCATTTATGTAAGAAGATAAGACATATTTAGTGCTTGAAGAATATAGGAACTCCTGCTAACTAGATTAACTTAGCCTGAATCAGCTACTGAAAAGTTATGGAAGGAGTGGAGCAATGATGAAATTTGAAATAGTTATCCACCTCAAAAGATCCACTCATCCTTGAATCCACACTCCTTGTTGATTTATTCTTCTCCTGCAAAAGGTTAGCATACCAGAATCTACAACATAAATCCAAGACAGAGATTATAATAAGTTTTCCTATTTTAACATAGCCTTGTCACCTAGCTACAGGAACACTACCCATTTAAAGCTAGAGAAGAAAAATACCATATTTTATCATAACATTCATTAATCTCTCTCTCTCTCTCTCTCTCTCTCTCTCTCTCTATATATATATATATATATATATATATATATATATATATATATATATATATATATATATATATATATATATATATATATATATATATATATATATATATATATATATATATATATTCAGTCTTATCCTTTTAGTTTCAAAAGTATCAAATATACATATGGCTAAAGCTTAGAAACATAAAAGTCTGCATAATGTTTATGAAAAACCATAAGATATTTAAGTTTGAACTTAGAAAATCATAAACAAAACATCCCATAAACTTGACTCATCATCCCCCCCAGCTTAACTATTTGCTAGTCCCACAGCAAATAAATTTTTCAGCCTGGCTGTTAACCTATAATCTGCAGCTATTCTCTACCCAGTACCTCCTTTTGCAAAACTCCAATAGAACCCTTTTGTGTCTCTGTGTGTTGTCCACTGATCCTTCTCTTTCTTCATATCAAAGCTGTCCAAGCTTTCTGAGTTTGCAAGGAGAGGAGACATCAGTAATGGTGGCTGAAAGGTTAATGGAATCCATAAAATTTCCCTCTCTCTTCCTAAGGATATATACCAAGGTGCACGCTGATTTTCCATAGCAAAATTGAGAGGAGAATGTGGTTCTCTATTTCTCATTTCCCTAGATAAACTATTCTAGTGCCACTGAATTTCATTTCTGGCTGTAGGCAATTCAGATTCTACTAGCTGTTCATATGCATTGAATGTTGCATTCCTTAGTGGATAGATTATCTTACTCCCTGAGTCAGAAAGGGAAATCTTTAACCAATTGTAATAGTAAGTGTGAGGATCTTTGGCTTCAGGCCTTAGATACAAGGAAATTTCTAGCTCTCAATCCCTATACACTTTAGCTTCAGTATCCAAACTAAGTTCATTTTTCACCCAAGACATAAGGGCTCTGAGTTGAATATCCATGACATAAAGTAAGGGATTCCAAACTCAGTCATCTGGGACTGCTAGGTTGTGAAGATAGAGTTCACATAATAGATTTTGTATGGCTGCAAGATAACTATGGAAGGCTTGAGAAAACTGAGTAGGCTCTTGCAGTGAGGGAGATTTGTCTTACATGATACATGTCATTTGATAGTTTAACAAATACTCTTTAAGAAACAAGGCGTAGACAAGTGATGGGGATCTACAACTCATCAGGTCAGGAATCAGAGATGTGATTTTATCAAGTTTCACACCCAACTGTTCTACTTTTTCCTCTTGAGCTAGGATCTCCTAATAATGATTGTCTATTACCTTATTTAGTTCTTTTTGTTGTTGTTTCCATTGCTCTCTCTCAAAAGATAGTTGTTCAGATAATTGAAAGATGACAGATAACAATGATGTAGAACTGGATTGATCTGACACAGAATTCATACAAGAATTTTCTACTATTTTAGGAATAGGGGACTTACCATTATTTTCACTTACCTTCTTCAAAGGATCTATCTAGATGATCATAGCCCTTTCGGTATTAGAGAATTGTTGAGCCATTAAGGCCAATGTATCTAACCCTTCATTCAAAATTTTCTCTACGACCTTATTAACAAAGTCTGCATCAATATTAGGATTCTCTTCACAGGGACTCTACTCTACTGCAGGAGAGAACATTGTGTCATCTTCTTCCCTGATGTAACTATCTAAGTCTACACTATCAGATTCATTTTCCTAGGGGCTCTTAGAAGTTGAACTTCTTCTCCAAAACATATAAGGTTGCTCCTCTAAGTTGGAGTCATCACCGATTATAATTACTTCTTTAGTTGCTGGCTTACTAGGAACTCACTCTGACTCAATATTAGGAAACCCCTCAAATGTTTCCTATTGCATAATTTCAGTGCATTGTGCCCCTTGCTTAGAAGTTTCATGTTGTATGTCAGCTCCTTGTTGAGTGTTTCGAACCTCCTCTTCCTTCTGCCCAGAATCTTGTTCCATAGTTGGCTCATCAACTAGAATCTTTGCAGTTGTGCTTGACTTTATTTGATTACTTCTCCTTAGTAGAGTTTCATTCTTCTCTTCAGGAACTTTCCTTTTTATGGAAGTGCTTGTAGCTACAGGAGATGCCTTAGCCTATTGACTAGTACTAGGGTTACTTTTCTTCCTCTTATTCTTTTGGGAAACCTTCTTTGTCACAAGAGAAGCTTCAATCTTTCTAGCAGAAGTCTCCAATTCCTTTTCATGAGTTGATTGTGAAGTAGAGGAATGAGGGGAATTAGGGATTCTAACCCTAGATTTCTTTTTGGACAAAGAACATTGTCCAATTTTGATAAAAATTTTCCTAACCCATTTAGCGGTTTTAATCCTCTGTCCCACCCTATGCCCAATTGGTTCTGGGGTTGGCTCCTTAAACCCTTGCAGCATAAATTCATCCCAAGAGATTTTTGACTTCTCCCTTAAGGCTTTCTCAACAATTAATTTGATTAAATAGTGGTGTGAGATAGAATTTTGGTTACCCTCTTGAACTAGAGTGGCCTATTTCGACAAGATGCCAAATACAAAACTAGGAACATTGATAGGCCTATTATCATGTCTTAAATAGCTCAATAATTTGAAGTGAATGGAACATAGAAATGAATGTTGTCCTTCATAGGTAAAATATCTAATGATATAAACCACACATTGCCTAAACAACTCTGGAAGAGATAGTCTATATGTACCTTATTTCCGGTCAACTTCAAGTGGCAGGTCAGAATGCAGAGTGAACTAAGCTCTGGACGTGGTAGGATCAAGATTTTTTGCAAATTCCTCTCCTTCCTATGGTGACCCCATAACTTCTACTAGAATTGTTTGTGAAGATGGCACCCTTAGTCCCTTGACAGTAGCCACTCCATCTTTTAATGAATTCAGAAACTGTAATGCAACTTCATCATCCTAGCTAGTTAACTTTTGGACATAATCTATCCAACTCCTTGTCTGAAAATATGGCCTGCAGTTCTGGTCTTCTAGGAAAACATTATGCACAATAGGCTCCCTATGAATGAGGTCACCTCCCATTCTTCTTGCTTTCGAGATACCCAAAATAGCCAAACAGAGTTGCAGGACACAAAAATAGACAAGAATAATTTTTGAACAAGAAAGCTTAAAAAGGCAGGTTGCAGGATGACTTCAAATTTGGAAATTTCTAGCAATGTAGCTTGAGAAATGAGCTCATGAGTAACATAAATGCAAATTACCTTTTTAACATTTCATAATTACTCATAAGTACCCTGCATAGAACTCATACTTAACATAACTTGCCACCTTACTTCATTCATGCAAAAAATAACAATGCATCAGAATGATTTTCAAAAGTGTCTAATCATGGCAAAAAATGAAAGTATGATAGGAGAAAATAATAAATATAAAAATTGCATAAACATAATGACAAAAAACTAATATAATTTCCCCCCCAGCTAAAAGTGAGCAAGTGGTCCCACACTTGTAGTGGTGACAAGGTGATGCAGGAGCATCCTGGGTGTAAGAGCAATCTTGCATCACCCAAAAATATTTATATTTTTTCAATAAGGGTTATTTTGTGCAGAGCTGCTATTTATGGAAAGTTACTATTTTTGGTAATTTTCGTATGTGCTCAGAATGATCTGATTTCTTTCTTGGAGGTTCATTTTGGTCATATAAGTCTGCCAGCAAAGTTTCATGGCTAGATCAGGTGTAGTTTTGAAGATATTGAAGATTTTCAGTATTGGCAGCAGGATACAGAAACTTCAAACTCAGTTTTGAAGGCTTTAGAGGCCCCGGATGAGGTCAAAAATTTGGGTGACGGGCGCTTGTGCAGGTCAAGCCTGTAGAGCGCTTCGTGGCGTTTCCGAAATGGGGTTATAATAGCCGAGCGGGTCAACTGGTGATGACTTATGGTCTTCGAAAGTTGGGCCACCTGAAATGGCGAAAAATAATTTTCTTCAAAATTTCTGTTCGGGTTTCAAAGGTTATCTTGAGCCGCCTATGATGTAATAAAATGTAAAATAAAATAATTCTAAGTTGGTCGGCCTTATTGGCTAAGATTCTGGAACCTTCCCAGGCGGTGGAAAATTGCCTATATAAGGAAGGCTGTATTATTGTCTTAGGCAGTTCAGAATAGTTCTGGGTAGTAGATCTGGGTATTGATTCGAGGCTTTATCCTATAGAATATTGTAAGGGAATGCCCATGTGGCTTTGCATATTGTAATTCTGAAAGTTTGTAATTCCACATTTGTGGAGATAATAAGAAGCCAATTTTTTGTTCTTGCGTATTGTTGTTGTTTCTCTATTTCTGTTATGTGTTTGTGGTATTAAGGGGAGCACCCTTCATCAAGTGATATCAGAGCTAGGCTTTCTTGAGTGTGTAAATAGATCACCGACTATGAGGCAGTTTGCACCAGGACCGTGGCTAGGGTTTCAGCGCGCATCGCGAAAATACCTCCACGAAGGGAACGTGGCAGAAGAGCTGGTGTTGTAACACCTGAGGTTAGAGAGCTGCAGAGACAAGTGTGAGCATTGTAAGAAGAGATTCGTAGAGGAATGAATCTTAATGTCAGAGATGAAAGTGAGGATGAAGCTGAAGAAGAATATCCAGAAGGAGAAGTTGAAATTGTGAACCAGGAGGAAGAAAGACTTTTTCGGGCGATTTCCAAGATTGGAAAAAGACCTAAGATTGAGGTTCCTACATTTTTTAGAAATCTTAACCTAGAGGAATTGATCGACTGGATCAATGAATGTGAGGAATATTTTGAGTATGAAGATGTTGAAGATCCTGATAGGGTCAAATTTGCGAAGGCCAGATTGAAAGGTCATGCGAAGATCTGGTGGCAAGAAATTCAATTGGAGCGAAATAGAAGAGGGAAAGATAAAATCACAAGATGGGATCGGATGGTGGATAAATTGAAGTGACAGTTCATTCCTGTTGATTATGAGCTTGACCTACTAAAGAAAATGTAGAGTTTGAAGCAAGCAGGAAGATCTGTTCAGGAGTATACAGAGGAGTTCTATTGACTTCTCATCAGAACAGGCCATACAGAAGCTGATAAGGAGAAAGTTGCCCGATACCTTAATGGGTTAAGGCCAAGCATTCAAGAGGAGCTGAATCTGGTTCGAATGAACAGTATTGAAGAGGCATACTAGTTTGCCCTAAAAGTAGAGGAAAAGCTGAACAAGAAGTTTGAGAGCAGACAAAATGGAAGAGGTCACGGTGGACGATCTGGTGGACGGTCATATGGTGGCCGAAATGAAGATCCGAAAAAGAAGGATGAGGCTAGTAGCAGTCAGAATCAGCACGAAAATAATTCCAATCGCTTCCAGGATCAGAATAATAGAGATCAAAGAGGAAGAGGAAGAGGACAAGGATCTGGAAGAGGAGGCTTCTGTGGAACATGTTTTCACTATGGAGAGGAAGGTCATAGGGCATTTGAATTTCCTAAGCACCAAAGCAGAACAGACAGGAGAAATGAAGGCCAGGCCAGAGTTGTGCATGTAGATGAAGATGCTATATCATCAAATTCTGAAGATGCTGAAAGAGGAGAAACGTTGATTAACAGAAGAGTCCTGTTGAGTGGTGAGAATGAACCTGAGCAAAGGAGGAGCCTATTTCGCACTAGGTGCAAGTGTGAAGGTAAATGTTGTGATGTGATCATTGATAGTGGAAGCACTGACAATTTGGTGTCAGAAGAGATGGTGACAAAGTTGAAGCTCAAGAGACAGAAACACCCACATCCATATCGGATTGCCTGGGTACAGGATGACCACAAGGTCATGGTCAATGAACAATGCCTGGTGAAGTTCAAGATTGGCGGATACCAAGATGAGGTATTGTGTGATATCATATCTATGGATGCATGTCATATGTTGTTGGGTAGACCATGGCAGTTTGACAGATGTGCTGTACATGATGGCCGTGCGAATACCTATTCCCTGACAAAGGATGGAGTGCGACATAAGCTAAAACCATTGAAGGAGACTGAAGAAAAAGTATGTGGTAATGCAAGGATAAATTTTGTTGATGGAAGAAATTTTTTAGATGGTATGAGGCATGAGCATGTATGTTTTGCTTTAATTCCAAAAGTTGGTAAAGAGGAAGTAGAAGATGTTCCTATAGAAGTTGCAGATTTGTTGAATGGGTTTCAGGATATTGTATCTGATAACATACCTGATGGATTACCACCAGTCAGGAAGATCAGTCATCAGATGGACTTGATCCCATGAGCGAGTTTGCCAAATAAGGCAGCACACAGAATGACACCTGTAGAAAGTGAGGAGTTGAACAGACAAGTACATGAACTGTTACAGAAAGGATTGATCCGTGAGAGTCTGAGTCCCTGTGCTGTACCAGCAGTATAAGCACCAAAGAAGAATGGAGAATGGAGGATGTGTACAGATTCTAGGGCAATAAACAAGATCACAATCAAGTATAGGTTTCCATTGCCACGAATGGATGATATTATGGACTGTTTGAGTGTAGCTGTGTATTTTTCAAAGATAGACCTAAAAAGTGGATATCATCAGATTCGGATCAGAGAAGGAGATGAATGGAAGACAGCCTTCAAGACAAAGGAAGGACTATATGAGTGGTTAGTCATGCCTTTTGGGCTAACCAATGCACTGAGCACTTTCATGTGGCTCATGAACGAGGTTCTGAAAGAATTTTTGGGTAAGTTTGTCATTGTTTACCTAGATGATATTTTGATCTTTAGTAAGACATTGGATGAGCATATGACGCATATTCATATGGTATTTGAGAAGTTGAGAGAAGAAAAATTGCTGATTAATTTGAAGAAGTGCAGTTTTGTGAAGAAAGAGTTGGTGTATTTGGGGTTTGTCGTTTCAGGAGAAGGTCTAAAAATGGACCCAGAGAAGGTACAGGCTATCCTTGAATGGCCTACTCCAAGGAGTGCTACTGAGGTAAGATCTTTTCATGGTTTGGCTAGCTTTTACAGAAAGTTTATCCCAAATTTTAGCAGTATTTGTGGACCCTTGACTGAAACAATGAGAGGGGATAGAAAAGAATTTAAGTGGACTAATGGGGTAGGAAGGAGTTTTCAATTGTTGAAACAAAAAGTTACAGAACAACCTGTTTTAGCACTTCCAGATTTTAATAAGGTGTTTCAAGTAGATTGTGATGCTATTGTGATTCTAATAGGAGCTGTTATGAGCCAAGAAGGTAAACCTGTTGCTTATTTCAGTGAGAAGTTAAATGATGCCAAGAGAAAATATTCTGTTTATGATCAAGAATTTTATGCTATAGTTCAGGCATTAAAGAAGTGGAGACATTATCTACTTCCTAAGGAGTTTGTTTTGTATACTGATCATCAAGCTTTGCAATATTTGAATAGTCAAGGAAAATTGAATCAAAGGCATTTGAAATGGGTTGATTTTTTGCAGAGTTATACATTTGTTTTGAAACACAGAAGTGGAAAGTCTAATAGGGTTGCAGATGCTCTTAGTAGAAGGCAACTATTGCTGACAGAAATGCAGATTGAAGTGGTTGGGTTCAAGGAACTCAAGAATTTGTATCCATAGGATCCTGATTTTGGTGAAGCTTGGAAGGCTTGTACAGAACCTGTTACTCTAGACAGGACAAAATGGTTGGATTTCATCATCCAGGATGATATGCTATTCAGAGGGAGTCAGTTGTGCATTCCACGAAGTTCTATGAGGGAGAATCTCATCAAGGAGAAGCATAGCGGAGGATTGGCTGGACATTTTGGTCGTGATAAAACCCTTGCTTTGGTTGGTGAGAATTATTATTGGCCACAGTTGCAGCAAGATGTGAAGAAGTTTGTACAGAGTTGCAGAGTATGTCAGATGGTGAAAGGAGTGAAGTAGAATACAGGGTTGTATCAGCCATTACCTATACCAGAGAAGCCTTGGGAGGATATCAGTATGGACTTTGTTCTTGGTTTACCGAGGACTCAGCGGGGACATGATTCAATTTTTGTGGTGGTTGACAGATTTTCAAAGATGGCACATTTCATTCCCTGCAAGAAGACTAATGATGTTGTTCATGTAGCAGAATTATTTTTCAGAGAAGTGGTGAGACTACATGGCTTACCAAAGGCCATAGTTTCAGATCGGGATACTAAGTTTGTTGGATATTTCTGGTGTACATTGTGGAAGAAGTTAAAGATAGATTTGAAGTTTAGTTCATCACATCATCCACAGACTGATGGACAGACAGAGGTGGTGAATAGGAGTTTGGGAAATTTGCTGAGATGTTTGGTTGGAGATAAGCCAACAGGATAGGATTTAATTTTACCACAGGCTGAATTTGCATACAATAATTATGTCAACAGGAGCACTAGTAAATCACCATTCCAGATTGTATATGGAAGTAGTCCAAGAAATGCATCTGAATTGAGGAAGATAGATAAAGGAGAAATAAGTAGTGCTGAAGCTGAGGATTTTGTAGAACACTTGAAGAACATCCATGAGGAGGTGAGGAAGCATATTACCAAGATGAATGTACAGTATAAGGCTAAGGCAGATGAGAAAAGGAGGTATAAGGAATTTTAGGTTGGTGATGAAGTCATGGTTCATTTGCGGAAGGAGCGGTTTCCAGTTGGTACATATAACAAGCTGAAAATGAAGAAGTTTGGGCCATGTAAGATACTGAACAAACATGATTCAGGAAACGCATATGAGGTAGAATTGCCTAATGAGCTGAATATTTCACCAGTGTTTAACATTTCAGATCTGACAGAGTATCATGAAGGAGGTGTTGAAGATGAGATCACAGCAGCACAGTGGAGTATTCCAGCAACTATTTTAGACACTAAGGAGATCGTAGATATACTGGATAGTCATGTTGGCAGAAGCACAAGGAACAGGACATATGAAGAATATCTAGTCAAGTGGAAAGGACGACCTGTTGAAGATTCATCATGGCTAACAAAGGAGGAGGTTAACCATCTTGGTTTTCCTCTGCACGCCTGAGTCGTGACAGGGTCACTTCTCAAATTACCCCGGGTGTCTGATGCAGGAGCATCCTGGGTGTAAGAGCAATCTTGCATCACCCAAAAATATTTATGTTTTTTCAATAAGGGTTATTTTGTGCAGAGCTGCTATTTATGGAAAGTTACTATTTTTGGTAATTTTCGTATGTGCTCAGAATGATCTGATTTCTTTCTTGGAGGTTCATTTTGGTCATATAAGTCTGCCAGCAAAGTTTCATGGCTAGATCAGGTGTAGTTTTGAAGATATTGAAGATTTTTGGTATTGGCAGCAGGATACAGAAACTTCAAACTCAGTTTTGAAGGCTTTAGAGGCCCCAGATGAGGTCAAAAATTTGGGTGATGGGCGCTTGCGTAGGTCAAGCCTGTAGAGCACTTCGTGGCATTTCTGAAATGGGGTTATAATAGCCGAGCGGGTCAACTGGTGATGACTTATGGTCTTCGAAAGTTGGGCCACCTGAAATGGCAAAAAATAATTTTCTTCAAAATTTCTGTTCGGGTTTCAAAGGTTATCTTGAGCCAACTATGATGTAATAAAATGTAAAATAAAATAATTCTAAGTTGGTCGGCCTTATTGGCTAAGATTCTGGAACCTTCCCAGGCGGTAGAAAATTGCCTATATAAGGAAGGCTGTATTATTGTCTTAGGCAGTTCAGAATAGTTCTGGGTAGTAGATCTGGGTATTGATTCGAGGCTTTATCCTACAGAATATTGTAAGGGAATGCCCATGTGGCTTTGCATATTGTAATTCTGAAAGTTTGTAATTCCACATTTGTGGAGATAATAAGAAGCCAATTTTCTGTTCTTGCGTATTGTTGTTGTTTCTCTATTTATGTTATGTGTTTGTGGTATTAAGGGGAGCACCCTTCATCACAAGGCATACAAAAAAATATTGGAAAAACAAATTAAAATGGCATACCTTTAAATGTGTGCTAACCTAAATAACTGCTAAGGTGGCAGTCGTTGTTATCCATGAATGAAAGAACAAATGAGGTTGATGGGTGATAGACAAGAAATGAAATGAAATTTTATTATGGAGAAGCAACTTTCATGAAGAAAGTGTTTATTATGAAAGTGACAAGAACTTCTAGAGTGAGGAAGGCAAATGAGCAAAAAGCTCATTAGGAGATGCTGCATGAATTGCATCACCAGCAACAGAAGAGAATTGCTATAGGAAGTCTTCCTTACTCTGGGGTTTGTGATATAACTTTAACCTGTGACCATTGACCAATAATTTGAACCATACTGGATCCACTGTAGAGAGCTGGACCGCTCCATTTAGAAAGACTACAATAATTTCATATGGGCCTAACCATCTGGTTTGGAATTTTCTAGGATTATGTTGATACCTAGGGTCATAGAGGAGTGCCCAGTCACCAATAGAAAAAAATTTGTCCTTAACATACATGTCATGCCATTGCTTGTGCTAGTGTTGTATCAATTTGGTGTTGTGCAAGGCAGATTTTTGCCACTCATCAAGGCCATTCAAACTCAGTATCCTTTCTTGTTATGTAGTAGTGAGATCCATCCCAAGATCAAGAGCTTTCCTGAGTGTCTTATGTTCAAACTCTATAGGCATGAATGTTCCCACTTTTTCCCCACTGTTAGGTTTACACTATGATGACAAACTAGTTAGTAATCACTCCAAAGTTTGATAGGAAAAAGTGCCAATTAATGAGGACCGAAGACACCCTCCTTCTTCTTTGAGCTCCACATCACTCAGGTGGGTATTGCCTCATCTACACACTCATGAATCCTCATGACAAACAAAACACTTGTAGATATATTATTGTGGAATAGCTTTCAGACTCCTATAGGTATCTTGTACCCCAATGAAACAATAACCAAATGCAATAGTCCTACTTCCATGGAATGAATCTAAAAACTAGAAAGGACCTCTACTACCACTACCAACATGAAAGAAAAAGTATTTCATTTGAATGATTTGATGTTGGGTTGAATGGACCCTTGAAATACCCTAAGTCTCTCATAGACTAGTGCCTTTTCCAATGGGCAGCGGAGTCAAATACCTCACTGCAACAGAGCTATGAAACAAGAAGACAACACATTCTAGTATGTTGATTCCTTACACCAAACATACACCATCGATCAGATCATACTTCAACAATCCACCTATGTACCCAGATATGCTATCACTTGTTCAAAGGATTTTAACCCTCCCCTTAGAAGAGACCAAGGAATAAGCAATACATTAATCAACATCCACTAAAGACAAGCATGAAATACCCTTGATACCCCAGCTCATACATATCTAAATACCAACCCTAAACTCAATTGTTTCTATGAAAACAACTCTATTGCAGACACTTGGGAAATGCAAATAGAAAGACTAAAACATCTTTGATGATCTAATCAACAAGTTCAGAATTCAAATGGAGACAATCTGATAGCAGTGCAAATACATTGAAATCTTATACATAAGACATTTGTTACAACTTCTTTATATTCCCCAAGCTAGAAAGGAAAGAGGGATCACCCTATATGCAGAGAAGAAGGAAAAATATTGTAGGAAGAACCATTCATAGGACCAGGGGAAGGAACCACTAGAACGGAACCAAAGGTTGGAACCCTTCTAAATGATCTTGAAAATCCTTTTATAGGAACAAGGATTGCAACAAGCTACAGATCATCTAGGGAAAAAATAGGTCTACAACAACCTCAACAACCAGACTTTAACAAGAAAAGATAGAAACCAAGAAAAGCCTTGAAGCCCAGGAAAATCAAATAAGATCTGATGTACAATTATTTTGGTTTCATCAACAAGTTGACTGCGATTACAAGTTACTACCTTCTTGTTGGAAGCCAAAAAAACTTCAATGCCAGGACCAACTAAAAAGAATTCCTATGTACATAGCATGGAGATATCTGACATACACCAAACCCTATCCACTTGAGAAAAGCAACAACCAACTGCATTAAAATTGACATGGCACCCCAAGAAGCAAGATCATAATAGGATGACTATCTAGATCTTCTTTGTCATCTTCACAACTGCTACTCTCCCCGAGAAATCAATTTCAAGCAACCCATTTGTCGCATATGACTCACTATGAAAAAAACACTGGTAAGACAACCCCGAGAAATATTTAAAATTTAGCTACAATGGCTAACTGGTCAACAACAAAACATGACCATCAATATTATATTTTCCTGGCAAATCAGGCAATCTGTAAAATTTGACACAATGGTCAACAAGCCCAAGAAAATTCCATGACCACATCACCACCTCGGCAACCAATAGAAATCAAGCACCTTAGTATGACTGGCACCTCGGACCCACTACCTTACTTACCACACCATTGGATGATTGTCGCATAATCATAAGGAATAGGACTAAGCCTTGTGAACATGCGACAGCCACAGATCATATCCAAACTTTAAACATGCCCAAACACTAAAAATTATGGCCCCACTGATAAAAGACATGTCACTGTTGAGCACAACCAATCAGAAATGAACATGTCAGGAAGACTTAACAACTGGACCCACCACACCATCGGGCCTCACTAAAGAGAAGAATCAACGACTGTCACATTGCCGCCATGAATAAATATTAAGAACTTTTCCTTATCTGCAACATGACAACCATCAGATCAACTGACAACCAACACCCCTTTAAACACACTACAACCCTTGGCCCCACTAACAATCTGCCAAGTCACCACTCACTGACCAATCATGAATGAGCACATCTACAACACCTAACAACGGACCCACATTGACCTACCGACCACCTACACAAGAAAATGCAAGGGCTATCGCAAAGTCCTGATAAATAACCATCATGCATCTTCACCCTACAGATAAGCGACAACCATAGATTCTGATCAAACTTTAACCACTTCCAAACTGAGACTGCTAGACATAACACAAACCGCTCACCGAATCGCTGAAGGTTAAGGAACTAACCATCAGAGTTAGGAGAATACATGATTGAGGAAAACATCAAGTTGCTAAATGAAAAACACTTAACCACTAGAATCAAGAGACCCCATGAACACATAGTCGCTCAATCACCAAATGAAAAACTTAACAGCCTAGGAAACTAGAGATCAAGCGACTGAACACCATGAAGAACTGGGCCCCACATAGTCATAATAGGGCATATAAGAAATGTTGACATCAGAGACTAGCTATGAAGAGAAGAAAGGTCGAAAATAACTAGGGTTTTTGACCTCGACCAAAAGGAACAAGGAAATAGAAAACATCAAGGGTTTTATGACTGAGACAACTTTGGAACCTTGTGACATAAGCTATTGCTTGTCAATCTTTAAATAGCGATAACTCCCTGGTTTTTATGAATTAGTACATGCAATCATAATTGGAGCATGGTGACATGAAAAAATATCAAAGGCTAAGGGTGCAAGCCATGTAATACTAAGGATCTTGTTCGCAAGATAAAACAAGTTGCAGTAGGGTAGGACAAATTCACAAAACATTGTAGAGAAATAGGCCATTTTCATAGGATTTTTGCATTGATAGGAAAATGGCCTAACAGATTGTAGAGCGACCATAAACAAGCTCAAATGGTGTGAAACCAGTTGTAGACTTCCATGTAGTTCGGTAAGCCCAAAGTGCTTCACAAAGATGGATAGCCTAATCTTTCTTATGGATGGCTATTGTTTTAGTGAGAATAGACTCCAACTCCCAATTGGTAACTTCTACCTGCCCATTAGCTTGGGGGTGATAGGGTGAAGATTTACCATGCCTGATGTTGTACTCCTCCATCAGAGCAACAATCAAATTGGAAGTAAACCAATGTCCTTGATCTAACTATATCTCTCTTGGTACCCCAAATCTTGTGAAGATGAATTCATAAAGGAATTTTTCAACATTGTTATCCCTCGGGTGCTTCATAGGTTTAGCCTTAGCCCACTTTGTAACATAGTTAGTGCAGATAAGGATATAGGATTTACCTTATGAGGATGGCTCAATAGGACTAACAAATTCAATCCCCCATTTATCAAAGGGTGCAACAATTACCTATAGCTGTAGGAGCATTTCATCTATCTTTGTGGGGCATCCCATGCACTAGCCTTTGCCACACTTTTTAGTGTACTAAGCAGCATCCTTATGTAAACTGGGCCAATAGTAACCTATAGTCAAGATCTTTAGCACCATTCTTTTGGCCACAAAATGTCCACCGTAAGGTTCATCATGACATGCTCTGAGGATATCATATGTTTCATCCTCTCTAATGCACCACCTAGTTACTTGATTAGGACCAGTATAAAACATGAATCTAGATATCTAGGAATAATTAAAGCTCTTTTCAGTCAATAGTCTTCTTTCTTTAACAGAGAAATGAGCTGGTGTCTTACCAGTGGTGAGATAATTAGCAATATTGGCATACCAGAGGTTGTGTGCAGACAATAGGAATAGATGCTCATCAAGAAAACTATCATCAATGGCTGCAGGATCATCAGGTACATGCAACCTAGAAAGAAAATCAGCTACCACATTGGCCTTACTAGGTTTATCTATGATGGTAATGTCAAATTCCTACATAAGAAGCAACCAAAGAGCCATTCTTCTAGAGATTGTAGGCTTGTTCATGAGATATTTAATAGCAGAATGGTTTGTATGCACATAGATCTCATATCCAGTAATGTAGTGTCTGAATTTATTCAGGGCATAGATGACTGCAAGTAGTTATTTTTTAGTGACAGTGTAATTAAACTCAGCTCCTTGCAAATTTTTACTGATAAAGTAAATTGCATACTCAACTAAGTCCACCTTTTGACCAAGTACAACACCAATAGCATGGTTCGAGGTGTCAGTATGGATGTGAAAAGGCAAGCCCCAGTTAGGTCCTCTCAAAACTAGTGCTATAGTGAGTACTTCCTTCAGCTACAGGAAGGACTTCTCACTCTCAAAATCCCAAGCAAATTCAGCATCCTTTTTGAGCAAGTTATACAGTGGCACTACAAATTGACTAAAGTCCTTTATAAACCTTCTTTAATACTCGGTGTGTCCAAGAAAACTATGCACATCCTTTTGTTTTGCTGGAATAGGCAATGTGATAATGATGTCAATCTTGGTAGGGTCGACCTAAATACCTTTTGAAGATATGAAATATCCTAAAACAACCCCTTCTTTCTGTTGGCAAAATTTTTAGTGCTCCCCTTGGGATTCATGACAAGGGCTTAACCACCTCCTATGTACTATAAGTTGAGTGGTTGTATCGAGCATTGATAGATTGATCTTTTGGTGCAACGGAAACCCCACTCTAACAAGTGGTATCAGAGCTTGGTCATAGGTTTGAATCCTTAGACCCTCGGGTAATGCTAAGGGGGAGATTGTTGGCAAAATGTTCAGCACTCCCCTCAAGATTTGTGACAAGGGATTAACCACCTCTTATGTACTATAAGTTGAGTGGTTGTATCAAGCATTGATAGATCAGTCTTTTGGTGCAACTACAACCCCACTCTAACACTTCCATCATCATGAAACACTTTTCACTAATGAGAGAAAAGTTGTATTCATGACATCTCTTAAGGACTTTCTCCAAGTTTTCTTTAGCCTCATCAAAGGTATGCCCATATGTGGTAAAATCGTCCATGTAAATCTCCATGCAATTAGCAAAGATATTTGAAAATATATTGATCACAGCTCGTTGAAAAGTGGCAGGAGCATTGCACAACCCAAAAGGCAGCACTGAATAAGAAAATGTGCCCCATGGGTGGGTGAATGTTGTTTTCTTCTGGTCCTTAGGTGCTATTTGTATCTGGTTATAACCCTTGAATCCATCTAGAAAAGAGAAGTATTTCTTACTAGCCAGGTTATCAAGGACTTGATCTATGAATGGTAATGAAAAGTGGTCCTTCTTGGTTGCTGAGTTAAGCTCCCTACAATCAACACAAACTCTCCACTTTCCTCCCTTCTTAGGTACTATAACAAGAGGGGAGACCCACTGGCTATCAGAAATGGGATAAATAAATCTAGCACTTAATGATTTTTGCAACTCATTTTTAACTGTCCCTTAAAGCTGGATTAACTCTTCTTTGAGGTTGGCGGATAGGTCTGTATTCAGGACTGATATAAATTTTATGGGTGTAGAATTTAGGATCTAGACCTTTCATATCAATATAATCCCAAGCAAAAGCTTTTTGATGTTCTTGCAGTAGCTGCAGGACATCCTTTTGTTGGGAGAGTGACAAAGCACTACTCATATTTAATTCCCATCCTGGACCAACTTCTAGCTTAATGACCTTTTCTGCCATAGACAACTGAGCAATTGGAAAAGACTCAATTTCATGAGGCAATAATGTATGAAGAAATTGTGAAGTTTCTAAATACTGCAGAGCATTGGAAGGTGGTAACAAATTTTCAAGAACACAATCCTCTTGAGAACACACTTGGGATTGCACTCCATATTCATTCCTAATAATGGAGGAAATTATCTCATCTTCACCCCTAGAAACTACAAAGGGTTCCCTAGATATCATCATTAACTGGTGGATGGAATTTACCTCATGTTCAGTATCACCCAAGTTTGGCCAGATGATCTGGTCATCTTGCAACAAGGGTTGAGCTAGGGAATCTAAAGTCAAGTTTTTGGTGTTGACTCCATTGGATATAGTCATTTTTCCTGATTGACAAGCTATATAGGCATATGCAGTAGGCAGCCAAAGCCTACCCAGAATTATTGGATACCCTCCCATGTTAGCTTTTGGAGAAAGGACAACAAATTCAACCAAATATTCCCAAGAATTCAAGGTGACTATAACAGCTTCTATCATCCCATCAGGCGTAATGGTGAAATTGTCAGCAAGCTGAAGGATGGTGGGTGTTTCCCTAAGACCGATGATATGTAACTGAGACATTACTTCCTTGGTCATGACATTTATGGATGCACCTAAGTCAACTAGGGCATTTTGGACTTGAATTCATTGAATAGTGACTGTTACCACAGGACTACCAGGATCAGAATACTTTGGAACTATCAATTTTTCCAACATTAGGCTAGATAACTAGCCTAGGACATGTATGGTTTTAGGATCCTTTTTCTTCCTCCTAGGCTATTTAATACAAGCTTCCTTGATGGTTTTATTATAGGCAAGTACTTCCTTTATGGCATCTAGCAATGGTATTTTAACTGTCATTTGTTTTAGTTGGGCAAGTAAATCCAACACTGCTTGATTTTCCACCGGCTTAGCTTGTTCCTCCAACCTATGAGGAAACAGGGGGTTCTTGAGCTGCAAGAGTAGCTGGTTTGACTGGTACCTCTACTGGCTCTGCTGAGGTATCCTCAAATTTAGTGATGATGGGTTGTTGAGGAGGAGGAAGGGTTGTGCTTGACCTTAAATGAATGTTATTCAAGGAAATAACATAGCTCTACTGCTGGTTTGGTGGTTTAGCATTGTTGAGATTAGGAGTAGGCTGAGCAGACAACTAAGTCTTCTTAGGGGAAGCAATGTTGGCTATAGGAGGAGGCATTAGAGCCTGCTATTGAGGTAGTGGCATCAAAGCTTACTGGTTTGACTGATTCATCTAATTGTGTGGTTATTGCCACCCCTGTTGGGGCTGTTGCCATGGTTGCAGAGGTTGTGGCCAACCCTATTGATGTTGTTGCCAGCCTTGCTGAGGTTGTTGCCAACCTTGCTGATGTTGCTGTCAGCCTTGCTAAGGTTGTTACCAACCTTTCTGATGTTGTTGCTAGCCTTGCTGAGGTTGTTGCCACCCCTTCTGGGGCTATTTCCATGGTTGCTGAGGTTGTGGCCAACCCTGCTAATGCTACTACCAGCCTTGTTGAGGTTGTTGCCAACCTTGCTAATGTTGTTGCCAGCCTTGCTGAGGTTGTTGCCAACCTTGCTGATGTTGCTACTAGCCTTGCTGAGGTTGTTGCCAACCTTGCTGGGGCTACTGCCAACTATTATACCTACTAAATCCACTATGTTGTTGGTTTTTCCATACATTATTACTGTTAAAATTTTGAAGAGGATCTTGGGGAATACCTGGTCTCTGAGCCCATGGCCTTCTCTAGGAAATGTAGAGAACCTCTCCATTCTCATCAATGGCCTTGAACTCAATAGGCATAGGTTGGGACTCTAGGCTTGCAACAGACTTGCACCAACAATTCTTTTCCTTCTCCCTATAGTGTGGACAGTACTCTACCAACATTGCATCAGCTTCATCTTTCTTTCTCCTTGCTTGCATTATGTCCAACTAATTAGCAACATCATTAATGATGTCTTTCTTGAAATCTAACAATAGATTGGATAGCTCCATTTTGGACACACCTACGCCATTAGACTTGTGAGGTGGGGCTCTTAAGCCTCTTCCTTTCTTGATAGTAGCTCTAAAATAGTTTAGACATATACTCTTTATATAATCCCAATTCTTCTATGTAATGTCCCCCCTAGCCATAAGGTCAAGGGCTTCTATGCTTCCATCATTCACACCTCTCAAAAATAGATGCTTTTGAAATTCTTCATTCATCTCATGCTGTGTGTTACGCTGTAAGCTGAACATGAACCTAGAGACATAGTCTTCCAAGGTTTCATCTTCCTTCTGTGACATTTTAAATATGTCATCTCCTTTTAAGTCCCCTCCTCTACAATTATGTTTGTACTTCTCAAGAAATAGGGTACACATTACATTCCAATATGCTACAACATCAGCACCTAAACTCATAAACCATCTTGGAGCAGCCTCTTTTAAGGTGGAAGGAAACAATTTGAGCTTATGACCATTAGTGGTGTAGTCATAGCTTCGATAGAGGACATCAAACTCAAAGAGGAAAGTCTCTAGATCTTCTATGATGAGTCCATAGAATTTAGGAAGTACATCTGTAGGAATATTCTTTAGATTTTGGTTACCTTACTAAGTAGGAATAGGAAAAGGGAAGGTAGGATGAGCCATTATGTTGTCTAGATATTCTGGGTCAGCAAAAAGAGCATTTAGATAGTATGATTCTTTAGATGATGGTGGTGAGGGCAATTTGGTCATAGGCATCAGTAAACACATTCTCAAACGGTTCTTCTTCTTGTGGGTTTTCTAATTGGATTTCCTCAAGTGTTGGATTGAAAACCTCAAATGGTTATTCCTGATTAAGATTAGGTAGGAATTGCCCAAGATGGTCCCTACGCCTATGCATGCAAAATTATGCAGAATGCAAACTAACTTAATGACTTTTGGGTCGAACTAAATTGACATCATCCTTGGCAATGACACCAAAAATGACTAGTCAGAATAATACCTTAGCGACTCCAAGGATTGGACATCCTTTGATAGTGATTCATTGCTTAAAATTATCACATATCTACTTAGAATATCATGCTAGACTTCATTAAATGTATCAATCTGAGAATGTGAACTTGAGATGATGGCTGGAAGGTTTATGCTTTAGTTCTTTTCAAATGTCATCACTACTAAAGAAAAAGATATTGCTATAGGAGATTTATACTTAGCAACTAAAACTACAAATTAACGCACAACTTAAAGGAAAAGCTTATCAATAAATAAACAATGCTTTAAAAGTAAACCTATGCTGTAAGAAACAGTCAATGGTTCTACTACCAGTGGCTATAGGAGCAACAATGCTTAACAACTTCAAAGAAACTTAACTAAATCCTACTTGAATATAAACAGGGAATTCACCTCCCGCATGGACCCTCATGGAAGTGTGAATGATTTACAATTCAAAGATTGAAATCTAGAACTATCATATATTCATTCAATAAAACATGGATATAGTATGGAATATCAAAGTATTTTACTTTGCTGCTAGATTACAATATGAATTCCTCAAAATGTCTAACTAACTCAGAAACATAAGTTCCAACTTATTTAAAAGCAACTAGGAAAAATAGAACACCTACAAATGAGTTCCTTCATTACATAGCATAACAACTTCAGTTACAGGATTGACAACATCATTTATGCAAGAAGATAAGCCATATTTAGTGCTTCAAGAATATAGGAATGCTTGGTAACTAGATTGACTCGGCTTGAATCAGCAACCACAAAGTTATGGAAGGAGTGGAGAAATGATGAAATCTACAATAGTTATCCACCTCAAAAGATCCACTCATCCTTGAGTCCGCGCTCCTTGGTGACTTATTCTTCTCCTGCAAAAGGTTAGCATACCAGAATCTACAACACAAATCCAAGGGAGAGATTATAATAAGTTTTCCTATTTTAACATAGCCTTGTCACCCGACTGTAGGAACACTACCCATTTAAAGCTAGAGAAGAAAAATACCAGATTTTATCATAACATTCATTAATCTATATATATATATTAAGTCTTATCCTTTTAGTTTCAAAAGTATCAAATATACATATGGCTAAAGCTTAGAAACATAAAATTCTGCATAATGTTTATGAAAAACCATAAGATATTTAAGTTTGAACTTATAAAATCATAAAAAAAACATCCCATAAACTTGACTCATCAATAAATACAACTTTTATCAACTTCAATAGATTTTAACCTTGTAAGCAATGTAAACAACAACCATAGAAAGATATACATACACAATGACACAATAACACAAGATATGCTGACTAGGGAGCCTATTGATCAAAGAGTAAACCCCAGTGGGAATGATGCCCACAAAAGATGCACTAATATAAAATTTCCTTGTGAGAGGATGGACTCTATTAGGAGTCTTATGAAATACATTAAGTATATATGAATCTCTATTAGGATATTTTGAATCCCTGCTAAAAGATTCTAACTCTGTTAGGAGTTATGGAAGACAGATGGACCCACTGCCCAAACAGCTTCAGGTGAAAGATCACTAAACTCATTGTCCAACTGACCTTTATATTACTCAACAAAATAATACCAAAATATTACTAATCTCAACAATTCAATACTTCTCCTATGACTGTGCCAAACCGCACCAACTGCTTCATCAGATCTCAATACCAGATCTTTGTACTTCACATATCCTCTTTCAACAAGTATTACATAATTTCACAATTCACTTTCATAATACCATACACAATTACATATTACAATAAGGAAAACATTCCTTCCTTTATGCCACACTCAAATAATTACAAATGAGTCAGCATACAAATTACAAAATAAAAGTTTCCACACATTACATAAAAATTACACAAAACTGTCAGCTTCCAGATAAAATAATTCTTCACTCATGTGACCTCGAAACTTGCACTCTCATCTATGTCACTATCAACATGTCTTCAACTAATATCCAATTTCACATAATTAGATTCAATATTGATGAGGAGATATCATCCAATTTCCACAAACCGCTACTCAGGAACATTTCCTGAATACTACTTCCACTAAAATGCTCATAACTTCCATGAATAAATGAATTTCCATCTACACTCTTAACCATAATCTTATAGAACATCATAGAGTAAGTTCTCAATTCTACATAGCTTGATCTTCAATATCCCATGTGTGCTAACTCAAACACTATTTGCTTCTCTACTAATCTTTAGAAGATCACTATGTTGACATCAATGACAATCATAGTCATGAATGCAATAAAAACTGCTATAGAATGATCATGAATACTCCCCCATAGGAGATATTCAATATTCATTCCTAAAAATTTATAAAAGTTATTATAACTTGCATAAATGTAAGAGATATGTAATGCGAAGTAGTAGTAGTAAGATATGTATGCTAAAGATATTGATGTGAAGTTGTAAGTTGTGAAAGTCAAGCACATAGACTTTGTATATGCAAGCAAAGTAGAAAAGGTTATATACCTTTCCCTCTTTTTCTAATTAGAAACCATTGTACATTACTTGTTTGGGTAGTGGGCTCATCTTGTAATCATTTTGTGTTCTACCAACTCTTAGCAAGGTTGAGGCTTCTAACAAGGCCTAAAGTCCCTTAATCAGGACTGAGACACTATATGCATGTAACAGGCTCCTTATAGGGTCAACATCCTTAACATGATACTTTTGATTAGTGGATCCCTTTGGGTATCATCCCCACCGGGGTTTTCCCTTGGCTAGGGTTTCCTCGAGAACAAATAATGTGTTATGAGTTCCTCATGCTACTCTTATGAGACATCTTTTTTCATTTCTTGAATAGTGTTTAGGGAGGACTTGGTCTTTTAGATAGAAATAGATATGAGAATATCTAGATAAAACTTGGGTTTCAATGGCACATATAATTTTGGAATTAGGTGAGTCATAGGATGGAAAGGGAATTTCTTCCACCAGGAAGTCATAGAAAAATTGATGTTCTTCCAGTTGTAACATGGATAGTAAAGTAGCCATTGCATCTGCTACTCTATTTTTTGATCTTGGAATCTGTTCAAATGTGATGAAGACAAAATATTTTTTTAAGTCATCCACCAATATTTTATAAGGCATTAGCTTCTCATCCTTTGTCTAGTAGTCATCATTGACCTAATTGATAATAAGCTAAGTCTCCATAGTTGTGTAACTCAATGATCTTCCATTCTATTGCAAGCTTCAATCCGTTCACTAGGGCTTCATATTCTGCTATGTTGTTTGTGTAGGGGAATATCATTTTATATATCTTTGGAATCTTGTATCCTTGTGGGGTAATCTATAAACATCCAACTCTTGATCCTTTTTGTGTGAAGGAGCCATCAAAATAAATCTTCCATGAATGTTATATTGAGTGCATGATTGCTTCATCAAGGAATTCTATATGCAATGGCCTGTCATCTGTCAATGGTGTTTCAGAAAGTTGATCAACTATCACTTTTCCTTTAATGGATTTTCTATCAACATACTCAATATCAAACTCACTTAGTATCAAGACCCATTTTTCTAGTCTCCCTATTAGTGTTGCTTTATTTAACAAATACTTAAGTGGGTTTATCTTAGCAACTAGTTTCACCTTGTCTGCCAACATGTAGTGGCTAAGTTTTTGAGATGAAAATACTACTGCTAGGCATTCTTTTTCAATCATGGAATAATTCAACTCACAGGTGACCAAAGTCCTGCTAATGTAATATATAGCCCTTTCCTTCTTAACCTCATCCTCTTGTGCTAGCAATATCCATAATGAAGTTGTCGCTGATATGTATAACAACAATGGTTTCCCATATATTGGAGCCATTAAGATTGGAGGATTCATCAAATATTCATTGACTTGTGCAAAATTTATTTCATATTTCTCATCCCATGTGAATGTAGCTCCTTTACGCATTAGCTTTGTGAAATTTTGACCCTTATCTACTAACTGGGATATAAATCTCCTTATAGATTGCAACTTACCTTGAAGTGTCCTCATTTTACTGATATTCTTGGGTGGTTGCATTTTGAGGATTAATTTTACCTTTTCTAGATCAACTTCAATTCCTTTTGCTGAGACTATGAATCCTAACAACTTTCCTAATGATACCCCAAATGCACATTTCTTGGGGTTAAGCCTTAGTTAAAACAATTCCATTTTATCAAAGATTTTTCTTAGATCTTCTATATGTGTTGTTCTTACCTTTGATTCTGCTAATGTATCATCAACATAATCCTCCATGTTTCTATGCATCATATCATGGAATATTGTAGTCATTTCCCTTTGATAGGTTGCGTCCGCATTCTTGAGACCAAATGACATTACATTCCAATAATATGTTCCCCACATGCATGTAAATGCGATCTTTTCTTGGTCTTTAGGAGCAATTTTGATTTGGTTATATCTTGAAAATCCATCTATCAATGAATACATCTCGTATCCTGTCATGATATCTACAATCATGTCTATGTTTGGAAGTGGAAAATAATCCTTTGGGAAAGTGTTGTTTAAGTCTCTAAATATGTGAAAACTCTTATGGATTTATCTACTTTGGAAAAAGGAACTATGTTTGATATCCATTCTACATAGTCTATGGCTCTTATGAATCGAGCCTTCAATAATTTTTCTAGTTCTGCTTTGACTAGCAATGCCACATGTGGATTCATTTTTCTTGATTTTTGCTTAACATGTTTCACATCAAGAGAAATGGATAGATGGTGCATTATTAAGTTTGTATCCAGCCCATGCATATCTAAATAAGACCAAGAAAAATTGTGTTAGGAATGAACTCTGAATATATCCTATGGGGGAGTATTCATGATCATTCTGTAGCAGTTGTTGTTGCATTCATGACTATGATTGTCATTGATGTCAACATAGTGATTTACTAAAGATAAGTAGAGAAGCAGACAGTGTTTGAGTTAGCACACATGGGATATTGAAGATGAAGATATGCGAAGTTGAGGACTTACTATATGATGTTCTATGAGATTGTGGTTAAGAGCGCAAATAGAAATTCATTTATTCATGGAAGTTATGAGCATTTCATTGGAAATAGTATTTAGACAGTGTTGCTGAGTAGCGGTTGTGGAAATTGGATGATATCTCCTAATTAGAATTGAATCTAGTTATGCGTAGTTGGATAGCAGTTGAAGACATGTTGTTAGTGATGTGGATGAGAGCACAATTTTTGAGGTCACACAAGTGAAGAATTATTTTATCTAGAAGCTGATAGTTTTGTGTAATTTCTATGTAATGTGTGGAAAATTTTATTTTGTAATTTGTATGCCGACTCATTTTTAATTACTTGAGTGTGGTATAAAGGAAGGAATGTTTTCCTTGTTTTAATGAAAAAGAGTATTGAATTGTAATATGTAATGTGAAAGAGGATATGTGAAGTACAGAGATCTGGTATTAAGATCTTATGAAGCAATTGGTGTAGTTTGGCACAATCAGAGGAGAAGTATTGAATTATTGAGATCAGTAATATTTTGGTACTATTTTGTTGATTAATACAAAGATTAGTTGTACAGTGGGTTCAGTGATTATTCACTTGAAGCTATTTGGGCAGTGGGTCCTTTTGTCTTCACAACTCCTAATAGAGTTAGAGTCTTTTAGCAGGGATTCAAAATCTCCTAAAAAAAATTCATATGTACTGAATGTATTTCATAAGACTCCTAACAGAGTCTATCCTTTCATAAGGAATATTCATATTAGTGCATCTTTTGTGGGCATCATTCCCACCAGGGTTTACTCTTTGATCAAGAGGTTCCCTAGTCAACATATGTCATGTTATTGTGTCATTGTGTATGTATATCTTTCTATGGTTGTTGATTACATTTCTTACATGGTTGAAATCTATTGAAGTTGATAAAAGTTGTATTTATTAGATAACTAATTCACCCCCCCCTCTTAGTTATCTTGGTAGACTTTAATTTCTAACAATTGGTATCAGAGAAGAAAGTCCTTAAAGAAAAATTTTAACATCTTAAGGAGATCCATGGCAAGTCATTTCAAGAAAGAAAGCCCTAAGTTTGATGGAGAAAATTTTGACAGCTAGAAAGAAAAGATGAAGACACATTTACTTTGTTTAGGACTAGGTTATTGGTTGATCACAAAGAATCATAAGACTATCATTAAAGAAGACAAGCTTGAAGAATGTACTAATGATGAAAGAGATCTATTCATGTGTAACATACTTTCCAGAGAAGCACTTTTGTCATCCCTTCCAGAAAATGAGTACAGTCAGGTAAAATATTTGAAAACATCTCATGAAATTTGGTTATCTTTACAATCTACTTTTGAAGGTGATGAATATGCAAAAAAAGTTATATTACATAATTGGATATGTGCATTTGAAGATATAAGAATGATGGAAGATGAATATGTTAGAAGCTATATTGGTAGAATGTCAGAGATTGTTGCAGGTATAAAATCTTATGGAGGAACCAAGATAGAGAATGAAGCGATATGGAAAATTATGAGGAAATTGACTCCTCTATTTAAGCACACAACATAGATGATTGAACAAGTTATACCTTGTACTAAGAACTTCACCAGAGAAACCCTTCTTGGAAGATTAGAAGTAGTAGAAATGAACTTGAGGCTATCAGGAGATTTATCTAGAATGGAGGCAACATTCAGTGCACTTAGTGTTTGCCCTACTTTGTCAAGAAGCATCAGTGTGAGTGGAGATTATGCTAGCAGTAGTAGATCTAGAAATAAAGAAGACATAAAGATTGAAGAAGTAATTGATTTTCTTGTGAAAAGAGAACCAGATGGTAAGAAAATTTTCAAATGTTGGACTTGTCAAGAATTTGGTCATTTTGCATCTAAATGTCCTAAGAGAGTTAAGAAGTATAGGAAGAACTTTAAACCTAGAAGATCTAAAGAATGTTACTATGCAAATGATGAAGAACTTGAAGCTAGTTTGGAGAAATATTTGAGTGAAAGTGATAATGAGAATGATGATATAGGATTTGTAGCAATAAAAGAAGAGAGTCCTAAAACAAAATTTAAAGAAGAAAAAGCCTTAGTTTCTCAAGTAGAAAAGAAATCGGATTGGATTATAGATAGTGGTTGTTCACATCATATGACTGGAGACATGAAGAAGTTCATAATGTTTGATGATTATGATGGAGGAATTGTTAGAGTTGGAAATAATGCATCTTGTTTGATTAAGGGTATATGATCTATTACTCTTTATGGAAAGACTAATACTGATGATGTTTACTTTGTGAATGGTTTGAAACATAATCTTTTGAGTATTGGACAACTAGTGGATAAAGCATATCAAGTGTGGTTTACTAAAAAAACTTGTGTAATCAAAGAAAAGGATGGTAATTTGATTGGTAATAGATCTAGAACTAGAGGTAATGTATTTCAGTTGAATCCTACTAAGATGACATGTTTAATTTCTAAGATTGATGACAATTGGTTATGGCACAAAAGGTTTTGTCATATAAACTTTGATAACATTGTGAAAGTAAGTATTACACTTGCAACAAGAGATTTGCCTAAAATTGTGAAGCCTACTAACATGATTTGCAAGGAATGTGTGATGGTTAAATAGAAGAGAAGCTTACAACAACGGAGAAGTTCAAGATTGTTCATACAGACTTGAGAGGTCCTATAAGGACTAGAGGAATATATGGAGAAAGATATTTTATGATTCTTGTTGATGATTTTACAAGAATGATGTGGATTGCATTTCTTAGAGAAAAATCTGAAGCATTTGATAAGTTTAAGGTGATTAAGAATAAGATTGAGAATGAATCTGGAATGAAGATTAAATGTTTGAGATTAGATAGAGGTGGAGATTTTACTTCAAAGGAGTTTAACATCTTTTGTGAAGTGAATGGTATTAAGAGACAATTTTTAGCCCCTAGGACACCTGAACAAATTGGTATTGTAGAATGAAGAAATAGGTCAGTGACTGAAGCAACAAGAGCTATGTTATTTGAGAATGACTTAGCGAAGATATTCAGGAGAGAAGCAGTGAACACAATAGTGTATACAATGAACAAAGTACAAATCAGAGCAGACACAAATAAGACACCCTATGAAATATGGTTTGGACATGCACCATCAGTTAAGTATTTTAGAATTTTTGGAAGAAAATGTTATATTAAGAGAGATGATGACATTGGAAAGTTTGATCCTAGAAGTGATGAAGGAATTTTTCTTGGATATTCTTTGAAGAGTAAGGCTTATAGATGTTATAATAAGAGAGCCAAGACTATTGTTGAAAGCACAAATGTTAAAGTTGATGAAAAGTTCAAAATTTAGGAAAGAATGCTTGATTATGAATCAGATGAAGAAACTCATCCTAGAACTAATCTTGAGAATGTAGAATTATTCTATGAAAATGACAGTGAATTGCAGAATGAAAGTCATGTTGAAGAACCTAGAGCTGAAGTAAGGATAGAGATAGTGACACCGAATAGAAGTCTATTAAGGAATCATCCTTATGAGCAGATTATTGGGAGCATAGATAGAGGAGTTTTGACTCAGAATAAGGCACAAGAATAGTTTTGTTTGATTTCTCAAATTGAACCTAAATCTACTAGTGAAGCATGTGAAGATGAACATTGGATCAAAGCTATGAAGGAAGAACTAGATCAGATTGAAAAGAACAAGACATGGGAAATGGTCCCTAGACCTAAAGATAAGAATGTGATAGGAACAAAATGGGTATTCAGAAACAAGATGAATGAAAAAGGAGAAGTTGTAATGAACAAAGCAAGATTGGTATGTAAAGGATACTCATAGCAAGAAGGAATTGACTATGAAGAAACTTTTGCACCAGTAGCAAGAATTGAAGTTGTAAGAATGTTTTTGGCTTATGCAACTTGTAAGAAATTCAAAGTGTATCAGATGAATGTGAAGTCAGCATTTCTGAATGGAGAATTAGAAGAAGAAGTTTACATTGAGCAGCCTGAAGGTTTTCCTTTGACTAAAGAAGGAGATATGGTATGTAAATTGAAGAAAGCTTTATATGGACTAAAACAAGTACCTAGAACTTGGTATGCAAGACTTGATAAGTATTTAATAAAATTGGTTTTTACTAAAGGTACAACAGACAACAATTTGTACACAAAAGAAATTGAAAATGGTTTTTTGGTTATAGTTGTATGCACCCTAAAATGGTCGCCTAGATTTTGGGCCCCCATTTATCAATTTATCAAGTCCCTGAATCAATATCAACATTTTCAATTATATCAATTTTCTTGATCAAATCATATTCAATTCAATATTTCCTAAGGTTTGAGCCTTATTTAATTAAAAAGAGAAAAAAATAAAAAAATAAAAATCTTATTTAATTAAGAGAACATGCTCCCTTTTAATTAATTAAAAATCTCTTTTAATTAAATAAAAATATCTTTTAATGGAAACCACTTTTCTAAAAACAATAAATAAATAATAAAATAAAAAGAAAAAGAAAAAGACTTTTTGTCTTCACATGAATGCACACTTTTCAAGGTGAGTGGAATCTCTTTTTGCCTCTTAATCTCTTCCACATCTCTTTTTGCCTCTTAATCATGTCCATTGATTTTGCCTCTTGAGAATCTTGAGCACATGGATCAACCAAGATTTAATTTCCCCCTTTGATAATTCTTTTTTGCCTCTTAATCTTGACTGTCCGTTCATTTCTAAAATTCTTTAAAAGGAAACTCTCTCATCATTCTTAATCATCCATCTTTTGCAAGATTCACCTTTTGCATAATCCATCTTTTGCAAGATCCATGTTTTGCACGATTCATCTTTTGTATAATTCATCTCTTGCATTATCATTCTCTTGGAGTCTTGGCATCTTAGCATCTTAGAATCTTGGAGCTTCTCAATCTTGGTATTTTGGAGCTATGGTATTCTTAGATCTCTCATATTGAAACATTGCATCATCATTTCATTCTTGCATCATATTTTAGTTTCATTATCATTGCATTCTTAATCTAGTTTCCTTTATGCTATAGATTAGCTCACATAGTTTAATTAGCAAGGATTTGTAATACTTCTATCTTTCATTTTTATAGCTTAGCTTGCATATTCATTCTAGCATAGTATTGCATTGCATTCTCATTTAGATTTCTTGTGGATATTGGCATTCTTGCCCTTGTCTTCATTGAATCTCCTATTGCATGGTTTACTAGCAAGGTTATAGGCTTAATAGCTCTAGCTGAGAGAAAACTTAAAATACCCTTACACTCCATGCCTAGGGAACTCTAGGTTGCTTTCTCAAGGTTTCCCTCTCATGGATTCCCTTGGATATAATGACTTAGAGAAGTGCACTATTTAGAGTACACATTTTTGGCAAACTAGCAACAAAAAGGATTGAATCAGCAATCAAGTATCACAAGCATCGAATCAAAAGAAAAGAGAAATGGTCTGATGGTGAAAACCACATTGTTGTGGTGTCTACACCTAAGAAAAGTCTGCTAAAAAATAATGATTCTCAAATAAAAGATGACGAGCTGATTCTCTACAAAAAAATGGTACACTACTTCAAGCATGATCTCATATCTGTTATACTTCAGCCCATTCCTAAAGTTTAGAACAAAGTTGCTAATGCCTTGGTTACTTTGACATCCATCTTATGAATGAAAAGGCATAAATCTCACTTCAAGTTCCTAGTGGATGAATTACGCTATCCTGCTTACAAAAATCCTACAATCTTGCCATCTTTGCATATCTTCCACCTCATATTCTTCCTGACAATCCACCACGCCAGTCTTTCTGCCATCCCTTACACTTTGCCTTTGTCTCTGGTGACTTGTATAGGAAGGGTCTAGATGGAACTCTCCTTAGGTGTCTACAAATAGAGGAGTCAGAAAAAGTGCTAGCTGAAACCCACTATGGCATATGTGGGTCACATTCTAATGATCCTCTGCTAGCTCAGACATTGCTTAGGGCTGGTTATTATTGGTCAAACTGGTTGAAACCTCCTATCATCATAGCTGCAACATTTGGGCCTAGGGCCTATCAGTTCTCTCCATCAGAGGAAGCAGATTCTTGATGCTCATTTCTATCTGTAGTATTCTTTGTACATACTTTATGATCCTAAAAAAATACCAAAAAAATTAATATATGATGCTAAAAAAAAATCCTAAAAAGCATAAAAATTTCAAAAAATAAAAATAAAAATTGGAAAAATTGCCTTGCTGAAAACCTGGAAACAAGCGCCTTGATAGCAAAAATACAAAAAAATAAAATTATAAAAAGTCTTGAAAAAATTGCAATAAATCGATCAAGTGGTGAAAACCTAGAAACAGGTGCTGCTTGAGACCCTCTGCATATATGTCTATCAGTCTTGCATGGTGCTCCTTTGCTCCACTTCTCACTTTGCCTCTCCTAGCCTAGAATTGATTCTTGTCTTAGTCTAGGGGGCATCTATTGTTTTGAGCTTATCTTGGGTCTCTTTATGCGTTAGGGTTTCTTGGGCAACTTGGTTCAAACTATATTTTTCAACACTACCCTTGTGTCGAGTGTTTCTCAACACTTATCAGATGTCCTACCTTACAGTCTAGTATGATATGATATTTCTCATTTGTAGATGCGATACTCAAAGTTTGACTCTATGACCTACACACACTCACTTGCTGAGATTTGTTGACTTTATTTTTCTTTGTGTGTTGTCTATGACAATTTCTTTGATGAGTGTTTTCTCCCTGAGAAGTTTTTGATGATGCATAGCTAGAAGACTGAGGGTATCAGAACATGTTTTATTTCTTTATCTGCTTGTCGGTATATTTTGTTGATCTTAACTGTCATGAGAATTTATGCTGGTCTTACTTGACACTATGGATTGACAAGGTATTATCCTTGACTTTTTTTTGCAAGTGCATGCTTATAGCTATCCTGACTTTTCATGTGTTTTGATGCTAGCATAATCTTGCCATATCAAACTTAGGTAATCTCACTGCACTAGTCATCTTGACTTACATGTCTTTGGTGCCTAGGTGGGATTCCCACATTTCTATCTGATATAGATCATATTCATATACCCATAGTTATGCTAGTGTGTATTGTATGATCTTACGACACTACCAATAATGCTTGATGATGATAATTAGATGTCTATTGGCATTGTAACCTTGCAAGTAAACCATCTTTTCATAGTAGCTTGCATTCTTAGGTTCATGATAATTTAGTTTTGCATCTTGCATATGGAGAGAGGTCTCCTTTCATCTTTTACAGACTTGTTAGTCAAACTACGCTTACCTTTCACTTCTTCATGATCATGTCTTTCACTTCTTGTCTTTCATATCACATCATCTTCTATTCATTTCAGGATCGAAACTGAAATCTGAGTTCACCTTGATCATTTCTCCTTCTTCCATGCAGTTGGCTGACCATTTGAGGCCTGATCCTTTGATCTTTGCTAGGGCATTCTTCACTTCTTCATCCCCATCTCTTTCAAACTTCTAGTCTTTCATTCACTTTCAAATCCCAAGTTCAAATCCTCGTCCGTGGTGTTTCCAAGTTGAGGGACTAATATGTTCATACCCGGGGTCCCATGTGTGGGGCATATCTTCACTACTTGATGGTTATTCTATTCTCTTTCTTCGATTATGATTTCTAGTGATTTGATCATGTTGCTCTTGCTTCTGCATTCCCTCTACCAGATTTCACTTTCAATCCTAAGGGGGAAAACACATCATATCTTATTGGCTATCCCTTTCCTAAGTGTTTAGTACTGTTGCTACCAGGTTGACCATGTAGGATTTGCTATTTTTTTGCAGTTCATTCTTTGGAGTCAGGACGCTATTGCTTTCCTCCTTCGCTATCTCTTACTTTCTTGGCTGATCTGAGTTGCTTTGTGATCCCAAATCGATCTCACATTTCAACTTCATTCTTTGACTGCATGTGTTCCCAGATCGATCACACATTAGTCAAAGAGGGGCAAATGTATGCACCCTAAAATAGTCGCCTAGACTTTGGGTCTCCATTTATCAATTTATCAAGTCCCTAAACAATATCAACATTTACAATTATATCAATTTCCTTGATCAAATCATAATCAATTCAATATTTCCTAAGGTTTGAGCCTTATTTAATTAAAAAGAGAAAAAAATAAAAATCTTATTTAATTAAGAGAACATGCTCCCTTTTAATTAATTAAAATTCTATTTTAATTAAATAAATAAATTTTTTTTTAATTAAATAATAAAATCACTTTATCCTAAGCCACATTTAATTAAAAGAACAAATCTCTTTTAATTAAATAAAAAATCTTTTAATGGAAACCACTTTTCTAAAAATAATAAATAAATAATAAAATAAAAAGAAAAAGAAAAAGACTTTTTGTCTTCACATTGAATGCACAATTTTCAAGGTGAGTGGAATCTCTTTTTGCCTCTTAATCTCTTCCACATATCTTTTTTGCCTCTTAATCTTGACCATCCGTTCATTTCTAAAATCTTTTAAAAGGAGACTCTCTCCTCATTCTTATTCATCCATCTTTTGCAAGATTCATCTTTTGCATAATCCATCTTTAGCATCCATCTTTTGCATGATTCATCTTTTGCATAATTCATCTCTTGCATTATCATTCTCTTGGAGTCTTGGCATCTTAGCATCTTAGAATCTTGGAGCTTCTCAATCTTGGCATTTTGGAGCTATGGTATTCTTAGATCTCTCATATTGAAACATTGCATCATCATTTCATTCTTGCATCATAGTTTAGTTTCATTATCATTGCATTCTTAATCTAGTTTCTTTTATGTTATAGATTAGCTCACATAGTTTAATTAGCAAGGATTTGTAATACTTCTATCTTTCATTTTTATAGCTTAGCCTGCATCTTCATTCTAGCATAGTATTGCATTGCATTCTCATTTAGATTTCTTGTGGATATTGGCATTCTTGCCCTTGTCTTCATTGAATCTTCCATTGCATGGTTTACTAGCAAGGTTATAGGCTTAATAGCTCTAGCTAAGAGAAAACTTAAAATACCCTTACACTCCATGCCTAGGGAGCTCTAGGTCACTTTCTCAAAGTTTCCCCCTCATGGATTTCCTTGGATATAATGACTTAGAGAAGTGCACTATTTAGAGTACACATTTTTACATGGATCAACCAAGATTTAATTTCCACCTTTGATAATTCTTTTTTGCCTCTTAATCTTGACTATCCATTCATTTCTAAAATCCTTTAAAAGGAGACTCTCTCCTCATTCTTAATCATCCATCTTTTGCAAGATTCATCTTTTGCATAATCCATCTTTTGCAAGATCCATCTTTTGCGTGAATCATCTTTTGTATAATTCATCTCTTGCATTATCATTCTCTTGGAGTCTTGGCATCTTAGCATCTTGGAATCTTGGAGCTTCTCAATCTTGGCATTTTGGAGCTATGGTATTCTTAGATCTCTCATATTGAAACATTGCATCATCATTTCATTCTTGCATCATAGTTTAGTTTCATTATCATTTCATTCTTAATCTATTTTCCTTTATGCTATAGATTAGCTCACATAGTTTAATTAGCAAGGATTTGTAATACTTATATCTTTCATTTTTATAGCTTAGCTTGCATCTTCATTCTAGCATAGTATTGCATTGCATTCTCATTTAAATTTCTTGTTGATATTGGCATTCTTGCCTTTGTCTTCATTGAATCTCCCATTGCATGGTTTACTAGCAAGGTTATAGGCTTAATAGCTCTAGCTGAGAGCAAACTTAAAATATCCTTACACTCCATGCCTAGGGAGCTCTACGTCACTTTCTCAAGGTTTCCCTTTCATGGATTCCCTTGGATATAATGACTTAGAGAAGTGCACTATTTAGAGTACACATTTTTGGTGCCCACCATGGGGAAAAACACTCTTGTTTTGTCCTTCATTTTATGAATTTTTAATCATCATTTAACTTTTATTATTAAATTTTTGATGTGCTAACCATTGTGGGGCTAACAAGTTGTGATTGTAGGTGTGCCCTCATTGCTTGAAATATTTTCTCAAAAGAACACATGCTAAAAGGGCTACTAACAATTTTTTTAGGGCTGCCCAAAAGCATAAAAAAAATAAAAAAATTGCTAGTGTTTATTTCCTTTCAAGTGTGGCAATTACTAGTTGTTTCATTTTTATAGGAACAGAATATCTTGTGGAAGGAATTTTGAGGTGGTAGGAGAAGTATGCTCTTCACCCTTGTGGTGAACCAGAAAATCTTGACCCATCTTGAGATTTTGGAAGCAAGAGAGTAATTGAACTCTTTGCTTGGTGTGTTTGGGAGAAATTTTGAGATAGGGGAGTATGCTCTTCACCCTTGTGGTGAACCAAAAACCTTAAACCTCAAAAATTGATCTACTCTTTGTTTAGATTTAGAATCCTCTAGTGGGCCTGCTCTTGAGCAATCAAGAGGAATGACCCAAGTGGGGACAAGCTAATACCGAGCTATTCCAACCCACTATAATCTCAAGGCTATCAAGGACACAAAACCTTGGTAGACATAACACTTGTCTTCACTTGATGTGAGTAGCTAATGGGATTGCGACCATGGGGAAAGCATTGAGAAAGAATGCTTAAAGTACTCTTGAGGCCGTGAGGTCCTAGTCCTTTATGAGGAGCAAGAGGGGTGTTATGAATGGAAGCCCTTACTATGAACCATTAGTTAGAAGCCACCTTATTTTTGTCACTTAGCTTCTTGGTGCAAGGATTGATCCAAGTGGACTTACCCGAATTACCCCAAGACACTCACCATATGTGTTCCTTTGGTTGTGTTTTTGACACTTCCATGACAATGCCAATATCTCTTGTGGGAAACCACTTGGTGTGAGGCAAGGGAGGATCAAGTTGTGGGCCAAGTTGCTAAGTAATGAGCCTTGTCCTTCTAGGTAGTAATTGCTTGAATTATCTTTGATTGTGCTATACCAGTGTAAACATTCTCAACATTCAAACAAAATGGTAGCATTCATAAGGTTTTCTATTTTGATATCACAAGTGCTTGTCTTGGCAAGGTTGATTTTGCCCTTATTTCAAGTGTTCTATGACATGTTTGATCGTATACTATTTGCAAACCTATCTTTTATCTGCTGTTACTGAGAAATTGCACTATCCAACCCTTGAACTTGATCAAAACACTTCAAAACTAAGATTTTTATGTTCACTGGTCAAAGAGTCATATGACCCTGGAACAGTGTCACACCATGTTCTAAGAAATATCACATGACAGTTCATCCCTGCACAACTGTCACCCTGCTTGCCTGGAAAGTGTCACCTGACCTTTGTTAGGAATAAGGTGTCTCAACCTTGGATAATTTCTATTCTTATTATTTGTTTTGTAAATGTATTTTTTGCAAATAATGTAATTAAGTGTGAGTGTACATGTCTAGTTGGCATGTTGATGTGTCACTCCACCTGATAAGTCAGCATCTTGTGCGTAAGGAGATCATAACTGAAATGGTCATGACGGATTCTTATGATGTGTAAGAACTATTTAAGGAATGTGCTATGACAAGTGTAAGAGCATCTTATGACTTGGGCCTATTTGGGTGCCCAAGAAGAAGTGGTTGGTGTGTGTAAGAGAATATGCCAAAAATAGGTTGGTATGATAGATTCTCTTACACTTCTCTTGTGACTGTTATTTTTGGTGGATTCTATGACAAGCTGTCATAGTCTATTCTAGGGATGGACACCTATTCTTGGAATTGCATGTAACAACTCTGTACATATGGCTTTGTGCATGGGTCTTGGTGGTTGTGCCTATTTTTTGGTCCAGTGGAGTCTATATATATGATGCTGCTCCTATGGGAGAGATATATAACAAAGTTTAAGTCTTGTTGGCTTTGTCTCTCATCTCCTGAAAGAACTTGCATTGCAAGTGTATTGTAACCTTTGTGTTGAAGATAATACATTGTGCAGATTTTAGAGTGCTGGGGTTTTTTACCGAAAGGTTTTCCCCAGGGTATATCATTGTCTCATTCTCTATTTTTCTGTATGTATGGTATATGGTTGCAATATCTTTGTTAAAGTAGTTAATGAATCTAAAATTGTAAATATTTATAAGAATTTTCACAATACTCTCCTATAGAGATTAGCGTAGGAAGCTGTTTTCGCACCTGAGTTTCCTTACAAGTGGTATCAGAGCTTGATCAAATTTTGATCCTAGTTGTTGGGTAGGGTTTTTTGAGCTAATCTCAAGTTTGAGTGAGATTTTTTTGTAGAGCATTATGAATCTTATTTGTAGATTGAGATGGCAAGTTCATCATATGGAAGAATGGAGGTGGAGAAATTTAATGGCACTAATTTTGAGTTGTGGAAACTCAAGATGGAAGACATGTTGGAAGATCGTGACCTATGGGAAGTGACTTCAAGTGCTACAAGACTAGCAACTATAGCTCAAGCAGATTGGGATATCAAAGACCATAAAGCTAAGGGTCTCATAAGACTCTATTTAACCAATGCAGTCCTTCTGAATGTTCTAGATGAGAAAATTGCAAATAGTTTGTGGGAAAGACTTGCGGCTATGTATCAGGCAAAATCTCTGGTGAACAAGTTGTTCCTGAGGAAGAAGTGGTAATCTCTACAAATGGAGGAAGGTGGATCCTTAACGGATCATTTAAATGCATTTAATTTGCTAGCTGCACAATTGACATCAGCTGGTGTCAAGTTAGAGGAGGATCATTGCTACATACTTTTGTGTTCTTTACCGAATTCATGGGACCATCTTGTGATGCCTCTCAGAAGCACTTTAGTCACCTTCAAAATGGATGATGTGGTGTCTTCACTACTATTAGAGGAGATGCGGAGAAAGGCTTTTGTTTCAGAAAAAGAAGCCCTTGCTGTTCATGGGAGATCCACTAAAAGAGGGAAGAAAAATGACAATAAGTCTAACAATAAGGGTAGATCCAAATCCCGTGGGAAGTCAAAGACTTCCAATAAGTCCAAGGAAAAATTTTGGAACTGTGATAAATCTGGGCACTCTCGTAAAGACTGCAAAGAGCTGAAGAAGAAGAAGAAAGGTTAAGATTTAGCTTTAGAAAGATCTCAAGAAGATGGTGATGCATTCATCACAGCTTTGGCAGCCCATGCATCTGATGATGTGTGGTTGGTTGACTTGGGTGCATCTTTTCACATGACCTCTCATCGAAACTAGTTCTCAAAATATGAAGAGTTCAATGGTGGAAAGGTGTACTTGGGTGATGATTCTCACCTAAAGATAGTTGGACGCAGAAGGGTCACTATCAAATTTCCTGATGGATGAGTAAAGGGAATCAACGGAGTTATGCACATTCTGGGTTTGGCATGAAACCTATTATCTGTAAGTATGTTGAATGATGTAGGTGTGCAAGTTGTTTTTTCGAAAGAAGGATGCAAGATGATGAGAGGATCAATAGTGCTTGCAAGGGGTACTAGGAGAGGTACCTTATTTTAGCTAGATGCATGTATTCCTCTATGTAATAGTTCTTCATCCTCACCATCTGAACAAATAGTGAAGAAGTTTGTGGCTATTGGTTTTGATGGTAGTGCAAATACTTTGGAAGGTAAGCTTCCTGCAGAAAAGACAATGTTGTGGCATATGAGATTTGGCCACATTGGTGAAAAGGGTCTTAGAACCCTGAAAAATAAAAATCTCATTGAGGGGTTAAATGATTGCAATCTCGAGTTTGACTTCTGTGAACACTATGTCTATGGTAAACAAAATTGTGTTTAGTTTTACTCTAGTTCTCACAAATCTTCTGATGTTTTGGATCTTATTCATTCTGATGTATTTGGTCCTATAAAAGTTCCTTCAATCTCCAAGTCTATATTTTTTGTATCTTTCATAGATGATTATAGTAGAAGGATGTGGATTTATTTCCTTAAAAGTAAGACACAAGTCTTTAGTCAGTTCAAGGAATTTAAAGCTCTTGTATAGAATCAAACTAGTAAGAAGATTAAGTGTGTGAGAACTGACAATGGTGGTGAGTTTTTCTCAGCAGAGTTTGAACAGTTCTGTAAAGAACAAGGTATCAAGAGGCATAAGACAACTCCTTATACCCCATAGCAAAATGGAGTTACAGAGAGAATGAACAGGACACTGATGGAGAAGGCTAGGAGTATGCTTAGTGGAGCTAGTTTAGAACAAAGGTTTTGGGCCAAAGCTGTGGCCTCTACTTGCTATCTGGTTAACAGATCTCCTATATCAGCCCTTGTTGGTAAGACACCCATGGAGGTGTGGTCTGGTAAGAAGCCTTCAATTAGACATTTTCATGTTTTTGGTTGTGAAGCTTATGCACATGTTCCAAAGGAGAAAAGATCTAAGTTGGAAAACAAAGATGTTAAATGTATTTTCATCGGATATAGTGCTGGTGTGAAAGGATACAAGCTTTGGGATCCTTTGACTAGTAAGGTGTTGTATAGTAGAAATGTTATTTTCAAAGAGCTAACATCTTCTCCTATTGTGCTACAACTAGATGAAAAAGAAAATGAAAAAGATGTTGTTCAGTTGCCTCCTACCCCTGAGAAGACTGAACAGAGAGACCATGTTGGGTCTAATGATGAGGAGAGCTCTAGCAGCTATGATAGTTCAGAAGAAGAGGAAGAAAAACCTCAACTGCATCCCTTGAGGAGATCCACAAGAGAAAGAAAGGAACCATAAAGGTTTGGTTATTCTATGTTAGATTCCAGTTGTGCCTTTTCTTTGATTACTAACACTGATGAGCCTAGATCTATGAAAGAGGCTTTGGGCATGGAAGATGCAGGTTCCTCGATTGAGGCTATGGATGATGAGATGGCTTCATTGGAGAAAAACAAAACTTGGGACCTTGTACCTTTGCCTAGAGGGAGAAAATCTGTTGGCTGTAAATGGGTGTTCAAGAAGAAATTCTATGCAGATGGCAGTGTTGAAAGGTATAAAGCTAGATTGGTTGCAAAGGGGTATTCACAGGTAGAGGGAATAGATTATGGTGAAATATTCTCTCCTGTTGCAAAGTTGACATCCATTAGATTTCTATTATCTCTTGCTGCATCATATGATTTAGAGATAGAACAGATGGATGTGAAGACAACTTTCCTTCATGGTGATTTGGAGGAAGAGATTTATATGTCACAGCCTGAGCACTACATTGTTAAAGGTAAATAATCCTTAGTTTGCAAATTAAAGAAATCTCTATATGGTTTGAAGCAATCTCCTAGGATGTGGTACCTTAAGTTTGATGCCTTTGTGTTGTCAATTGGATTTGTAAGATCAAAATCAGATCATTGTGTTTATTTCAGAGTTGAAAATGATCACCTTCTTATTGTTGCATTATATGTTGATGATATGTTGTTGTTTGGGAAGGGTAAGGGTATGATTTCTGATTTTAAATCTCAGTTGTCAGCATAGTTTGAGATGAAAGATCTTGGGGTAGCTAGGTACATCTCGGGTATGGAAATCAGTAGAGACAGGTCTAACAGAAAACTTTGGTTGAGTCAGAATAAGTATGTGAAGTCTGTGTTGGACAGGTTCAGCATGGCAAATTGTAGACCACTACGTGTTCCTATTTCTATGGGAACAAAGTTATCTATAGATGATTGTCCAAAATCTTCTAGTGAGGTGGAGGACATGAAGAGAGTACCTTATGCTAGTGTAGTTGGCAGTCTTATGTACGCTATGGTTTGTACTAGACTAGACATTGCCCAAGCAGTGGGAGTCCTGAGTCATTTTATGGCTAATCTTGGACGGGTACATTGGGATGTAGTTAATCGAGTATTCAGATATTTGAGGGGTACATCAGATTACTCCATATGTTATCATGGTAACTCTTCTAGATCTTTGCATTCAGTTTGTATTCATGGGTTTGTGGATTCAGATTGGGCAGGTGATATTGACAGCAAGAGATCCACCAGTGCTTATGTGTTCACTATGTTTGGTGGTGCCATTAGTTGGATGAGTAAGTGACAACCTATGGTTGCTTTGTCCACTACAGAAGCTGAGTACATGGCTGCTACTCATGCTTGTAAAGAATCCATTTGGCTTAGAAGATTGTGTTCTGATGTTGGTGTTGATGCAGAACAAATTACTATTTGGTGTGATAGTCAGAGCGCTATTTGCCTTGCAAAGAATCCAACTTTCCATGCCAGAACGAAGCACATTGATGTGCAGTTTCACTTTGTGAGAGATATGGTGGAAGATGGAAAGGTAAATTTGGAGAAGGTAGATACTGTGAAGAATGTTGCAGATGCATTAACAAAATTAGTGGGCACTGAGAAGTTCAGATGGTGTTCGGATTCTATGGGCCTTTTGGCCTATAGCAGTTAAAGTTCCTATTATGTTCCTGTTGCTCTTACAAGGTGTTTGACAAGTGGGAGAATGTTAGGAATAAGGTGTCTCAACCTTGGATAATTCCTATTCTTATTATTTGTTTTGTAAATGTATATTTTGCAAATAATGTAATTAAGTGTGAGTGTACATGTCTAGTTGGCATGTTGATGTGTCACTCCACTTGATGTGTCAGCATCTTGTGCATAAGGAGATCATGATTGAAATGGTCATGACGGATTCCTATGATGCATAAGAACTATTTAAGGAATGTGCTATGATAGGTGTAAGAGCATCTTATGACTTGGGCCTATTTGGGCGCCCAAGAAGAAGTGGTTGGTGTGTGTAAGAGAATATGCCAAAAATAGGTTGGTATGACAGATTCTCTTACACTTCTCTTGTGACCATTATTTTTGGTAGATTCTATGACAAGCTATCATAATCTATTCGAGGGATGGATGCCTATTCTTGGGATTGCATGTAACAACTCTGTACATGTGGCTTTGTGCATGGGTCTTGGTGGTTGTGCCTATTTTTGGGTCCAGAAGAGTCTATATGTATGATGTTGCTCCTATGGGAGAGATATATAACAAAGTTTAAGTCTTGTTGGCTTTGTCTCTCATCTCCTAAAATAACTTGCATTGCAAGTGTATTGTAACCTTTGTGTTGAAGATAATACATTGTGCAGGTTTTGGAGTGCTGGGGGTTTTTACCGAAAGGTTTTCCCCAAGGTATATCATTGTGTCATTCTCTATTTTTTTGTATGTATGGTATGTGGTTGCAATATCTTTGTTAAAGTAGTTAACGAATCTAAAATTGTAAGGATTTATAAGAATTTGCACAATACTCTCCTATAGAGATTAGTGTAGGAAGCTGTTTCTGTACTTGAGTTTCCTTACAACCTTACTAGAAACTGTCACTTGGCTTAGGGTGAAGTGTTGCCTCGCTATAAACTGTCACCTTGTCTACCTGGAAATTGTTGCTCAGAACCTTTTTGCTGTCTTGTTGCTATTGTAATCTAGAGCTGCTAAACTTGCATTTTAACCTATCGTAGAGTGTCTTTTTCTGTTCTTACCTGAAGCTAGTCTGTTACCTGCATGCTCAGACTTGTTCTAGACTGAAACAAATGAGCTAAAACTATTGAATTTGAGCTTAACAAATACTACTCTTGATCACTTGTCGCATCATGGTTACCTCTCTAGCTACTTGCTTATTGAGCTTCTTGCTTGCTGCTCGGCTTTAGTCAATTTATTATTGTAAGTGCTTGAGCACTTTTGATGAGCCATCTCTCTATTTTTCTACTTTGACAAGTGATCTTTATTAGCTTTGCTTATCTCAAATCTGAGAAACTTTGTCTCATTCTATTAGTCGACCAACATCTCTTTTCATTCCGGTTACAACTCGGTCTCAATTTGAGCAAGAGAGTCATCCTCCGTTTAATTATACATAGTTACCTTCTCCAACTAGATGCTCACAAGCACCCATTAGCAACAAAAGTTCTAGTTCTAACCAATCTAACTTTTCTAAGGGTACCCCGTGGTACAAAGGAGGTTTCCTCTTTTCCACATTCAAGACCCCCAAAAACACAGATAGTGTCTCACTCACTTTGACTGAACAAGAAAAATTTCAACGCTTGCAAGAACACTTTGAGCATAAGGATAACCAAGCGCACTTAGACAAAGAACACAATCAACAAAGGATGGATGGTGCTAGGCGTATGGCTTATAGAGGAATGTCTTATGAACAACCTGAGACTAGTAACTATGAGCATAGACCTCTTTTTAATGGCAACAATGGCAACAACACGCCACCAAGATCTCCTCCAAGACCAACTTTTGGTATGCCTTCTTCACCTCCTAGACCTCCTCCCTCTCAACATGAGGTAGAAGCTGATGATGAGATTTCTAGTGAGGATCTTATGAGATTTGAACAAGATGTGGTCTCCCAAAAAATGATGCATAAGCTTTTAGTTCGTAATGGGGACCAATATTTTCAATATATGACTTCTAGAGGATACAAGTTTCCTCCCGGCTATGATGTCAGATAAATTGTCCAACAAAGAGTACCAACTGAATTGGAAGTCTTTCAGGAAGAACTGTGTCGAACAAATCAACGCCTTACCCAAATGGCAATAGAAAGAGAGCCTCCAAAGGTCTCTTTTGTAGAATCAATTTGTGCTCTTCCTTTTGATAAAAGTCTATACATTGTCCCATTTCCTAGGGATATTGAGGTTCCCAAATACAACAAGTATGATGGAAATGGTGATCCTCATGACCATGTGCATCACTTTTATGCTCATAGCATGGACTTCCTTCATGAAGACACATTTTTTCTATGATGATTCCCTTGAAGCTTAAGAGGACAAGCTTTAGAATGGTTTGCAAAGTTGACACCTCCTTTGAAGACTTTTGATGAGTTGGCTATGCGCTTCACACAACACTATTCATACAATATCCAACAGCCTATCACCATCATAGATCTTGGTGCTTTGAGACAAAACCAAGGAGAGTTATTTGCTACTTGCAACATTGGAGGTCATTGTATTCATGATATCCTTGTTAGCTACCTGAGAGAGAAAAGATTGACATTTTCGTCAACACTCTAGTGCCTGAGCTATATTATGATCTTAGGAAACAATTGTTCTCCTCTTTCAATGACATGGTTGAAAGTGCATATAGGATTGAGGATGTGGCCATTAGAAAGGGGGATATTGTTATTAATAAAGATACTAGAAACAATGGCAAGGACAAAAATAAGCCTTGGAATAGAAACAAGTATGTTGTTAATGATGGGGTTGTTGACTCTCCTAAATCTAAAGAGCCTACTTTCAATCTCTCCAATGCTATCTATGCAAAAAAATAACAAGAAGCTACCAACACTCATAGTGCTCCTAAACCTCAATATGCAGATAAGCCTAAGAAGTCATTTTGAAAGCGAGTCTATACCAAGTTGGCAAAACCTTACGATGTGATCCTTAAGATTTTGCTTGACAATGGATATTTTACGCTTCCTGATAAACCTGGTAACTGGGATCTACTAAATAGGTCTGATTGGTGGAGAGAGGATCATTACTACCATTATCATAGAAACAAGGGACATCTGACAGAAAATTGTTTTAAGCTTAAGGATGATATTCAAGACCTCATTGATAACAACACAATCTCCACTGATGGCTTAACTAAAAATTCTGATCATAGAGCTTTCAAAGATCCTCTACCTAAGCATGACAAGGGGGAAACCTCTCAAGCACATAAGAAGAATCATGATGCTAAGATCAACTATACATATACTTCTGATACACCTATGATCAACATGATAGAGCTTGTTGAGAGTGTTCTAATGTTGAGGTCTCAAGATGATAATAAAGTCAGTCATGGTAAGCCAAAGTTGGTCTTGCAAACATGTGGTAGTCCATCTTCTTGAAGTGAGACACTGAATGCTATTACTACAGGGCAAGCCAAGATTGTCCTTAAAATTGTGCAAGACCCCAAGCAAGCTTTTCCTTCCAAACAAGTGGCTCCTTCAGCCACCCCTAGCTATGATCTTGTCCAACATTTGCAAAAGACACCAGCCCAGATATCTATCCTTGAGTTTCTTTGGTTATCCCCTTCGTATAGAGAGATTCTTGATGAGGCTCTACGTACAACACATGTTCCCAATGACATTGATCCAGATCAATTTCAGGCTATGGTTAACCACATTTCATCTCTGCTATCTCTCTCCTTTTCTGTAGAAGATGACATATCTATTGCTCACCCTCATAATCTAGCTTTACACATCGAAGTTCTAGTCTACCACACCCGTGTCCACTGAGTCCTGATAGACAATGGTGTAGGGTTAAATATTATTTCTTTCAATGTCATACAATAGTTGGGTTTGTCAGAATTTGTTGTGGATTCTGAGAAGAAGATTACTATAAAAGCTTACGATGAAGTGGAAAGATCTTCCAAAGGTCTTGTCACGCTGCTTATCCAAGTGGGCCCTACCATGAAATATATTAACTTCCAAGTATTGGACATCCCACTTACATATAACATTCTTTTGGGTCATCCTTGGATCCATGACATGCAGGCTGTTCCTTCCACTTATCATCAGTGTGTCAAATTTCCATACAATGGCACTGAAGTTGTGATTCCTAGAGATCATACTATTGCTATTAATGCTCTTGCTACTATTGAAACATTTGTTCCTCACAATGAACCTTTTGCTGATCCTAGTACATCTCTAGTTGCTACTGAGAAAACACTTAAGATGATGAGCCTTGGTATGGGTGAATATATGCTAGATTCTTTTGCTTCTATACCTGTTTCTCCTAGGTCATATGGGAAATCATCTGATAAGATGAAGCCTTCTGCTTCTGCTATGACGGTCTTTGATACTTTTGTTTCTTCATCCATTCCTTTAGAAGTAGAAAGAGAAGAACAAGCTATCCAAGAGTGGATCTATAGAGAAGATGAGGGTAGTATGGCAAATGCCCTCCTTGATTATTCTAGAAATACTCCCATGCTCAGTAATTTAGACACAGATACAGATGAGTCACCACTACACACTATGGCTCAAATGGGAGATGATCTTCCTTCTACTTCACTTCTTTGGGGAGAAGAATCTATATCTACTAATGATATGGCTGAGGCCTCTATGTCTAGAACCTATGTGCCTAAAGAATCATTGAACTATGATAGACAACATCGCAACATTGCATGACTGCTACAAAGAGGTGATCTCACACATAATGACATGAGTATCTCTACTTCTCAACATCTTAAGCCTCTTCCAAAAGATTCTTCCATAACAGATATGGATGTTGATGTAGTTCATACCTCTGGTAACCCACCCGACGTAGTTGATGAGTCTCATGTAGGGCCTAATGAGTTTATTCCCCGTATTGCCTTAGTTGACTATGTCGGTCCTTCTCTGATGAATCTAGATCTAGCTACTTTTGGAGCTTACCCTATAGGCTCAACTTCTCTTGTCACCAGAGATGACACCCCTCGCATAAATGCTATTGAACCAGTCACTTCATTTCATCTCGCATTAACACCTGTGACTTCTTCCACCAGCAAACTAGCAACAAAAATAACTGAATCAACAATCAAGTATCACAAGCATCAAATCAAAAGAAAAGAGCAATGGTTAGATGGTGAAAACCAAATTGTGGTGGTATCTGCACCTAAGAAAAGTAAAAATAAAAATCTGCTCAAAAATAATGATTCTCAAATAAAAGATGACAAGCTGATTCTCTACAAAAAAATGGTACACTACTTCAAGCATGATCTCATATCTGTTATACTTCAGCCCATTCTTAAAGCTGAGAACAAAGTTGCTAATGCCTTGGTAACTTTGACATCCATCTTACAAATGAAAAGGCATAAATCTTGCTTCAAGTTCTTGGTGGATGAATTATGCTATCCTACTTACAAATCCTACAATCCTGCCATCTTTTCATGTCTTCCACCTCATATTCTTCCTGACAATCCACCATGCCATTCTTTCCGCTATCCCTTACACTTTGCCTTTGTCTCTGGTGAGTTGTATAGGAAGGTTCTAGATGGAACTCTACTTAGGTGTCTAGAAATAGAGGAGTCAGAAAAAGTGCTAGCTGAAACCCACTATGGCATATGTGGATCACATTCTAACGATCCTTCGCTAGCTCAGACATTGCTTAGGGCTGGTTATTATTGGTTGAACTGGTTGAAACCTCCTATCATCACAGCTGTAGCATTTGGGCCTAGGGCCTATCAGTTCTCTCCATCAAAGGAAGTAGATTCTTAATGACCATTTCTATCTTGGGTATTCTTTGTACATACTTTATGATCTTGAAAAAATACCAAAAAAATTCATATATGATGCTGAAAAAAATCCTAAAAAGCATAAATTTTTTTTTAAAAAATAAAATTGAAAAAGTGCCTTGGTGAAAACCTAGAAACAGACACCTTGGTAGCAAAAATACAAAAATACAAAAAAATAATAAAAATTCCTAAAAAAATTGCAATAAATCTATCAAGTGGTGAAAACCTGAAAATAGGCGCTGCTTGAGACCCTCTGCATCTATGTCTATCAGTCTTGCATGGCGCTCCTTCACTCCACTTCTCGCTTTGCCTCTCCTAGCTTGGAATTGATTCTTGTCTTAGTCTAGGGGGCATCTGTTGTTTTGAGCTTATCTTGGGTCTCTTTGTGCATCAAGGTTTCTTGGGCAACTTGGTTCAAACTATGTTTTTCAACACTACCCTTGCGTCGAGTGCTTCTCAACACTTATCAGATGTCCTACCCTACAGTCTAGTATGATATGATATTTCTCATTTGCAGATACTCAAAGTTTGACTCTATGACCTACACACACACACTTGCTAAGATTTTTTTTTTCTTTGTGTGTTGTCTATGACGATTTCTTTGATGAGTGTTTTCTCCCTAAGAAGTTTTGGATGATGCATAGCTAGAAGACTGAGGGTATGAGAACATGTTTTATTTCTTTATTTGCTTGTGGGTATATTTTGTTGATCCTAATTGTCATGAGCATTTATGCTGGTCTTACTTGACACTATGGATTGAAAAGGTATTATCCTTGACATTTTTTTGCAAGTGCATGCTTATAGCTATCTTGACTTTTCATGTGTCTTGATGCTAGCATAATCTTTCCATGTCAAACTTAGGTAATCTCACTGCACTAGTCATCTTGACTTACATGTCTTTGGTGCCTAGGTGGGATTCCCACATTTCTATCTGATATAGATCATATTCATATACCCATAGTAATGCTATTGTGTATTGTATGATCTTACAACACTACAAATAACACTCGATGATGATAATTAGATGTCTATTGGAATTGTGACCTTGTAAGTAAACCAATTTTCATAGTAGCTTGCATTCTTAGGTTCATGTTAGATTAGTTTTGCATCTTGCATATGGAGAGAGCTCTCCTTTCATCTTTTACAGACTTGTTAGTCAAACTACGCTCACCTTTCACTTCTTTCTGATCATGTCTTTCACTTCTTGTCTTTCATATCACATCATCTTCTATTCATTTCAGGATTGAAACCAAAATCTGAGTTCACCTTGATCATTTCTCCTTCTTCCGTGCAGTTGGCTAACCATTTGAGGCCTGATCCTTTGATCTTCGCTGGGGCATTCTTCACTTCTTCATCCCCATCTCTTTCAAAATTCTAGTCTTTCATTCACTTTCAAACTCCTCCCCTCCGTGGTGTTTTCAGGTTAAGGGACTGGGTGGTTCATGCCCCGGGTCCCATGTGTGGGGCATATCTTCACTGTTTGATGGTTATTCTATTCTCTTTCTTTGATTATTATTTCTAGTTATTTGATCATGTTGCTCTTGCTTCTGCATTCTCTCTACCAAATTTTTCTTTCGATCCCAAGGGGGCAGACACATCATATCTTATTGGGTATCTCTTTCCTAAGTGTTCAGTACTGTTGCTACCAGGATAACCATGCAGGATTTGCTATTTTTCTACGCTTCATTCTTTGAAGTCAGAATGCTATTGCTTGCGTTCTTGGCTATCTCTCACTTTCTTAGCTTATCTGAGTTACTTTGTGATCCCAAATCGATCTCACATTTCAACTTCATTCTTTGACTGCATGTGTTCCCAGATTGATCACACATTATTCAAAGAGGGGCAAATGTATGCACCCTAAAATGGTCGCCTAGACTTTGGGCCCCCATTTATCAATTTATCAAGTCCCTGAATCAATATCAACATTTTCAATTATATCAATTTCCTTGATCAAATCATAATCAATTCAATATTTCCTTAGGTTTGAGCCTTATTTAATTAAAAAAATAAAAAAATAAAAAAATAAAAATCTTATTTAATTAATAGAACATGCTCCCTTTTAATTAATTAAAAATCTCTTTTAATTAAATAAAAAAATCTTTTAATGGAAACCACTTTTCTAAAAACAATAAATAAATAATAAAATAAAAAGAAAAAGAAAAAGACTTTTTGTCTTCACATGAATGCACATTTTTCAAGGTGAGTGGAATCTCTTTTTGCCTCTTAATCTCTTCCACATCTTTTTTTGCCTCTTAATCATGTCCATTGATTTTTCCTCTTGAGAATCTTGAGCACATGGATCAACCAAGATTTAATTTCCATCTTTGATAATTCTTTTTTGCCTCTTAATCTTGACCGTCCGTTCATTTCTAAAATCCTTTAAAAGGAGACTCTCTCCTCATTCTTAATCATCCATCTTTTGCAAGATTCATCTTTTGCATAATCCATCTTTTGCAAGATCCATCTTTTGCATGATTCATCTTTTGTATAATTCATCTCTTGCATTATCATTCTCTTGGAGTCTTGGCATCTTAGCATCTTGGAATCTTGGAGCTTCTCAATCTTGGCATTTTGGAGCTATGGTATTCTTAGATCTCTCATATTGAAACATTGCATCATCATTTCATTCTTGCATCATAGTTTAGTTTCATTATCATTGCATTCTTAATCTAGTTTCCTTTATGCTATAGATTAGCTCACATAGTTAATTAGCAAGGATTTGTAATACTTCTATGTTTCATTTTTATAGCTTAGCTTGCATCTTCATTCTAGCATAGTATTGCATTACATTCTCATTTAGATTTCTTGTGGATATTGGCATTCTTGCCCTTGTCTTCATTGAATCTCCCATTGCATGGTTTACTAGCAAGGTTATAGGCTTAATAGCTCTAGCTGAGAGTAAACTTAAAATACCCTTACACTCCATGCCTAGGGAGCTCTAGGTCATTTTCTCAAGGTTTCCCTCTCATGGATTCCCTTGGATATAATGACTTAGAGAAGTGCACTATCTAGAGTACACAATAGTAATCTTTGTTGATGATATTTTCTTTGGAGGAGATGATGAAGCTAGTGATAAGTTTTTAGATGAAATGAAGACTGAATTTGAAATGAGTATGATTGGAGAAATGAAATACTTTTTAGGATTGAAAATAACACAGAGCAGTGATGGTATTTTCATAAGTCAAACAAATTACTTGAATGATTTGTTGAAAAGATTTGGAATGGATAACTATAAACCAGTTGGAACACCTATGGTAATTAGACATAAGTTATGTAGCACAGATGAGACACCTATAGTTGAATAGAAGAAGTACAGATCTATGATTGGAGGATGAAAATATTTAACTCATACAAGACCAGACATAGCACATGCAGCTATAATTATAGCAAGATTCCAAGAAGATCCTAGAGAATCACATTATGTAGCAGCAAAAAGGATACTAAGGTAATTAAGAGGAACAATTAAGTATGGATTATAGTATAAAAAATCTGATGAGTTTACCCTATGTGCATATACAGATGCTGATTGGGGAGGTAGTGTTGATGACAAAAAGAGCACCAGTGGTGGAGCATTTTTCCTCAGAGGAAGATTAGTTTCTTGGCTAAGCAAGAAGTAGAACTGTATTTCACAGAGTAAAGTAGAAGTAGAGTATGCAGCAGCAACAAACAATTGTAATCAGATAATTTGGATGAAACAAATGTTGAAGGATATTGGAATAAAATTTGTTGAGCCTATTGTTATACATTGTGATAACACCAACATAGTTAGTATGTCTAAGAATCCTGTACTGCATTCTATGACAAAGCATATAGAGATAAAGTATCATGTAGTGAGAGAGAAAGTGGTAGAGAAAGAAGTCAGATTGGAGTACATAAGTACAAAGGAGCAAATTGCAGATATATTTACAAAGCCTTTGCCGAAGGATACTTTTGAGTGTCTGAAAGGTATGCTTAGGGTTATACCCCAATCTAATTATGAGAATTGATGTAGATTGTTGCATCCATCTAGTGGTATATGAGCCTTATCTTTCTTCTAGAATGGATGTTGGTACTTCCTCTGTGGGGGAGTATGTGTATCTAAGCTGAGTCATAAGGACTCTAGTGAATGTATTTTTTTCAATAGTGTCTTTTGACATTGTAGTTGTTTTGACATAGTGATGAAGCATTTGTCATTGATGTCAATGGGGTGGAAGTATACATGAAAAACTATTTGTTGAAGAGAATTGAATGAGAAAATGAAGAAAGACTTAATTGATGAAGAGGATTTGAAATATTTTAGAGTAGCAGTGTTGTAGTTGTACACAATAATTAGTGCACTTCTCTAAGTCATTACTTCCAGGGGAATCCATGAATGGAAAAACTTAGAAAGTGACCTAGAGCTCCCTATGAATGGAGTTGCAAGGATTTTAAGATTGCTCTCAGTTAGAGCTATAAAGCTTGTGACCTTGCTAGTCAACCACACAATGGAAGATTCAAATGAAGACAAGGGAAAGAATGCCAATATCCCCAAGAATTAAAATGAAATGCAATGCAATGCTAGAAATGAAGATGCAAGTATGCAAACTAAGCTATGGAAATGAAAGCACAAGTATTACAAAGCCTTCCTAGTTAAGCTATGTGAGCTAATCTATAGCATAAAGGAAACTAAGCTATGAATGTCATGATAATGAAACTAAGAATGAAGCTAAGATAGCATGTAAATGTAAAAGCTAAGAATGCTCCAAATCTTCAAAAGCTCCAAAGTGACCTAGAAAACTTGCAGCATAACATTAGTATTCAAAAGATGCATATGAAAATGAAGAAGAGAGCTCTTCTTTTATAGGAAATGAGAAACAATGAACGATGGAGATTAAGAGGCAAAAGATCTAATCAAGGGTGAGGCTTGAAGAAATATCAATCCTTGTGCATAAATCTCCTCCAATGAGAAAATAAGAGTTGACTTTTATGTCCATATAAGACAAAAAGTGCTTTTTCACTTTTTATAAAATAAGAATGATGCTTTATTTGTGCAACTTAGGATAAGAGGAAAAGTGAGGACTTTTTATTTAATAAAAGGGGAGGAAATATTCCTTTTAATTAAATAAAGACTTAGGATAAAATGGTTAATCCATGGGGTAAAATTGAATAAATGATAGAATTAGGATTTGATCAAAGAAATTGATATTAAGTTGAAAATGCTGATTCAGGAAATTGAAAATTTGTTGAATGGGGGCCCAAAGTCTAGGTGACCCTTTTAGGGTGCATACATTTGCCCCTCTTTGACTAATGTGAGGCCGACTCAAGATCACATGCAGTCAAAGAATGGAATTGAAGTGTGAGATCGATCTGGGATCACAAAACAACCTAGATGTGTATTCAACAGATGGGAACACATCAGGACAAGCATAAGCCGGTAAAGATAAGCTAAAAGACAAGACCAACATCTGTTTAGCTAGGTAATAATCAAGTCTCAAAATAGGAGATAAGAATCTCAAGCTGAGCTGATAGTTGAATCAAGGATTAAAGATGATAGGTACTGCCCCCTTAGAATTGAAATCTAAATTAGGTAGAGGAGAAACAGTAAATTGATAAAGTTGATCAAATCACTAAGAATCATAACTGAAGATGAAAGATAATAGGATAACTATCAAGCAGTGAAGGTATGCCCCAGTTTGACTAGGAAAGATATAGGATAAAGATGAAGTTAAACCTCAAAGAGATGAATCAAATGAAGATGAATGAAAGACTAGAAGTTTGAAAGAGATGGGAGTGGAGAAATGAAGATGCCCCAACAAAGATCAAAGAATTAGGCCTCAAATGGTCAGCCAACTGTGCAGAAGAAGGAAAAGTTTTGAAATTCAATTTTGACTATCAAGATGAACTTGGATTTTGATTTCGAGTCTAAAAATGGATCCAGGATATTGAAATTAGCTAGGGGTGCAATTTTTGCACAATTTTGAGGTGTTTTGAAAATTGGCCAAAAAGTCAAAATGCTATAAAAGGGGGTAAAAAGGTCATTTTAAAAATCATTTTTCTTTTAGTGATTTGAGAATCTTGAGGGCTTAGAGAGAGAAAAATGGCCTAGTTAGCAATGATCCCAATCCACAAACATCAATTTGAGTGCACCCGGTTGCACAACCGGCCTCCACACTATGGTGGCCCGGTATGTTTTCAGAAAAACTCACTTTATAGGTCATTTATGAGCATTAATGTTGATTTAAAACATGTTTTTAATGTTTTTAAAAATTTTCAATTTTTCTTCATATGACACTTGCAAAGTATCACACCCTTTGGGGGACAATGTCATGTGATAATTTGTGGGTCAATATAGTATCACACTGGCATTAAGTCCAGTATCACATGATACCAAATGAAATGTTGTGAGATGCTATGCAAAGTATTGCACTTCAAGGTACTATTGCACTGCTATAGAAAAAAGTATCGTATGATACTTTATCAAAAAAATAGTATTGCACAGTTTGAAAAATTGACATGTTTTAATGTTTTTGAGCAGAATGACATGGGTCCTGACAATGTTTGCTTTTAAGATATTTTGTACTGATTTTACACATCCATCATGATATGTTCTGACATCTAGTTTTGGGTTAAATGACTTGTAGGAGAATCTTCCTACGCTCCACATTAGAGCACCTTGAGTGACAAGATTATGATGTGTCTGAGATCTTGATGATCTGGGACAGGCAGATTTGAGAGCGATGGGTTTTGGGTATTTACTGTAGATGCCCCATATTTGAGCTGACCATGGGTTGTTGATTGTGTTGGCCAAGAGATGGCATAGTGAGCACAACACCTTTCATCTACCTACTAGAGAGGCAACCATTAGTTTGGAGGATGTCTATCAAATCCTATGAGTTCTGAGTCATGGAGATCCTATAAGTATAATCATGTTTATAGATAGTCATAGATGTAAAGTTTCCATATGATAGAAACTGACATGATTGTTTGTTGGCATAGGTGTATTATGATCAGGATCTGACAGAGGGGAGATAGATTATACAGGACATGTTTCAGGATGTCACTATTGTGGATAGACCTCAGCTAGGATAGGCTGATGGAGGAGTTTGGTAGGGACTTCCCAGTGCCATGTATAGTTTGTTCTATTGTAGCATAGGCCCTTATTACTGACAAGAGTCAGAAGGGGTTTCCATTGGTTTGGGGTGAGTTAGTAGCTGATCTGGTACCACACCTACAATGGATGGCATGGGCACTAGCCATCTTGGCAGACATGTACCATGAGCTCCATGAGATAGTCTATCGTGACAGTAGGACATGGGTGTGTGGGGCTATTCTCATTCAAATATGGGCATGGGAGCACATTGCTATAGTGCAACCATGAGTGTAGCCGAGGGAGCAGAGACACCCCTTTATCTATAGGTACATAGGGTTCCTGTCATAGCCACATAGTGAGGATGTGACATATTACAGGAGGATATTGGATGAGCTCACCTCATTCATGTGGAGACCGTACAAGGCATGTGAGTAGTGGGGTGATCGGTATGAGTTAGATTACATGCTATGTAATCAGCCACTGGTAGGTCGGCATGCAGATATTGTGGAGAGGTTTATTATTACTCGCGCCTAGAGACAGTTTAGGCACCAACATAGGGTACCCACCGAGACTACCACCTATGCTCAGGTTAGGGATGAGGAGGGCTAGGGTTGGTTATCAATGCTAGATTACCATAAGGTAGTATAGGATACAACTATGATATGTCAAGAGCCATGGGACTACCTCCCAGACATGGCAGAGTGGAGGAGATCCCCATTCCCTAGATTTACAGTACCTAATGCATAGCTGGCAACATAGGGAGATGATGGAGATGATGGAGATGGAGGGGATGGAGGAGGGAGAGGGAGAGGATAGAGAGGATAGAGCTCTTGATTAGGTGGTTAGAAATAGCCATGGGGATAGGATTCAATAGATGAGGGGGATGACACAAAGAGACCATCTCACCGATAGGGAGATGCTGGGGAGGATCAACTTGTAGGAGGAGAGGGTCTTAGAGCTAGGATCTAGGCATTGGAGATGGAGATGCAGTAGCTCAAGATCACTATAGTCATCAGAGGGTAGCAGTTGATTGATCTAAGAGCTGAGGTAGATCGGTGAGATAGGGCTATATAGGTTGCCACTATAGACAGTTAGAGAGAGGTAGCACGAGCTGCATATTATCATGGTCTCTATATTTAGGCTATACTAGAGGGTCAAAGAGCACTGCCCTACTTTGTGATAGCAAGGAAATCTGATATGGTACCAGATGTAGTAGTAGTGCCCCCAACACCACCACCACCTCCTCATGATGGTGCTAGCCAAACTTAAGCTTAGGATGTTTAGATGTTTGTTCATATCATGAGACTTTGATCCAGATTTTGGGATCTCATATTGTATATTGTATCATATCATTTATATATGAGACTTACTAGATTTGCGATATATCTTGTGTTTGTCTCACTTGTGATGGATGTTTCAGTTTGATATTTTCTTGTCATATTTCTCAAATGTATGTTTATATGCTCATGTATGATCTCTCTCATAGATGTATGTTTTAGTTCTCATGTTTATGATACTGACTCATGTTTTTCAAAATGATCTCTTTAGGGTATAAATATGATGATAAGATTAACCCCTTGTGATGATAGGAAAAGGATGTGATGAAAAGACAAGGAGTGAAAGACATGATCGAGAAGAAGGGAAAAGATGAGCGCAGTTGACCTAAAAGTCTAGAAAAGAGAAAAGGAGAGCTCTCTCCATATGCAAGATGCAAAACTAATCTAATATGAACCTATAAATGCAAGCTACTATGAAAGTGGTTGACTTGCAAGGTCACAATGCCAATAGACATCTAATAATCATCATCAAGCTTTATTGGTAGCATCATAAGATCATACAATACTTACTAGTATGACTATGGGTATATGAATATGATCTATATCAGATAGGAATGTGGGAGTCCCACCTAGGCACCAAAGACATATTAGTCAAGATGACTAGTGCGGTGAGGTTCCCTAAGTTTGCTATAGCAAGATTATGCTTGCATCAGGGCACAAGAAGGTCAAGATGACTATAAGCATGCACTTGTGAAAAATAGTCAAGGATAATACTTTATAGATCCTAAGTGTCAAGTGGATCAAGCATAAATGCTAATGACATTTTGAACCAACAAAATATACCCACAAGCAGAGAAAGAAATAAAACATGTTTTCATGCCCCCAGTCTTCTAGCTCAGCATCATCAAAAACTATTAGGGAGAGAAGATTCATCAAAGAAATCATCATAGACAACACACAAAGAAAAATGAAGTCAAACAAGTCTTAGCAAGTCAATTTTTTAAGTGTGTGTGTGTAGGTCATAGAGTCAAACTTTGAGTATCTCATCTGCCAGTGGAAAATATCATATCATTCTAGACTGCAGGTAATATATCTGATAAGTGTTGAGAAACACTTGACGCTTGGGTAGTGTTGAAAAAAATAGTTGAGGAGTGTTGAGAAACACTATTTTCAAGGTGTCCTAAAGACTGACGCATCCTAGAGACCAAAGCTAACATAGTTGTGCCCCCTAGACAAAGACAAAGACCGATTCCAAACCAAGGCAACAAGGACAAGGCATGATGGAAAAAAAAGAGGCTAAGTTTTGAGGATGCATGCTAAGAAATAGGGGTGCAAAGGCCTCAAGTAGCACCTATTTTCAAGTTTTCACCAAGGCACTTTTTCTATTTTTTAAAATTTTTTAAAATTTTTTTGTATTTTTTTTTAGGACTTTATATGCTTTTTAGGATTTTTCAGCATCATATATGAATTTTTTTGGTTATTTTTCAGGATCAATAAATATGTACAAAGGATGCCCCCAGACATAATAGGCATTATGGGTAGAACTTCTTTAGGTGCAAAACATTGATAGGATCAGGAAGCTACTCTCCCTTTTCATCAGATAGTAAGTAAGCACCTCTCCCAAAAATAGTAGTAATGATGTATGGTCCAAGCCAATTAGGTTCAAACTTGCCCTTTTTTTCTATATTTTGTTGGTTCTTAGGATTTTCTCATAGGACAAGATCTCCTACTTTGAATTCTCTAGGGCACACCTTTTTGTTGAATGCTTTCGACATACACTTTTGGTAAACTCTCATGTGATCAAATGATGCTTTACACTTTTCATCAAGAAGTTCTAGCTCTTGCAATCTCATGGCATGATAATCTTCATATGTAACAAAACCTTTGAGAGAGACTCTAAGTGAAGGGATCTCGACCTCTAAAGGTAACACTGCTTCAGCACCGTAAGGGCAAAAGGAGTAGCCCCTGTGGGAGTACGAATACTTGTTTTGTAAGCCCATAAGGCTAGATTTATCTATAGATGCCAATCTCGACCATTCTTGTGAACTGTTCTATGGAGGATTTTGAGAATGGTCTTATTTGAAGCCTCTTCTTGTCCATTTCCTTATGGGAAGTAAATGGAGGACCAATGTTGTTTTATCTTAAATTTCTTGCAGAGTTGCTTAAGGTCCTTATTTTTAAACTGACCTCCATTGTCAATGATCATTTCTAAAGGCACACCATATTAACAGATGATATGGTTCAAAATGAACAAAGAAACCATTTTCCCTGAAGCAACAGAAAGTGGAACACCTTCTACCAATTTGGTAAAGTAGTTAGTAGCAGTAATGATGAGTTTATGTCCACCTGATGAGTTGGGATGAATCTGCCCAACAAGGTCAAAGGCCCAGCACTGAAATGGCCAATGAGAAATAGAAGGAATAAGCTCCCTACCTAGAGCATGAATCAAGTTTCCATGTTTCTGACACTTTTTCACATGATTTGGCAAAAGCTATTGCATCTATCTACATTGTGGGCCAATAGCACCCCACCCTAAGCAATGTTTGGGCCATGGAAAGACCATTGGAATGTCCTCCAAAAATGCCCTTGTGAATGTTAGCTAACACCTAGTTGGATTCCTCCTTTTCCAAGCACCTAAGAAGTGTCCCATCTAAACCCCTCCTATACAAATCACTAGAGATAAGGGTATGGCGAGAGGCATTGTGAGCTAGGTTTCTCCTTTCAGAGTGGTTGAAGGTATCAAGGATAATGCCATCATGGAGATATGATTAAATGGCACCATAGTGGGATGACTCATGGCCAATAAGGGTACAAATGACTTGGCTTTCTTGGGAGTCATAGATGGGATAACGTAGCTCTTCCACCAGGAATTTGAATCTAGACTCATGTTGTTCTAGCTGAAGAAGTGAAGCCAATGTAGCCATAGCATCAGCTGCTTTATTCTCTACTCTAGGGATTTGTTGAAATGTAACAAAGGTGAAATATTGGCATGTTGGTTAATAGTTTGTCCTCCCTTTAGATTTATAATCTTTGACTCTTCTTAACACCCAAGGTGAGAGAACAAAAGGATGTTCACCAACAAATGGGTCAGTGTATGTCTACAATCACTACCCTCTGAATTAGTAGGTACAACTCCTTGATTATATTTGATCTTCAATGAATTTGTTTTTGTTAATCATTAGATAATCTAAGAAATGAAAATGTAACCAAACTACTTGTAGGCACAAGTAATTCAGGCAAGGATAAGATGGAGATAATCTACAACCCTCAGTAGAATGTTGATTATAGATCATCACATGATTTTAACACCTAAACCAATTCTATTCTACCTTTTTATGAAATGCAGATCCTACTTGATGAATAGAAGCAGACCTATACAATGAAAGGCAAATGGAATCACCAATACTAAAATTACATAGCATGAAATAGAATTCAAGAAGAAATTATAGTCTTAGAATATAAGTGTACTTTCCATTCAAAATTGCAACTGAAACAATGAGTGAATAGAGGAAGAATTACAAATGAAAGACCAACTGGAATTGATCACACCACAATTTCTAACATAAAATGGCATTCAATAAGAAAAAGCAGTTTCACTTATAACTATTCTTTCCATTCACCATGCAAATAGACTATGAAAAATGGAACAACAAACATGAATTCAGCTTTGTAAATAGAATCACTTCTGCCTCATTGACAAGTTTGCCGACCTCTATATTTACTTTTTTGGTAGTATTTATAGAGATTACATTATATGGCTTTCATGAGAATGCCAAGCATTTCAACTTCCAGAATTTGAACAGAATGGAGCCAAGTGTTTTATGAAAATATAATAAAGAGGAACTAGTAAGACTTTGTCCCTTCATCTGACCTTACTCGATAAGAAGAACTGAATGGACCTTTATCAAACCAATATGATTGAGTTCATGGTATCAAACTGCTTTGACACTTGGCCAACTTCTTCCAATAGCTCGATGATTCCTCTATTTGCATTCTCTTCACTTTGTTTTCATGCTAAGTTGAAGCATATAAAACATGTCATTTGATTTACAATAATCATCCATATGCTCATCATCATAATAGAAATCAATCCATTTTTCGCCCATATAACTCATCACCGAGTCATTTGTAACTTCACAACAATGTCCCTCAATCCCCTTATAATTTGGTACAGACTCCTTGTCATTCATTATCTTCTCTCATCTACCTGGTTTATGTCATTGCGTGATTGCATGATATTGTTTTAATTCTTGTGATCATGCGACATATGCGATAATACATCTGAGAGGACACTATATTTGAGTTTGGAATCCATTGAAAAATTCTTAGATTTGAACTTATGCCATTGATCTGGTAGCTTTTGAAATGAAAAGCCATGATTATATCATCTTCAACAGTTCCTTTAAGACTCAGGTCCCATAGGCTACATGTCAACATCCTGCTAAGTCACAAAGCATCTTCCTTCCCATAGTGACTAAGTGACTACCGTTGATTTGGTATCACATACAAACTCTTTCGGCCCCACCTGGACACATGGAAGGATCCTTCTTAGTTGCAAAGCATCTTCCACACCATAGCGACTAAGTGACTACCATTGATTTAGTATCTACAACTCTTTTGGTCCCACGACTACGTGTCAATATCCCGCTAAGTTGCTAAGCATCTTTGATGACTTACGTTGTCACATGATTGCATAGCAATATTTTAATCCATGCGATCATGCGATCGCTTTATCATTGGCACATCTGTGGTATCAGAGTACATGGGTCCCACTACCACATGGAAGTTCTCGCTATATCATAACTCAGGTCCCGCTGAGAAATAGAGCCCACTAATCTACCCCTTTTTTTACTTTTCGCATGATCGCATAGCTCATATTTGGTTTATACGATCATGCGACAGCCACAATTTTCTTCCTTCAAACCATATTAACTTCTAACTTTCGAACATCTAAACATTTTGAAAGCTATTATATGATTGTTTCAATTCATTTCAACCAAAGAAAACCTTGGGAATTAGCTAGTTGTATTTTAATAATGCTACAAGCCATGACTTCATCACATGACTGTTATACTCCAAGGAAAGATTGCATTTTGCAATTGCTTCATCAATAATGGATTGTAATATCACCATTCTCCTTAGACTTGCATGTTGATATCATGAAGACTAACCATCATTGAAGTGTAATTAAAGAAAAAGCATGTCTTCAAGCTCGAACCAGAGCCATAACCTGAGACCTTCCTCAAAGGCACAGTCACTAAATCAATGCATTTCTGATCACTGCTCATCAACGTAGTATATTACTCATATCCTTGTTTAGAAATCACATTGTCAATCCTCCAAAGAATTATACTTTGCAGCTTCTCCATTAGATCTCTACATTATGCACTTAAAGATCGACTATACTAAAACTTTTTTGAGAATAAAGACTGCAAGATGAAATATACCACTGTAATCATGAACTGAGATTTCTTTCCTTCCAAAACTGGTTATCATTTGAGATGAGGCCTTCAATATCACAAGCCTTGGGTAAAATGATATTAGATATGATATAATGATGCTCTGATTACATTTTTTGCAATCATCTAGAAACACAACTTAATATCTTCTTGATCTGCATAGCTTTAATGTAATCAAATGCCTTCCACTTGCAAGCTCTATTTTATAACCAATGTACACATTAAGACAAAAGAAACCTTATCAACTGAATTGTATACACTACCCCATAGAGTGAAACTCTGAAATTTGAAAAGCCAGACCTATAATTGCATCAATCATGAGAAAAAATCCCATTAGGTCCCTTGTATATGCCTGGAGATCACAGCTTCACAATCATCCTTCATTTGAGAAGATCATCAATGAAAACATGATATCCTTGCCAGGTTGGGAACTATCACCTACCCATCATGACAAGACTTTGAAACCACCCACTTGGCTAAAACATGAAAGCAATTTGAAGGGAAACCTGACAAAGATTTCCTATCCTAGAGGAAATCTAGACCTAGACATTACATGACCAAACCTGACTTGTAACATCAAGACTACCACTCAAACATCATGGAAACAGGATAAGAAGTGGGGTAATAGCTGGCTTCGACTAGGGATTTAACCATTACAATGCTTAAAAGAACTCTAGCAATCTCTGGTTTCGCAAAATAACTGACAACTTGACAACAAGAAAACTAAACTTAAGGAAAGCAGCAGCAAAATGAAAGACAACCACTAAACTATGACACAAAAAGAAAACCTACCTAACTAACTACTATGTAGGGGTTACCTACTCTTCAATTATGCATCTGATATAGCTTTAAGTCCTACCCATTATAGGAACATGGCAGAGACTCTCCGGAAGGATATGCCAATCTGAAAGAATTGTTTTGATTCACTTGTACTATCTGAAATGGACCTTTCCACAAGGACTGAAATTTAGAATGCATTCCTTTAGGTTCATGTCTCTTATCCCACAACAGCACCATATCACCTTCCATGAATTTTCTTGGCCTTTCCCTTTTGTCAAACAACTTCTTGACTTAGTTCTAATGTTCAGTGATCCTATCAACCATATCTTCCCTTTCTTCCTGCAGCTTTGTCAAATACAAGATCCTTTTTTCCAATCCATCCTTGAAAACATCATCCTCAATTGTGTTTTTTAGTTTACAAGCAGCAAGTTCTAATGGAAATGGTAAGTTGGCCTCTACTCCATACACCAACTCAAAAGGAGAAATACCAATGGCTCTTTTAGGAGTGGTTCTATCTACCCAAAGAGCATCATATATCTTTTTGTGCCAATCTCTCTGATTATTAGCAACTAACTTCTTCAAAATATTAATCAGATTTTTATTACTTGACTCGGCCTGCCCGTTACCTTGAGGAAAATAATCAAAAGAGTGTCCTATTTGAATCCCATGATCATAACAAAAGGAAACAATTTCTGAGGATGAAAAGTAAGAAGCATTATCCAATATCAATTTTGTGGGAACTCCAAATCTTACCAATATTTGTTCTTTAATGAATTCACATACTACCTTTGAAGTAGTCTTCTTCATTGGTTTAGCTTCAACCCATTTGCTGAAGTAATTAGTGGTGGTCAAGATGTATGAATGTCCTTGACTTGAAGGAGGATTGATAGGTCCTACAAAGTCCAAACCCCACTGTTGAAAAGGAGCTTCTATCACCACCGGTTTCAAAGGTAATGCATCCAACTGTGATTTTCCTACAAACATCTTACACTTTTCACAATTTGAAACTCACTTATATGAATCTTTGAACATGCTAGGCCAATAATAGCATTGTCTTAGAATCTTGAAAGCTATCACAATGGATGAGAAGTGACCTCCACATGCTTCATCATGAAAAGATTTCAATAACTTTTCCTGCTGTTCTTTATCAACACATCTCAGAAAAGTGCCATCAATTGCTTTCTTATATAAAACATCATCATGTATAACATACTTCAAGGCTTTATTCTTTAAATTCCTCTTTTGTTTAGCAGTTAATCCATCTGGAAATTCACCATAAGTCAAAAAATATGCAATGTTTGAGAACCAAGGATCTTGTAGACTTACCATGAGCACTATGTGATCATCTTCTTCAGCTTGTTGATTCTCTGCTATGGCCTTGCAAAGAGCATTCCCTCTTATTAGCTTTTTTGGTCTAATGTCTATGTCATACTCCTAGACTTTAGCAATCCAAGCTCCTCTATTGTTACAACACACATCTTGCTTCGTTAAAACACTCTTTACAGTAGCATCGGGCACATTGATGACTGAATGTGAATGCAGGATATAAAATCTAAAATTCTTTAATGCTCTCACCACTGCATAAGCATGTTTTTCAACTTGAGCATACTTTAGCTCATGATTATTTAAGGGAATACTCATGAAAGAAATTGGAGCTTGCATTCCTTCTTTATTTTCTTGCATCAATATTGCTGACATGGTATGAGATGATGCATAACAATATATGATAAATTCTTTAGTATAATCTGGGTGAACAAGGATAGGAGCATTTGCAATAGCACCTTTTATATTTTCAAAAGCTTTCTTTCCAACATCAGTCCATTTAAAAGTTTTATTTCCTTTCATCATATCAACTATATCTTTCACAATCTCAGAAAAATCAGGAACAAACCTCCTCAAGAAGTTTACTTTCCCAAAGAAAGATTTAACTCTTGTTTTACTTAATGGAAGACTTAGTTGTTGAATAGCTCTAACTCTATCTAGATCAATTTTAACTCCTTCTTGAGAGACAATGTGGCCAAGGAGCTTACCTTCAGTGACACAAAACACTGATTTCTTCGGATTCAATGAGATGCCTTGATCTCTACATCGCTGCAGGACCTTTTCCAAATCTCCAAGATGATCTTTCCTCTTCTTAGAAAAGATAGTCAAGTCATCTAAATATATCACAATGATTTTATTCTTGAAATCACCAAAAGATAAATCCATAGCTCTTTGAAAGGTTGTGCCTGCATTGATTAATCCAAATGGCATTCTATTGTATGCAAACGTGCCCCATGGTGTTGTGAAGGCTATTTTATATTGATCTGCTTCATCCACCTGTATTTGATTATATCTTGAGAATCCATCTAACATGGACATCATCTTCGATCTTGCCACAGTCTGCAACAAATGATCCATGTTAGGCAAAGCAAACTTGTCTTTGAGGGAAGCTTGGTTCAGATTCCTAAAATCCACACAAATCCTTATCTCTCCATTCTTTTTCCTTATAGGAACAATGTTTGCCACCTAGGTAGAATGATGGATAGGATAAATGATCTTGGCTTTCAGCATTTTATCTATTTCTTTGAAAATTGCCCCTTCTACCAGAGGATTATAATTTCTTTGTTTTTGTTTGACAGGTGTTGTTCCAGATTTAAGGGAAATGGTATGCCTGAATTTTCCATTCATAAAATTCTTTAAATCCTCATAACTCCATGCAAAAACATCTTGGAATTCAATTAACAATTCTTTGACTTTCATTCTTTCCTCAAGAGTGTAGCATTTTCCAATGTTGATCATTTTAGGAATGTCCTCAGTCCCTATATTAATTCCATCATACTCTCCACATGTTTTTCCCTTTTTATTTCTCTCCTTTTTAATGTAAGCATCATGTTTATCAAAAATTTTCTCTAAGGAAACAACATGAGATGGAATTCTATTTTCTTTTAACTGAATAATATTTGATTTTAATTCTTCTTCTTCATTTGATAGCTGCTCCTCCCTTTGATCATTTTCAAAACACAAGTCAGCAAAGAGACCTGTTCCTTCTATGAACTATTGAATATGCTTATCATCCTCAAATACCTGCCAAGATTCTTCATTATCAGGCACCTTAGGTCTGAACATTACCTCCATTCTAAAAATTTGATCTTTAAAATCAGAATGAGGCAGAAGTAATGATGCAGATGTTGCCAATGAATCAGCTCTAGAATTTTGTTCTCTAGGCACTGAGACTATTGAGAAAGCATTCAAGCTTTCTATTTCATCCCACACTTTATTCCTGTAACTTTTCAATCTATTATTCTTAACAGCATATCAATTTATTACTTGCCTCAACCAATTTAGCATCACCTTGGACTTTGAGCAACTTAACTCCCTTTTGTTTGGCTGCCTCTATACCAAGAAGAAGTGCCTCATACTCTATTGTGTTATTAGTGTTTTTAAAATCCAATTTGTAAGCTAGACAAGTGGTTTCCCCATTAGGAGCTATCAAAACTATCCCAGCACCCGAACCAGCTTTTACATAGCTTCCATCAAATTCTAATGTCCATAACTGATTGTTCTCCGTCTGAGTTAATTCTTCATGAACATCAGAGTTGTCATAATATAGCATGTAATTTCCAAACTATGTTTCATGATATAGAATCTGGGATCTAGGATCACTTTATTTCAACACTGTATATTTTGCCTTTCCTTCCGGTTCTAACTTCACCTTTTTATTTCCTACTGGAATAACTACAAAAGACCAATCCAATTTGATTTCCCCTCCCAAGTCTTTGCAGAAACTTCTACTAAGGAGCATCCCATAACTTTCTGGAATATCTACTACAAGAATAGTGAGTCTCAATCTTTTAGAAGGATGAGCTACTAAGGTGACCTGAGCATCTTTGATTTGACCAATCAAAGGCACCTGCTTAGCATCCATAGAGTAGCACCTACCAAATGCTTTGGTTAAAGAAAATCCTAAAGCTTTAGCAACTAACATAGACATTACATTGTCTGAAGCTCCCGAATCTATGATGCAATTACTTAATTTTTTACCATTGATAAAAAGGGACACATAAAAAGGCTCTAGTCTTTGATTTGAATAGGTAGTATGAACAGTAGATTCTTCCTCTTGAAATAATCTAGGAATTGAAAAAATTTCATCAGCTGAATCCTCTCTATTAGTACTAGCCTGGTTTTTATCACTAACATTGGTATTGACATGGATGCTTTCTTTATTTTTACAACGTTCTACCAATCTTTGAAGTTGATCAGGATTTGATTTTAAATAATCAACAGGAGATATTTGAATTCTAGTTTCTTCACAAAAATGTACAATATCAAAGAAATTAGAAAACTTATCTCTCTACTCCTTTTGTGAAGTACTTGACGCTGTATCAGTATTCTTATCTGCCTTGTAAGAAGAAGCTAGATTCTTAGGAGGAACAGTGTTAGAGACTTGATTTTTAATCTTCTTACCTCTAGTCATCACGGTTAGCTGAGGTCCTTCCAAAGTAGCAAAACAATCGCCTCCATTTTCTGAATCTGATTCATACTCGTAATATAAATTTATGGAGTCGCCATGAGGAGTATGAAAATCTTCACTTTTTGAATATTCAATTCCTTGCTCTTTTTCTTCTTCCATCTGTATGTGTCTGATCATATCATCACAAGTGTTACCATCATGATCTACTCTAAGATGAAAGGCACACAAATTATGTTTTTTTGGAGGAGCTTCAATAGCTAATCTTTGTTGAGCAGTAGGGATCTGTAAATTTTTATTTCCACCTTGATATCTTGATCCTTCTTGGTAAGGCTGATAAAATGAATGGGTTGGCCTAGTGACCTATTTCTTTAATGCAATTAACTCATTTGATAACTTCTGTAACATAGCCTCTGTGCCATTTGAAGTGCTGGCTGTACTATTTGTGGAACCAACGTGAAACTCCTTCTTCCATCTCTCGGAAGCTATCATATCATCTTCCATTTCTACTGCAAGTGTTTATGTAGCATGTAAATCAGCCATGTTAGCTCTTCTTAACTGATAACCAAGTTCAGGAGGCATAGAGCTAATGTAGAATGTTTTCTGGTTATCTCCAGTTGGCGCACTGGTAGCTGGTATCTTTTTAATGAGTTTATTAAATTTGTGGATTTGAATCCTCTAATCCTACATTTGACTCATTAGCTACCCCAATTTGGGAACTATATGTATGGACAACATCAACGTCCATCTCAATAGTAGAGGAATCTAAGAGAGACTCCCATTCATATTCATGTGAATCTGTATCTGAATCTCGACTGAGATGTTTACACCAAGCATGTTTTTGATACCTTGAGGTAGAGGCTTTGATGTCACCAAGGGTAACACCTTGAATGTCATTTGTGTATTGATGTTCTTGAATAGGATCCTCAAAATGATCTTCAATAGTGGATTCTTCTTGTTCTAGGTCTGTAACTGTCAGGTTGACAACTGGAGTATTTAAATCTCCCCAAAGGAGATTGGTGGAAGGGACCCAATCTTCACACCTATCTTGTTGATTTTTCAAATTGGGTATGTAGCTTGATTCCTCATCACTATCCATTGTAGCTAGGATAGGAGTAGCTTTCTTGCTCTAATCTTCAAAACCTAGGCCAACTATTGTCTTAGATCTGCATCCAAAAAGAGCATGATCAAGTGGTTCAACCTTAGCATCTAATATGTGAATAGGAGGACCATGACCTAAGTAGCCCATATTTTTAACCAAAGTGTATCCTCTCCCATAAGCCTTAGGAGAGGGGGAGAAATTTTCATTATGCTTTTATTTTTCCTCCTTGTAGATCCAATCTCTAATAGCCACTTCTTCTTTTTCATCCTGGATGGGCACTGCGGACTCTACAACTATATCAAACAAAGTCATGGCTGAAGATGAAGGATGCATCTCTTGTGATGGTTTTCCATAGGACCTAGGTGAGACTGGAAATTTTGTAAAGGAGTCAATTTGATACCCCCCATACCAAGATCTATGGACTTGAACTTATTCTTGCACTATTCTAGAGTTGCATCAAAATTCTCTACTTCTTTATTGAGAGGGACATGAGTCCCTACTAAAATTGCATTTATAGATAATGTGCTATCCCTAGGTATATAGACTTCAACTCCATTATAGGGTAACTTAACACATTGGTGGTAGGTGGATGACACTTCTTGCATGTCATGGATCCATGGTCTACCAAGTAGGATATTATATGCTAGAGGACCAGCATCAACAATTTGGAACAAAATGTCCTTTTCAATAGGACCAATTCTGACAAGAAGGATGGCTAACCCTTTAGAACTTCTCTCGGCCTCATCATAGGATTTAATGGTAATTTTCTTTTGGGTATCAATAACTTGCTCAGAATATCCCAGAGTTTTCAAAAGACTCAAAGAACATATATTGAGCCCAACACCCCCATCTATCAACACATGCCTGACATGAGTTTTATGGATCATGACCTCAATGTGAAGGGCAAGATTATGCGGATGGCTCAAAGCTTTGTTGTCTTCTTCTAAAAATGTTAGGTAATGTGGGCTAGTGAGGTGGTTAACCATGTTCTAGAATTGGTCAACATCTATGTTATTAGGGACATTTGCTGCATGCAAAGCATCCTCAAGGATATGCTTATGTCTTGGAGACAATTCTAAGAGTTCAAAAATTGAGATTTGAGTTGGTGTTCTTTGTAACTGGTCAACAAGATTATAGCTCATTTTAGAGTTAACTACTGATTTGGTGGTGACATTCTTAGATGTCACTTGCTTGAGTTTGGGACTAGCCCCCCTAATAACCACAGGACCTTGACTTTGACTTCTAGTGGTAGTGTTAAGAGCTTGGGATAACCTTTGAGAGTGAGGCCCTCTAAGCACAATCATAGGCTCTTCATCAAATATTAGAGGAGAATCAACATCATGACCATATGGATCTGTGCTTCCCATCATATTGACACTTTCATCCATAACTTCAAGCATATTGATAACATTTTCCGCAGATGTGTATGTACAGTTGATTGCAGCCTTCCTATCTTTGGGTTTAGAGGTTTCCCCCTTATCATATTTAGGAAAAGGCTCCTTGAATGCTTTGTGGTTTGCATTAGTATCTAACCCATCAATTTGAAGTTTTCCACTCTCAATTAGATCCTGAATAATATGTTTAAGCTTCCAACAATGTTCTATGTCATGTCCAATGCCATTGTGGTACTTGTAGAAAGCTTTTTCATTCCACCAATGTGGTTTGATTTCAGGTATGTGGAAATTCATTGGGTCTTGAGGTTGTGCTAGGTTATTAGCAATAAGCATTTTGAAAACATCCTCATAAGAGTCACCAATTTTAGAGAATTATCATTTCTCCTTTTTGGGTTTGTCCTGATATCTTTTTTTATGCTCTTGTTGGTTAGAGGATGTATTAAGCTTCATACCTTGAACTGCACTAGATAGATGTAGGACACCTTGATCCTTTGGTTGAGAAGAGTCAACAACTCCATCATTGACTACTTGTTTATTTTTATTCTAGTGCGAGTTCTTTCCTTTGTCTTTATGAGAGTTGTTATTATTTTGACTATTGTTGTTGTTGCTATGTTTAGCCAAAATACCTTGCTCTTTTAAGACATCCTCTATTCTATATGCAATTTCAACCATGGTGTCGAATGAATCAAAGACCATCTTCTAAACCTCATACCACATCTTAGGGACCAAATTACTAACAATGATATCAATTCCTTCATGCTCAAGAATAGACCTAGAATAATGAGAGCACAATCTTCTCCATCTTTGTAAGAATGTAACAAAGGACTCCCCTTGATTCTATTTCAAATTGCACAAATCTAGCATGATGACTGATCCTGATAGGTTGTAGGAAAAATGTTGCACAAATTTGTGGACAAATTCTTTAAAAATTTTAACAGGAGGGGTTGTGTTGGTAAACCACTCCATAGCTTGACCTTTTAGACTCCTTGGAAATAATCTCATAAGATAGGAGTCCTTGTGGTGGAATTCAAAACTCATGGTGTAGAACTAACGCACATGATCATGTGGGTCACCATTGCCATCATATTTGTCATATTGGGGAAATTCAATTTTCCTAGGAAAATCCTTCATGCTCACACTCCTATCAAAAGGATTAGGACAAATAGAGTCAAGGTTGAAGGAACTCTTAGGGGCCATCATTTTCTCCATCATTTTCTTGATTTTCTTGATTTCCTCTTCTTGTGAGGGGCTATGTTTCTTTATTTTCCTATTCACATCAAAATTATAAGGGAACCTTGCACCCTTGTTAATCAAGCTCTCTAGGAACTTATCCTTATTTTGTTCAACATATTTCTCTACATATTGTTGAAAAAGAGGCTCTTGTTGCATTCTCATAAATTTTTGAGCCTCAAAACTTGCACTACTTCCTCCATGTTGAGAGCCATGATGAGCTCATTGGGAGGGTTGTCTTGAGTTCCTAGGAGGCATTGGTCTCCTATAGTGACCATGTTGTAAAGTCCTTCCTCTAGGACTAGGAGATCTTGAGGGTGACCTTGAATACCTTCTACCTCATGGGGTGCCCGAGGGAGTAGATGGTGGAGAGTTGTTTCCATTGTCGGTACCCATATTGTTGAATTGGGCATTAAGTTGTTGGGCTAGAAGCCTATCTTGTTCTTCTTGTGTGGCTCTTCTCTCTATGTCCAACAAGGCTCATTGTTCCTCCTCTAGGAGCCCAAATTTTTCTTCTTTTGTAGCTTGTTCATTAAAGAAGGGTTGTTGTTCTCACTCAATTATTTTTAGCCTCTCACTTGTATACCATGAGGTGGTTTGGAGTGGAGAATTTGGCCTTGAATGATTGAACAAGTTAGCTGCATTCACATGAGTGTCACAAGATTGGTTGTTTTAGTCTTCATGTTGTGACTGTTCATCTTGGTGAGCTCATCTATAATGTCTTTCGGCTTGCTGATGAGCATCTAGATATCTAGTGTTGATAGGGGGTGACTCTGGTTGATTGTCATGAGAGGATTCCCCAAATAATATGTTATCTCTATGTCATTGAAATATGTCATCAAGAGTTTGATCCATTTCTTCTCTATCCTTTTTAGTCAAGGTGTAACTCATGTCCATATTTTATTGAGAAGGTGTTAGAGAGGTACTCAACTTACTAAGGCTACTCCTAGGCTCAAACCAAACTTCTGAAGCACTCCTAGGAGATTGATCAAAGATGGGTTCTTTCCCCTTTCACTTTTGGCAAGTTTGGACTAAAGGTAATTATTCAAAAACTACTTGAGGTCATTTTCCTTGGTTCACTTGGTATCTTGTTGTAACCGACATGAAAGAAAAGACCCTTAGTGATAAGATGGCCTTATGAATTGTTGATTGTCAAACTAGGATAGTGAAAATATTCAATTGTCCAAAAGAGAAATGATGAAATAGAAAGTTGACAAAAGGTATAAATCAACACTGCCATAGTGGTGCATAATAAAATGATTTCAGTATCCTAGCACATATGGATCAGGAGGATGATTTACCCAAAATATATTAAAATTGAAATTATATGAAAATGAATTTGGACAAAAGAGTACTCAAACTCTCCAAGTGTGAAATCAAAGAATCTAAAGGTGAATCTTGTCAACAAGGATGATTCCTAACTTATCAATGACAAGCAAGATCTTTGGTGAAGTCAAGAATCACTAACTCAAGATATCTAGAGCCAAGAACATAAGGTGTAAACTGGCTTTCAGCTACAGAGTATGAAACCTACTAAAATTTGGTCAATCAAGGAATCTGAAAGTGACACAATTCAACAGGATAGTCAAAAGACTTTGTGCGACAGTTTCCAAGAAAACAGAGCGACAATTTCTAACCAAGTGATATTTCATGGTAATCAGGGTGATAGTTTCCAGGCAGGCCGCATGATATTTTCTAGGCAAATGGTGTGATAGTTGTGTAGCATCAAACTATCACATGATAATTCTCAGTACAGTGTGTGACACAGTTTCAGAATCATATGACTCTTGACCAGTGAATGCTAAAAGTCTCAGTTTTAAGGATAGTTTGGTCAAAATTTTAGTTTGAAGGTTGATTTTTTTGATTTCAATCATAGTGACAGTAGTAAATGGACAAGTTTGCAAATAGTAGGGGATCAAACATGTCTTCAAACACTTGAAACAAGGGCAAACACAACCTTTCCAAGACAAGCAATTGTGATATCAAAATTGAAAAATCCTATGAATACTACCATGATGTTGAGTATGCAAGAATGTTTACATGGGTATATCACAATGAGAACACTTCAAGCACTTTCTATCCTAAAAAGACAATGGCTCAATACTTAACAACTTGGCCCACACCTGATGCTCCATTGCCTCACACAAAGTGGTTACCCATAATAGCTATTGGCTTTGTCATGGAAGTGCCAATGACATAACCAAAGGAACATAGATGGTGAGTAATCTTAGGGTGATCTAGGTTATTCCACTTGGATCAATCCTTGCACCAAGAAGCTAAGAAAAAAAATAGGGTGGCTTCTATCTATGGTTCTTAGTAAGGGCTTCCGTTCATAGCACCCCTCTTGCTCTCCAAAGGGACTCCTTACCTTGTGGCAAGTAACAGACCTTGCGGCCTTAAGAGTACCTTAAGCATTCTTGCTTGACATTTTCCTCATGGTCGCAATCCCACAAGCTACTCACATCAAATGAAGACAAGTGCTATGTCTACCAAGGTTTTGTGTCCTTGATAGCCTTGAGATTATAGTGGGTCAGAATAGCTGGCAAAAGGCTTGTCCCCACTTGGGTCATTCCTCTTGATTGCTCAAGAGCAGGCTCGCTAAAGGATCCTAGATTACACAAAGAGTGGATCAACCTTTGAGGGTCAAGATTTCTATTTCACCTCAAGGGTGAAGAGCATACTCTCCTACCTAAAAAATTTCTCCTAAACACACCAAACAAAGATTCAATTACCCTCTTGCTTTCAAAATCCAAAGATGGGTCAAGATTTTTGTTTCACCACAAGGGTGAAGAGCATACTCTCCTACCACCAAAGAATCCCTTCCACAAGATATTATGTTCCTATGAAATGAAACAACTAGTAAATGCCACACTTGAAATGAAATAAATAACAAGCACACTTTTTTTTTTGTTTTTATGCTTTTGGGCAGCCCTGCAAAAACTGTTAGTAGCCCTTATGCATGCATTTTTGGAAAAATATTTAAGAAAAAGCACCTAAAATCACAACTTGTTAGCCCCACAATGGTTAGCAAAACAAAAATCCAAATGAAATCTACAAATAGACCCCTATTCTACAACAACAAATTAGAAATCCGAATCAAATCAAGTAAATCTTGCAAAGAAATGAGAAAAATTGCTCACTACCAGCACAAGTGATAGTATAGTCACCAAAAATATCATGTGACACTTCATTGTATATGGCTGGGACACTTTATCTCTATGCAATAATTCCTAGTACTTGCATGCAACAGAATACAGAACAATAGTGCGATTGAATGTTGTAAAGTCATGTGATACTTTAACTGGTAAAGTATCACACTGGCAAACTGTCACACTATAATATGAGATAGAAAAACTAGAGAACCAAAATTAAAGCTAAATATTGATGAAAAAATGACAGAAATGCATAAAATGTAGGACAAAACAATAGTGCTCTGCCCCATGGTGGGCACCAAAAATGTACACAGTAAATAGTGCACTTCTCTAAGTCATTACTTCCAAGGGAATCCATGAATGGGAAACCTTAGAAAGTGACCTAGAGCTCCCTATGAATGGAGTTGCAAGGATTTTAAGATTGCTCTCAGCTAGATCTATAAAGCTTGTGACCTTGCTAGTCAACCACACAATGGGAGATTCAAATGAAGACAAGGGCAAGAATGCCAATATCCCCAAGAATCAAAATGAAATGCAATGCTAGAAATGAAGATGAAAGTATGCAAACTAGGCTATGGAAATGAAAATACAAGTATTACAAAGCCTTCCTAGTTAAGATATGTGAGCTAATCTATAGCATAAGGAAACTAAGCTATGAATGCCATGATAATGAAAATAAGAATGAAGCTAAGATAGCATGTAAATGTAAAAGCTAAGAATGCTCCAAATCTTCAAAAGCTCCAAAGTGACCTAGAAAACTTGTGCAGCATAACATTAGTATTCAAAAGATGCATATGAAAATGAAGAAGAGAGGTCTTCTTTTACAGGAAATGAGAAACAATGGACGATGGAGATTAAGAGGCAAAAAATCTAATCAAGGGTGAGGCTTGAAGAAAGATCAATCCTTGTGCACAAATCTCCTCCAATGAGAAAATAAGAGTTGACTTTTATGTCCATATAAGACAAAAAGTGCTTTTTCTCTTTTTATAAAATAAGAATGATGCTTTATTTGTGAAACTTAGGATAAGAGGAAAAGTGGGGACTTTTTATTTAATAAAAGGGGAGGAAATATTCCTTTTAATTAAATAAAGACTTGGGATAAAATGGTTAATCCATGGGGTAAAATTGAATAAATGATAGAATTAGGTTTTGATCAAGGAAATTGATATTAAGTTGAAAATACTGATTCAGGTAATTGATAAATTGTTGAATGGGGGCCCAAAGTCTAGGTGACCATTTTAGGGTGCATACAGCAGTGTTGGTATTCATGGAACTTGGATGTTTTTCATCTATGTTTCCATCAATGCCAATTGGGGAGATTTTAGGAATGAATGCTGAATATATCCTATGGGGGAATATTCATGATCATTCTGTAGTAGTTGTTGCATTCATGACTATGATTATCATTGATGTCAACATAGTGATCTACTGAAGATAAGCAGAGAAGCAGATAGTGTTTGAGTTAGCACACATGGGATATTGAAGATGAAGATATGAGAAGTTGAGGACATACTCTATTATGTTCTATGAGATCATGGTTAAGAGCATAGATGGAAATTCATTTATTCATGGAATTCATGAGCATTTCAGTGGAAGCAGTATTCAGACAGTGTTCTTGAGTAGTGGTTGTGGAAATCTGATGATATCTCCTAATCGGGATTGAATCTGGTTATGCAAATTTGGATAACTATTGAAGACATGTTGTTAGTGATGTGGATGAGAGTGCAAGATTTGAGGTCACATAAGTGAAGAATTATTTTATCTGAAAGCTGACAGTTTTGTGTAATTTCTATGTAACGTGTGGAAACTTTTATTTTTTAATTTATATACCAACTCACTTGTAATTACTTGAGTGTGGTATAAAGGAAGGAATGTTTTCCTTATTGTAATGAAAAAGAGTATTGAATTGTAATATGTAATGTGAAAGAAGATATGCAAAGTACAGAGATCTAGTATTGAGATATGATGAAGCAGTTGGTGTGGTTTGGCACTGTTAGAGGAGAAGTATTGAATTATTGAGATTAGTAATCTTTTGGTATTATTCTATTGAGTAATAAAAAGATCAATTGGACAGTGGGTTCAGTGATCTTTCACCTGAAGCTATTTGGGTAGTGGGTCCTTCTATCTTCACAACTCCTAACAAAGTTAGAATCTTTTAGTAGGGATTCAAAATCTCCTAACAGAGATTCATATGTACTGAATGTATTTCATAAGACTCCTAACAGAGTCCATCCTTTCACAAGGAATATTCATATTAGTGCATCTTTTGTGGGCATCATTCCCACCAGGGTTTACTCTTTGATCAAGAGGTTCCTATTGGAAATATAGATGCAGTAACTAAGAGGGGGGGTGAATCAGTTAACCACAAAAATATTACCACTGATCCCTTAAATATCTTAACAAATTATTTACCGTGCCACTTGGTAAATATACAGAGAAATGTTGAAAACTTGATCCTTGAAGTGTGTGATAATTAAACTATTCTTAAGCATTCATCACTGATTAACTTACATGAATAAAGAAAATAACATGAACACAAGAGACACCGGATTTACCATGGAAACCCAATATGGGAAAAACCACCAATGTAACTAGTTACTATTTTTCACTCTTCTGAAGTGATGCCTGGTTAGAAGCTAACCTGATAAAAGGTTACAAAACACACTGTTAGGTGTGACCTTGTTAGAGGATTTAATCACCCTGCTAGGAGTGGCCTTGTAAGAGGTCTTGAAAAAATTCAATAGAACTATTACCTTGTTAGAGGATTTACAAAATGGTTGTTAAACCAACTCGGTTAATAGATTTTGATATCACTGCTACAATTGCTAGAGAGTAACAATGAAATAACCTGCAACTGAATTGCTGAATATAGATCTCTATTCTATTTCACTAGATCCTTACTGATCAATTAAATCTTTGCTACTCCTCAAGGATATCTGACCATCCTTCAAAATTTGCACACACCTTTCTTCAAAATAATTTTTGCATGCTATATATCTTTTACCCACCATTTGACCTTCTATATATATATGCCATTTCATAATCATTTAGATTGACAAGTTGGCACTAATAATTATTGTAATAGTTGGCTGGGATAAACAAACTGTAATAACAAAATTCTTTGAAAGGGCCGACCTTGCTCGGTAAAAATTAATCCTGAAAAGATTTCCTTCGGTGATCGAGAGAACTCGGTAACCACAGTGAATTCTGTAACATCCTTTGGAGACCGAGAGAGCTCAGTAACCACTAATTTCCTTCAATAATTGAGGAGGCTCGGTTAACACTGTTATCCTATCATGTTTCCTTTAGACACTCGAGAGAACTTGGTAGACACTAAAAACCACCTAGCTAACCGATTGAGCTCGGTAGATACTGAGAACCGCTTAGCTGACCGACTGAACTCAGTAGATACTAAGAATTGCTTAGCTGACCGACTAAACTCAGTAGATACTGAGAATAATAATTGATATGACATTTGTGTGACATCAAAGACAACACATAGCTAATCCAACAATGTCCTTCAGACAATTGTATCCAACAATCTCCCTCTTTGGCATTGATGGCAACACAACATGTCATAGCATAATGAAATTTTATAGATAAACCAAGAGTAAGAAACATATCCTTAGCTTCATTATGATTCCCATCATCTTCAAACTTCTTTCTCTGACTGAGAACTCTCCCTCTTAACTTCTCAAATTATTCTTCTTAGAAATTTCTTGAAATGACAACAAACTCTCCCTCTTTGACAACACATGCCAAAGATAACTTACACAGTTTTGGTAAATATCAATGTACCTTATAAAATGATTCATATGCAATGATTCCTTGACTATGCTACATCAATTGATTGATCTTCAACATGTTTTGGTTGATGCATCACTAAAACTTTATTTAGTGAACCTCGGACAGGGGAGTGACCCCTAACTTGCCTCTTAGATACAAGAATGCATCCTTAGGTAGTGGCTTGGTGAAGATATCTGCAATTTGTTCTTTTGTATGAATACATTCCAATCTGATTTCTTTGTCCTGCACCAATTCTCTGACAAAGTGATATTTAACTGCAATGTGCTTGGTTTTGGAATGCATTACTAGATTCTTTGAAATATTTATTGCACTTGTATTATCACAAAACATAACAACTGGTTCTTTGATCTCAACCTTCATGCCTTCCAAAATTTGTTTAAACCATATAATATTAGAGTAGTTTACTGCTGCAGCAACATATTTTGCTTCTGTTGTGGATTGGGATGTGCAGTTTTGCTTTTTACTAGTCCAAGATACTAACCTCTTGCCAGGAAAGAATGCACCACCACTTGTACTCTTTCTGTCATCAATATTTCCTGCCCAATCAGCATCAGTAAACACTTTTAAATCTAGATTGCCTCCAAATTTATACCACAAGCCATAATCTTCAGTTCCCCTTAAATACCTCAAGATTCTTTTGATTTCCATCATGTGATTTTCTCTAGGTTTAGCCGAGAATCTTGCCACTATTCCAACTGCTAAGGCAATATCAGGCCTTGTGTGTACTACATACTATAATTTTCCAATCATTGATCTGTATAAGGTCTGATCTACTTCTTTTGAATCATCATCTTTGGTAAGCTTTAGTCCAGTACACATGGGTGTACCAACTAGTTTTGAATCTTCCATACCAAATTTCTTAAGTATTTCCCTGATATATTTAGACTGAGTAATGTAGATACCATTTTTGTTCTGTTGAATCTAAAGACCAACAAAGAATTTTATCTGACCAAACATAGACATTTCAAATTCTTTGTTCATAAGCTCTAAAAATTCTTTGCACTAATCATCATTTCCTGTAAACACAATATCATCCACAAATATTTCTGCCAAAACAATTTTGTTATCTGATCCTTCTTTGATGTATAAATTGTTGTTGTCATTAGCCCTTTTGAAATTAATCTGAGTAAGATAGTTATGTAATCTTTCATACCATGCTCTAGGAGCTTGTTTCAGACCATACAATGCTTTGTGTAATTTGTAGACCATATCCCTTTTGTCTGGATCAATAAAACCTTTAGGTTTCTCAATGTAGACCTCTTCCTCAAGAATACCATTGAGAAAAGTAGATTTGATATCCATCTGATATACCTTAAATCCTTTATGTGCTGCATATGCAAGTAAAGTCCTCACACCTTCTAATGTTGCAACAAGAGAAAAAGTCTCTCCATAATCTATTCCTTCTTCTTGAGAATATCCTTTACATACCAATCTTGCTTTGTTTCTTGATACTTGACCATCTTCATTCAACTTATTTCTAAATACCCATTTTGTCCCAATTACATTTTTATCTTTAGGCCTAGGTACAAGAGTCCATGTCTTATTTTTCTCTATTTGCTCTATTTCTTCATTCATAGCCTCAATCCAACTTTCATTTTCTAATGCATCTTTGACATTTTTAGGTTCAAAATCAGCAAATAAACATGTAGCTTTTAGTTTACTTCCTGTCATAGTACCATCTGATTTGTTTCCAATAATCTGATCTGGTTTATGATGCTTTCTGATGTACTTGGCTAATACAAGTTCCTTGCTTCCTGAATGAGTTATATTGTCATCTTCTTCATCTTTAGGTTCAGATTGCTCGGGCTCGGTAGATACTTGCTCGGTAGCTTCAGACTGAGACTCGGTACTTTGTGACTCGGTCTGAACTTCTTCTTGTGACTTGGTTACTATACTAGGCTCGGTAGATGTAGTCTCCTTACATGTATTTGGTAATGTATCAGGTTCGATGTAAACAAATTTTCTATAGTCCTCTGGTTCCTTTTTGCTTTCTTCTTCAATCTTTTCTACAAACTCATCAATTCTCACATGTGCACTTTCTATGATTTTGTGAGTAGACAAATTTAGACATCTATATGCCTTACTTTTGCAAGAATATCCCAAAAATATTCTTTCATCACTTTTTACATCAAATTTTCCTTTTCTAGATTCTTTCAAGATGTAACATTTACTACCAAATACTTTTAGGTAACTTACATTTGGTTTGTAGCCATACCATAGCTCATATGGAGTCTTGAATGTGTCTTTTCTCAGCTATACTCGGTTCAAGGTATGAACTAAAGTGCTGATAGCTTCCTTCCAATATTTCATAGAAATATTCTTTTCAATCATTAGAGTCCTTGCACAATCCATGATAGATTTGTTCCTTCTTTCAGTTATTCCATTCTGCTCAGGAGTTCTCGGGGATGATACCTATCTTTTGATTCCTCTTTCAATGCATAAATTATTGAATTCATGGGAGACGAATTCACCACCTCTGTTTGATCTCAAGCATTTTATTCTTTTTCCTATTTCCTTTTCTACTCTTGCTAAATACCATTTGAACTTCTCAAATGCTTTAGACTTTTCTCTTAAATACATAACAGTCATCATTCTAGAATAATCATCAACAAAGAGAATAAAGAATTTTTCTCCAGTATAGCTCTTAATTCCAATAGGTCCGCATAAATCAGTATGCACAATTTCCAAAATATCTTTAGATTGATAGTTTTTACTTTTGAAACTAGACTTTCCCATTTTACCAATTTGACAATTCTTGCATAGACCAACATCAGGTTTCTTCAAAGTGGGAATACCTCTTACTTTCTTGAATTTGCTTATTTTTATCATGTTGTCAAAATTTACATGACATAACCTTTTGTGCCATAACCAAATTTCTTCAAATTGAGCAATAAAACATGAGTAATCATCAAGATCAAGATAAAATAGGTTACCTTTGGTTTGTTTGCCTGATCCTATCAATTTTCCTTTGTCATCCAGTAGTCTTGCTTTGCCATTCATGAATTCAACCTTGAATCCAATGTTGATTAGCTATGCTACACTTAGAAGATTATGCTTTAGTCCTTCGACCCAATATGAATTATCACATATAAGTTCTTTGGTTAATGAAATTCATCCCTTTCCTTTTATACAACAGGGTTCATTATTTCCAAACCTTACATTACCACCATCAAAATTTTCAAAGTGTTCAAACTTGGTCTTGTCACCAGTCATATGATGTGAGCATCCACTGTCTATAATCCATGTATCATTCTTGCTTATATGAGAGATAATTGCCATCTCAAATTCATCATTATCAGATTCATCTTTTACAGCAATGAAAACAATTTCTTCTTCACTATCATCCGAATCTTTAGCTAAGAAACATGTTTTCTTACCTTTATCCTTGAATGATTTGAAATTTTTCTTGCCATTGTACTTGTAATTTTTCTTCTCATCTTTGCTTTGCTTGTTTGGACACCTAGCTGCAATATGACCAATTTCTTCACATGAAAAATAGATTAAGGGAGTTTTACCTCTGTATTTTCCTCTGCCTCTTGAATACTTCTTTGCAAGTAATGCTTCAATAACTTCAAGATCGCTATCAGAACTTTCCTTTGATTCTTCTTCACTTTCTAATTGGATTTTCTTCCCTTTCTTGAGTGAAAGTTTGGCCTCAAAAGCTGATTCAATATTTTTAGAATTTGGAACATAGTTGTCATAGTTATCCAGTTCAAAGGCTGTCAATCTTCCAACTAAGGCATCCAAAGTTATATTGTGATTTTCTTCACATCTTCTTTCTTGAATAGCAGAAACTCTTATTGCATAAATAGGGAGTAGTGTTCTAAGAACCTTACTTATGACTATTTCATCATCAATTTTTCCTCTAGAAGCTCTGATTGCACTAACACTTGTCTTGATTCTTTCAACATATTTTGCAATGTTTTCTTCTTCTCTCATTTTCATTTGATCAAACTGTCCTCTTAGGCTCTCTGCTTTGGCTCTCTTCACATTGTCATCACTTCCATAGATTTTCTTCAGCTTGTTCCACATTTCATGAGCAGTTGTGCAGTCTTTGATTTCATCAAATTCTTCATAGCTAAGAGCTGATGCAATGTCTATCATCATAGTGTTATGGTTCTTCTTCTCTGCAATGTCTTCAACAGTTAATGTGCCAGTAGGAATTGTATATTATTGATCAATATATTTGCATCCTGAATCACCAATGGAAGCCAGATGTAATCTCATGAGACCTTTCCATGCTGAAAATTTATTTCTGTTAAGCCTTGGAATTTCTCTTTTGTAAGACATCCTGATCTTTAGCTTAGGTCCTTGAAACCCTTCCTGCAAGCACCAAAAGCTCTGATACCAATTGTTGGAAATATAGATGTAGTAACTAAGATGGGGGGGTGAATCAGTTAACCACAAAAATATTACCACTAATCCCTTAAATATCTTAACAAATTATTTACTGTGCCACTCGGTAAATATACAGAGAAATGCTAAAAAATTGATCCTTGAAGTGTGTAATAATTAAACTGTTCTTAAGCATTCATCACTGATTAACTTACATGAATAAAGAAAATAACATGAACACAAGAGACACCAGATTTACCATGGAAACCCAATATGGGAAAAACCACCAATGTAACTAGTTACTATTTTTCACTCTTCTGAAGTGATGCCCAGTTAGAAGCCAACCCAGTAAAAGGTTACAAAACACACTGTTAGGTGTGACCTTGTTAGAGGATTTAATCACCCTGCTAGGAGTGGCCTTGTAAGAGGTCTTGAAATAATTCAATAGAACTGTTACCTTGTTAGAGGATTTACAAAATGGTTGTTAAACCAACTCAGTTAAGAGATTTTGATATCACTGCTACAATTGCTAGAGAGTAACAATGAAATAACCTGCAACTGAATTGCTGAATATAGATCTCTGTTCTGTTTCACTAGATCCTTACTGATCAATTAAATCTTTGCTGCTCCTCAAGGATATCTGACCATCCTTCAAAATTCTCACACACCTTTTTTCAAAATGATTTTTGCATGCTGTATATCTTTTATCCACCATTTGACCTTCTATATATATATGCCATTTCATAATCATTTAGATTGACAAGTCGGCACTAATAATTATTGTAACAGTCGGCTGGGATAAACAAATTGTAATAACAAAATTCTTTGAAAGGGCCGACCTTGCTTGGTAAACATTAATCCTAAAAAGATTTCCTTCGGTGACCGAGAGAACTCGGTAACCACAGTGAATTTTGCAACATCCTTTGGAGACCGAGAGAGCTCGATAACCACTAATTTCCTTTGATAACTGAGGAGGCTCGGTTAACACTGTTATCCTATCATGTTTCCTTTAGACACCCAAGAGAACTCGGTAGACACTAAAAACCGCCTAGCTGACCGACTGAGCTTGGTAGATACTGAGAACCGCTTAGCTGACCGACTGAACTCGGTAGATACTAAGAACCACTTAGTTGACTAACTGAACTCAGTAGATACTGAGAATGATAATTGATATGACATTTGTGTGACATCAAAGACAACACATAGCTAATCCAACAATGTCCTTCAGACAATTGTATCCAACACTTCTCTAGTCAACATATCTTGTGTTATTGTGTCATTGTGTATGTATATCTTTCTATGGTTGTTGATTACATTGCTTACATGGTTGAAATCTATTGAAGTTGATAAAAGTTGTATTTATCAAATAACTGATTCATTGCCCCCCCCACCCTTGGTGGACTTTACTTTCTAACAAATTGATCTTCTTTTCTTTAAATAAACTGGTAAATTGGAGCTTTTCTTATCCTATCAGGGATTGAGCAATGTGAACTAGTTGTGGAGATTCTATTGTTCCTAGATTGATAGGTTTTTTTGGCTTAATTAGTACCAAAGATCTCTCTTGAAAATGATCTAGGAGATGTTAGAAATAGGGAATATTGAGGGGGGGGGGGTGAATCAGTATTCTATAAAGTTTTCCTTTTTCCTAGTTATGGATATAACATATTAACTTGATACTTTCATAATAGAGTAAACTAAATAACATGCATAGCAATAAATAAAATGAACTCATAACACATTATTTGTTCTCGAGGAAACCCTGGCCAAGGAAAAACCCCAGTGGGGATGGTACCCATAGAGATCCACTAATCAAAAGTACCCTATTAAGGATGTTGACCCTATTAGGAGCCTATTACATACATATAGTGTCTTAGTCCTGATTAAGGGACTTTAGGCCTTGTTAGAAGCTTGAACCTTGCTAAGAGTTGGTAGAATACAAAATGATTACAAGATGAGCCCACTGCCCAACAAGTAATGTACAATAGTAACTGATTACAAAAAGGGCAAGGTATATAACCTTTCACTACTACCAAATATCTTTTCTATTCACTTTACAATTTTGCATGAATATCTTTTGCATATCACTTATTACACTCTACTTTGCATTACATATCTCTTACATTTATACAAGTTATTAGGAATAATAACTTTTACAGTCAACTTTACAATAACATAAAGCTTTACATAAAATACATATTAATTCATTCTCCTCAAGGGTTAACATCTAGGATGTCTTCCCTAATATTATTAAGACATTATTTTGATAAAGAAAATAATCCCTTAACTCTTTACTTGTTATGTCTTCATTCTTTATCATGTCGGCTTCATCTCTATCTCTAGTAATACTGCAATAACTTCTTCCATACATGTCGTACATAATAGCACTCTCAGGTGAGTCTTCAATATGCATCCTAGTATCCATGTTCAAGTGCGCAAGCACTGAACTTACTTCTATTGACATCACCAATCAAAATTGTCTCTGGTTATACTGGAAAAATACTGCTGACACTTAGACAATTTTGCTCTACACTCTATCATACTTTCTCTCTATCATATGTGGTCTTCATATAGATCATATGTTGTGATAATGACAACATATAGATATCTAACTCATCCAAATTTCCAACAATCTTCCCCTTTTTCATTGGTGGCAACATATGAGAAAATTGGCTAAGTCTCAAAAACTCAAAAAACTCAAAAAATCAAAATTGTGGCCATAGCAAAAATATATCTTTACTATCCTTATAACTCCATATATTTTATCTATACTCCCCCTAGGAATATAATTCCTTATCATATATATCAATATATGAATTTTCTTCTATCACTCCCCCTTTGACAACAATGACAAAAAAAATGTGCCAAAACTGTGTTCTTCAAAAAGAGTTTACCTTGATTCAAAATTGTAGAGTTGGTAGGCTTGCAACACAATCTGCAAAGTTCACTTTTATGCTCTCTATCTCTTTCTCCCATGCCTTCTTAATGGTGTCTAAAAAATTGAGTAGTGCACATAAACCATAAGATGTGATCTCACATGCTTGAAGGTTTGCAAAGTTAAATTTCTCATAAGATGTCTTGGATGATAGACATTCTTCTAGTTGTCCTTTAAAAATTCTTATCTTGATTGAAATGTGCTCTCTTAGAATAGTAAATCTTCTCAATTTCCTATCTTTTTCATCATTGAGAACTCTTATTTCATCATTCATTTTGCTAATTCTTTTCTCAATATCCAGTATCTTCACATTAGGGCTAGCTAATAGATTTACCTCTGATTGAATTTCTACCTCTTAAGCTTTGATCTTCTCAGCTACTTCTGATACAAGGTTTTATGATTTTGTACACTGAATGTACAAAGCTTTACCTCTATCCAAATTCCTTCTCAAATCCTTGATACAAACATCTAAATTGTTGATATCATTTCTGATATTTTGACATACATCATGGAACATTTTAGCCTCATAGGCTACCTGATCCTGTACTATAGCAATATCTGTCAAGTTAGTGAATTCATTATCAAATGCCTTCATAAATTCTCTTGCTTTTACTTGTGGATCTGCCTTTGATATTTGATTATTAAAAAGACTTTGTAACTTCTCTGTTACTTCCAGTAATGATCCTTCAAGGCCTTTCACCTTCTTGTTTTTTCCAATAATTTTATTTAGGGATGAGATCAATTTCATTTGATCATCATCATCAACTTCTTTCCCAAGGTTAGCAAAAATAGATTCAATCTATGGTTTCTTTGCTGCAATCTCTGGGGTAGGACTGATTTCCACTTTGCTTGGTGTTTCCTTTTGTCCTTGAATCTCTGTACTTGAATTTCTTCTTCATTCCTTGTTTCCTTTCCTTCTTCTCCAACTGACCTGTCCTGCTCTTCTAAAGTCAAATTGTCAACAATGTTCTCTAGGTTACTAAAATGATTGTCATCACTATCCAAAGTAATATGAGTACCTTCCACATTCATGGATTCATCTACAATATTTATTGATGGTGGAGAGGGGTCTTTCTAATGTTCTGATGCACTTTGTTGTTTACCAATACTTGATGTCATTACCTTTATCACTGCTTCTTCAGTTTCCTTATTTATTTCTTCATAATTTCCTCCCATTATCAAAATTTTCCTTCATTTTGTTCTCAGGAGAGTACCAAGTTCTTTCATTATTTCTTTGATGTGGTCTTCATCTCTAATGTCACATTATTTCCTTATAAAGTTTTATTTGATTTTGTTATCCTCTTTAGCTGCTCTCTGTTTCCTATTTAAAAAATTCTCATTTTTATATTTCTCAACTATTGCTTGAGGGATTCTTGACCTTTTCTTCATTAAGTTCTAAAATTTTTTGATAACCAAAGTTTCACTTTCATCAACTTTCTCTACAGGGTATCTTAGATACACTTTCTTAATCTTGTCCATGGTGGTTCTATTATCATTGTAGTCATCTCCAATTGTAAATGGAAATCTTTTCAACAAATGAAAAAACATGTATGTAATCAATGAAGAGAACTTAAACTGAGAATTCTTAGTATTCTTCATCTTATCAAGATTCTCAAATAACTGAATTCTTAAAATCTCACACATGTCCTCTTGAACTTTATCAACACACATTAAATATGTTGCATGCATCATTCCAGCTACTATGTCATCCTCTCTTTAGTTAGCACAAAACTTAGATGTTAAGATCTTGCATAAATACCTAACATCATCTTGTTGTATCTTGCTAATCACTATTCCTCTACCATTCTAAGATGATTTAGTATTGTCCAAAATAGTTTTCCTCACATTCTTCTCATTGAATAGTATAACTCTAGACTTTGACAAACTAGTTACCTCATGGATTAGGTATGTTGTTATGTCAATAACTCTATCATCTAGCCAAAACTTTCCATTATGTATTCTACTCAGAATCATTTATGTGCATTCTTCATCATCAAATTCATGTTGTAGAGAGTACCTTACGATTTCATTTTCATTCAAATATTTAAACCCTACTTTCAATGACATATCTTGGTTATATAGCTTCTCATACTCCTTAGTAAAATCACTTTCACTAAGGGTTTCAAGTTTGCATCCCAAGTAGCTTCTAACATTCTCTAAATGTAGAACTCTGTCTGGTACAGATGATAATGCTAGCTTAGGGTCTTCTTCCAAGGGTTCTACTAGTTCTCTTTTAAGCTTAGGTCTAATTCTATCTCTTATACTATGAATCAATGAAACATCCATATCTTCTAAAAATTCTCTAACTAGCTGATAGATTCACTTAGTAAAATACCTTAATTCCATGATTTAGGGCTTTGCGTAGATCCGGCATGAAGTTCTTCACCAAATCTTTGTAAACTGCTATCAATCACTGCTATATTGATCTCCTTGTCACTTGAATTCACTTTAATGATCAAATAATACTGATCATAACCTTTTAACCTTTCAATCTCACAAGACTTTGACATCACATTCAATTCTTTTGCCACTTCTTTCCAAAAAGTTGTTCCTGCGTTCCTGCAAAACTTCAAACTTCTTGCAAACTCGAATAACTTCATATTAGCTCATGCGCTCTTAACCATAGCATAATTACATCATATACTACCTTAAATTAACTCTGCAAGACTTAATTCATCCTATACTAATTTCTAGACTATCCTAGGTTCCTATTCTAATGCATTTTTCATGAATTAAGTACTTTGAGATGGGTTAGGAAGAGATTCATTCTTACCATTAGATACTTCACCTTTCTGATTACCTTCTATGCTAAATGTGTCTCCTTGATCTATGCCTTTAACAAATTTCACTTCTTCTGAATTACTACAACATCCTTTCTGACTGTTGCTTGCATACTCATTTCTCCTTGTGTAGTTCCTGTTGTAAGAATTTCTCATGTTGTTCATCCTGCAAAATCTTTTTGTATTACCAAATTTGTTGCATATCTAACAAACTATTCCATTGCTTCCATATCTCAGTCCTGACTAGTTGATTTGTGATCTGCAATTCTTGGCAATGTGTCCAACCTTGTTGCATCTGTAACATACTACTCCATTTCTTCTATTCATATCTTCAGTAGGTCTCTTATCTACATTTTTAGTATCTCTAAACATTCTACTATTAACATTATCGTTAGATCTAGGCTTCTTAAATTCAATAGCTCTATGTCCAAAACCATGACAATTATAACAATAACCATTAAGAGGTTTAAATTTCTTACCTATGTAATCTTTCTTCACATGACCAAAATTATTACATGTAAAACATCTACCATTAAATTTTCTCTGTGTACCTTTAGGTGATTCTTCTTCTTTAGGTGGTTCTTCTTTAGGTGGATTAGGCATATCCTCAGATTTGTTAGCTTCATTAGATTTCTTTTCATCTATGTTCTCTAAAGCTTTCAGATCTAGTTCCTTGCTTTCATCACTTACCTTAAATAAGTTAAATCCAAGACTAGTTTTATCATAGAATGGCTTTTGATAAGACAATTGTTCATCAATCTTCTCTCTGGTGGAATATAGTCTTTCAAGTTGTTGCTTAGACTGGGTCAGTTCACCTTTCACAATTGTATTATACTTTTCAAGTACAGCATGCTGTAATTTGGTTTTCTCAAGTTCAAATGTCACTTCACAAAGTTTTTATTTCAAATCTTCATTCTTAGATCTCATATTTTCTTCATTCTTACTGATTCCATCTTTCAAACTTAATTTCAGATTTTCTATCCTTAATTCATGTTTAAGGATCTCATTTTCTTTTTCAAAATTTTCATCACAATCTTCAAATTGAATTGTAGATTCCTTTTCTAATTTTAGTCCTTTAAGCTTATCTTTTAGCTTCTCAATGAGGTTCTTTGCATCACCATATTTTCCTTTTAGAGTATCTCTTTCTTCATTAAGAATATCAATCTATTCAAGAGATTCTTCAAGATTATTCTATAGTTGATCCATATCAATAGAGATCTTACTCAAGCTACTAGGCTTTATCTGAATGATTATTTTTTGAGTAACTAAGCTCTGATACCAATTGTTAGAAATAGGGAATACTGAGAGGGGGGGTGAATCAGTATTCTACAAAGTTTTACTTTTTCCTATTAGAATAACTGAGAGGGGGGTGAATTAGTTATCCAGTGTCCCAAAACAAAATTTTTAATTCAAAACATCTTCTTTGATTTTGGCTTGTCGATAAGAAATAATAACTCTCACTGTCTGTTCTTTTACCGATTACCAGTCTAATACTTATAATAGTTTACCGATCAAATCTAACATGTAACATGCAAAGTATGATAACAAACAAATATCACAATTAACACATAACATAATAGATTTAATGTGGAAACCCTATAAAGGGAAAAACCACTTGGGACCAGCAACCCAAAATTGTTCACTCTTCTGAAGTGAGGTCGGTTAAGACCCAACCTTGTTAAAGGTTATAAACACACTGTCAGGTGTGACCTTGTTAGAGGATTTTAGACTAGAAGTTATCATCCAACTAGCATTCACTATGGGGTTGATAGGATAACAATGTTCATTCTATGAATGATACATCATAAGACTTTCAGAGTCCACTCGGTTAAAAGATTTAGACTGTATACAATGGTTAAATATGTAATAGTAAAATGACCTACCTTAATACAACTTCAATTGCAGATTACAGATCAATATTTAGTCCATACAAATCCTTTTGATCAATAATTCACTTCAAATTCAATACTATATCAACTTACTGTCTATCGATACTAGCTCTCTGTAGCTCGATAATTGTTCTACAGCTTGGTTCTTACTAACCAGTATGATTAGAATGCATGAAAACCTTATTCACATGATAATCCTACAACTTCTTCTTCTTCCATCTCTTTCATAAAGAAATTTTCTTCTCTTATATAGATGAGTAAATCATTTTCTTCTCCACCATCAGATTTTGCCACTTAATCACATTCATATATTTTTCCACTTAAAATTTTCTCGATACTTATGTCAATAACATGTTTCAATCTTCTCCGTTAGATCTTCATTGAATTTTGTCAGCCGTTAATCTATGTAACAAACATTATCTATTACCTCGATGTTATACTCTTGCCAGCTCATCAATCTTATTGGCTAAACTAATCATTTAATTCATTATGTCCTCCTTGGTAAACAAAGAATGCATCGGTGAACACTGCTTAGTTAATATTGCGATCGGTATACATACACTCCGTCGGTGTATACTAGAAATGCTTCATTTACCGACAACATTTATTTTTGTCTTTCAGCTCTATACTTCATCATAAATGAATGAAACATAATGAAGTCAATATCATCAAGTCATAGACTCATCAACAAGTTACTCAATGTGTTCCTTATCCTCATCTATTTTGTACATCTTTCCTCATGTAGATTTCTCTATTCTTCATTTCTTTTCTACTTTTCTTCAGATGTCTCGGTGTAGTAACTTACAAGATAAGTGTTGTCAAATTAGTTGACATCAATGACAACATAATACTGATTTAATCATATTACATATCTAATCATCAACTTCTCAATGATCTTTAATCACATATTCTTCAATCAGATTCCAAATCAGTTGTAGTCCAACAATCTCTCCGTTTGGCATTGATGGCAACTCAAGTAATATGAAATGTACCATACACATACCAAACATACATTCTACAACTTTGTGAACAAATTTTGTAAGTCGAATAGACTTAATATGTTTAATCACCATGTTACTGAACCAACATTAAGTAATACAACTTTACCATTATGTAGTTGTGATCTTTTCAGTTCTCCTATTCCTACTTCTGTTCATTGTAACTGATCTTCAATACTCTGTCTCATTCAGATTGTCTCTCCCTTAGATAATTGCCATTGGTGTATTTTGTTTATCTCTCCCCTTTTCATTTCATATGGTTTATCTCTCCCTTTGACAACAATGCCAAAGAAACAAATAAACAATTAGTTCTATCTTCCTCTGTAACTCTGAATACTGATATCTCATCGGTTCAAGTTCTCAAACTTAATCACAACCTTGGACATGATTCAAAGTGTGAACTATGCTACATCAACATGAATGATCTTTTGATAAAAGTAGGCTGATGCAACAACTAGATCACCTTAGTGACTGATAGACAGGGGACAGACCCCAAGTCTAGTCCTCAAGTATTCAAATGTGTCCTTTGGTAGGGGTTTTGTAAAAATATCTGCAAGTTGTTCTTTAGATGTAACAAATTCTAACTTAACTTTCTTCTCTTGCACTTTTTCTCTTAAGTAATGATACTTAATAGATATATGCTTTGTCTTAGAGTGCATCATAGGATTCTTTGAAATATGAATAGCACTAGTGTTGTCACAGTATATAATCACCAGGTTAGTGATTACCTCATTCATTCCTTCCAACACTTGTTTCATATATGTAATGTTTGAATAGTTAGTAGCTGTAGCAACATATTTTGCTTCAGCTATAGACTAAGAAATAAAAGCCTTCTTTTTACTTGTCCAAGTTACAAGTCTTTCACCAAAGAAAAATGCTCCTTCGGTGGTTCTTTTTCTATCATCCACATTTCCAGCCCAATCAGCATCAGTGTAAATTTTCAGTTCAAACTTCCCTTCCTTAGAATATCATAATCCATAATTCTCTATTTTCTTCAAGTATCTTAAGATCCTTTTTGTAGCTATCATGTGTGATTCTCTAGGGTTAGCAAAAAATCTTGCAACAATTCCCACAGCATGTGCTATATCTGGCCTATTGTGAACTACGTACATTAACTTACCAATCATGGATTGGTAAAATTTTTGATTTACCTTAGTATTTTCATCCTCCTTTGTCAATTTGCATCTAGTAGCCATCGGTGTTCCCATAGGTTTAGCATCTTCCATGCCAAATGTCTTCAGTACTTCCTTTATGTATCTAGACTGTGTGATGAATATGTCATCACTCTGCTGAATCACTTGTAGTCCAAGAAAGAACTTAATCTCTCTGAACATAGACATTTCAAATTCCTTTTGCATTTCATTAGCAAATGCCTTGCAGACAAGATCTAAGCCACCAAATATAATATCATCAAAAAATATTGTAGCAATGATAACAGTATCATTAGTATCACCTTTCACATACAAATTATTGTTTTCACTTGTTCTAACAAAACCAATACTTAACAAGTATGTAGTCTTTCATACCATGCTCTTAGTGCTTGCTTTAGTCCATATAAAGCTTTATGTAATCTACATACCATATCTTTATTGTTGGGATCAAAAAATCCTTTAGGTTGTTCAATGTAGACTTCTTCTTCAAGTATGCCATTCAAAAACGTTGACTTCACATCCTTTTGATAGACTTTGAATTTATTATGTGCAGCATATGCAAGTAGCATTCTAACTCCTTCTAATCTAGCAATAGGTGCAAATGTCTCACCATAGTCAATGCCTTCTTCCTGTGCATATCCCTTGCATACTAATCTAGCTTTATTTCTTGTGACTTCACCATTTTCATTCAATTTATTCTTGTATATCCACTTAGTACTGATAACATTCTTATGTTTTGGTTGAGGTACTAAGGACTAGGTTTTTTTCTTTTCTATTTGTTCTATTTCCTCCTTCATTGCATTAACCCATTCTTCATTCTCTAATACAACTTTCACAGTTTTAGGTTCAAACTCACAAATTAGACATGTACCTTGTCTTATTTTGCTTCTGGTTTGCATTCCAGCATGTCTGTCTCCAATGATTTGTGTTTCAGGATGATGTCTTTTGACAAAACTAGCCAAGACTTGATTTCTCCTTTCTTGTTCATCCTGCTTAGGGTCATTTCTTTGCTCGTCAGATTCTTCATGTTCATCAGTTTGTGGTGCCTGTTGTACTACATTATTTCCCTACTGACCGGTTGTTACAGCTTGCGGTGTCGGTAGATACTCTAGATGTTCAATGTAAGTGAATCTACCATAATCTTCTAGTTCCTTTGTACTTTCCTTTTTGTACTTTTCATCAAACTCATCAACACGAACATTAGTTCTTTCAACAATCTTATTTGTAGCCTTATTCAAACATTTTTATGCTTTACTTGTAGTGGAATATCCAAGAAATATTCCTTCATCTCCTTTAGAATCAAATTTGCCATTTCTCTCATCTTTCAAGATAAAGCATTTACTTCCAAAAATTTTGAAATAACTTACAATAGGTTTGTGTCCAAACCATAGTTCATAAGGTGTTCGGTTGGAGTCCTTCTTTAGTTGTACTTAGTTAAGAACATATACAGCTGTGCTGACAGCTTCCCTCCAATATGTTTGAGCAACATTTTTTTGTATCATCAATGTTCTAGCACAGTCAATTATAGACCTATTCCTTCTTTCAATAATGCCATTTTGCTGAGGTGTTCTCGGTGCTGATACTTGCCTCTTGATTCCATGCTCATTGCAAAAGTTAGTAAATTCATCAGAGATAAATTCACCTCCTCTATCAGATCTTAAGCATTTTATTTCCTTTCCATTTTCTTTCTCTACCTTAGCTTTATACCACTTAAACATTTTGAAAGCTTCAAATTTCTCTTTCAAGAAAATAATAGTCATCAGTCTAGTGTAATCATCAACAAAAAGAATAAAATATCTATCACCAAAACAACTCTGAGTTCTCATAGGACCACATAGATCAGTATGAATCAACTCAAGTATCTTCTTTGTTGAATAGTCTTTTCTTTTAAAACTAGACTTAGTCATCTTACCTTTTTGACATTCATGACACATGGCATGATCAGGTTTTGTCAAGTTAGGCAATCCTCTAACTCTTTTCTTTCTACTAATCTTGATCATGTTGTCAAAGTTCACATGTCATAACCTTCTGTGCCACAACCAAGCATCTTCATCCTTTATTAACAAACAAGAAGACTGATCCATATCAAGATATAATAGATTACCTTTGGATTGTGTACCAGTTCTGACAAGTCTTCCTCCATCATCATAAATCTTCACCTTTTTGCTCTCAAAAGCCAGTTGGTGGCCTAAATTGTTTAGTTGAGCCACACTTATTAGATTATAGTTTAGTCCATCTACCCAATATGCATTTTCACATTGTAATCTATCATTGATCATCAGTACCGGTCATATGATGTGTGTAGCCACTATCTATAATCCATGTATCATTTTTGCTTACTTTAGAGATCAGTGCTATCTCTTCATGTTTCTCTTCCTCTTCTGAGTCATCTTTCATAGCAACAAATACAACTTCTATATCATCATCAAAATCAGATTTAGTTTCAATATCTTCGGCTATGTAACATACCTTTTTTCCTTTTTCATCTCGATTGTCTCTGTTGTTGTGTCGGTAACCTATATTGACTCTTCTCTCATAGCTTCCTTCAGATCAGTCTTTGGATCTATCATCATCTTTCTTTTGTGGACATCTAGCAGTGATGTGACCAACTTCTTTACAGTTAAAGCATACTAAAGGTAGCTTACCTCTATACCTTCCTTTTCCTTTGGGCAATCTTCTGGCCATAAGTGCTTCAAGCTCATCAAGTTCATCATCGGTATTGTCATCACTATCATAATTCTTACTATTCCTACTAGACTTTCCAATCTTTAGAGAAGACATGAAAGCGGATTCAATAGAAGGAACAACACTGTTATCAAAATTGTTTAATTCAAAGGTTCTAAGTTTACCAATCAGAGTGTCAAGAGTGAGGTTGGATGTAGCTCTTGTTTCATGAATTGTAGAAATCCTGATTGCATAAACTGGTAGCAAAGTTCTACGAATCTTGCTTATCATTGTTTCATCATCAATCACTCTATCAGATGTTCTAATAGCATGTACCACCTCTTTGAGTCTATTTGAATATTGAACAATGTTCTCACCTTCTTTCATTCTCATATCATCAAATCTGCCTCTCAGATTTTTAGCTTGGGCTCTTTTGACATTCAGATCTCCACTGTATATTTGTGCTAGTTTATCCCACATTCCTTTGGTAGTTGTGCATGTCTTGATATCTTCAAATTCAGTGTTGGTATAGGCAGCAACAAGTTCCATCATAGTAACATTGTGTTCATGCTTATGCTTTAGTTGATCAATAGTTAGGGGACCAGTGGGTGGTTGCATGTAGCAATTTTGCATCAGATCTAGTGTTGTGTTCCCAATTCTAGATATGTGCAGCTTCATTCTACTTTGCCATACTACAAAGTTCTCTTTATTTAGTTTTGGTACTTCCCTCTTATACATCTTGAGACCTTTATGCTTAAGTCATTAAAATTCTGTTCCAAGCAACCAATGCTCTGATACCAATTGTTAGAATAACTAAGAGGGGGGTGAATTAGTTATCTAGTGTCCCAAAACAAAATGTATAATTCAAAACATCTTCTTTGATTTCTGCTCATCGGTAAGCAATAATAACTCTCACTATCTATGCATTTATCGATTACCATTCTAATACTTATAATAGTTTACCAATCAAATCTAACATGTAACATGCAAAGTATGATAACAAACAAATATCATAATTAACACATAACACAAGAGATTTAACATGGAAACCTTGTAAAGGGAAAAACCACCTGGGACCGGCAACCCAAAATTGTTCACTCTTCTGAAGTGAGGTCGGTTAAGACCCAACCTTGTTAAAAGTTACAAACACACTATCAGGTGTGACCTTGTTAGAGGATTTTAGACTAGAAGTTATCATCCAACCGCATTGACTATGGGGTTGATAGGATAACAATGTTCATTCTATGAATGATACATCATAAGACTTTCAAAGTCCACTCGGTTAAGAGATTTAGACTCTATACAATGGTTAAATATGTAATAGTAAAATGACCTACCTTAATACAACTTCAATTGTAGATTACAAATCAATATTCAGTCCATAAAAATCCTTCTGATCAATAATTCACTTCAGATTTAATACTGTATCAACTTACTATCCTTCGGTACTAGCTCTCTGTAGCTCGATAATTGTTCTGTAGCTCGGTTCTTACTAACCAGTATGATCAGAATGCATGAAAACCTTATTCACATGACAATCCTGTAGCTTCTTCTTCTTCTAGCTCTTTCATAAAGAAATTATTTTCTCTTATATAGATGAATAAATAATTTTCTTCTCCACCATCAAATTTTTCCACTTAAAACTTTCTTAGTACTTGTGTCAATAACATGTTTCAATCTTCTCCGTTAGATCTTCCTTGAATTTTGTCAGCCATTAATCTATGGAACAAATATTATCTATTACCTCGATGTTATACACTTGCCAGCTCATCAATCTTATCAGCTAAACTAATCATTTAATTCATTTTGTCCTCCTCGGTAAACAAAGAATGCATTGGTGAACACTACTCGATTAATACTGCGATCGGTATACACTACACTCCATCGGTGTATACTAGAAATGCTTCATTTACCGACAACACTGTTTTGTGTCTTTTAGCTCTATACTTCATCATAGATGAATGCAACATAATGAAGTCAATATCATCAAGTCATAGACTCATCAACAAGTTACTTAATGTGTTCCTTATCCTCATCTATTTTTTACATCTTTCCTCATGTAGATTTCTTTGTTCTTAATTTCTTTTCTACTTTTCTTCAGATGTCTCAGTGTAGTAACTTACAAGATAAGTGTTGTCAAACTAGTTGACATCAATGACAACATAATATTGATTTAATCATATTACATATCTAATCAGAAACTTCTCAATGATCTTTAATCACATATTCTTTGATTAGATTCCAAATCAGTTGTAGTCCAACATTTCCTAGTTATGGATATAATAGATTAACTTGATACTTGCATAACAAAGTAAACTAAATAACATGCATAGCAATAAATAAAATGAAATCATAACACATTATTTGTTCTTGAGGAAACCCTGGCCAAGGGAAACCCTGGTGGGGATGGTACCCACAAAGATCCACTAATCAAAAGTATCCTATTAAGGATGTTGACCCTGTTAGGAGCCTATTACATACATATAGTGTCTCAGTCCTGATTAAGGGACTTTAGGCCTTGTTAGAAGCCTCAACCCTTCTAAGATTTGGTATAATACAAAATGATTACAAGATGAGCCCACTGCCCAAACAAGTAATGTACAATAGTAACTGATTAAAAAAAGGGCAAGGTATATAACCTTTCACTGCTTCTGAATAGCTTTCCTATTCACTTTATAATTTCACATGAATATCTTTTTCATATCACTTATTACACCCTACTTACTTCGCATTACATATCTCTTACATTTATAAAAGTTATTAGGAATAATAACTTTTACAGTCAGCTTTATAAGGACATAAAGATTTACAAAAAATACATATTAATTCATTCTCCTCAAGGGTTAACATCTAGGATGTCATCCCTAATATTATTAAGACATTATTTTGATAAAGAAAATAATCCCTTAACTCTTTACTTGTTCTGTCTTCATTCTTTATCCTGCCGGCTTCAGCTCTATCTCTGGTAATACTGCAATAACTTCTTCCGTACATTCTATATAGAATTTCACTCTTAGGTGAGTCTTAAATATGCATCATAGTATCCATGTTCAAGTGCACAAGTACTGAACTTACTTCTATCAACATCGCTAATCAAAACTATCTCTGGTTATACTGGAAAAATACTACTAACACTTAGACAATTTTTCTCTACGCTCTGTCATACTTGCTCTTTGTCATATGCGGTCTTCATGTAGATCATATGTTTCCATAATGACAACATCTAGATATCTAACACAGCCAAATTTCCAATAGGATAATATCGAGACTCTCATTCTTTGGCTCCTCTAGGTGGTTTTCACCATCAGATACATATTTTTCTTTTACTCTTTTTGAATCTGATACTGCCACAATGTGGTTTTCACCATCAGATTTCTTTTTCTTTTTTTTCTTCATTTTTAGAATGAGAAACTTGATATCCCCCTTGGTCATGCTTATGCTCCTTATACTAGTGAAAGAGGTAAAAGGTTCACATGCATTTAGATAACATGATATATTATAGTCATTGTCAAAATATAATAGGCTTGTGGATATAGGCTCAGTCCAGTCTATTAGCTCAGGATGTATTAAGGACAAAGATGCATTAGGTTTAAAAGACAACACCACATTATTAACAATGTCCTTAACTTGTAAGAAAATTTGTATCAATTTTTCTTCTAAAGAGATGTTAAGATAATTAAAGTCATTATTGTTATTATTAGAGTTCATGTTAATGTTATGTGAATCTAACTCTAGTGACCTAGAATTAGAACTCTCTCCTTCTTCCATTTGAAATCTAGGAGCATATTTATGTACCACATGTACTTCTATGTCCATCATGGCATCAGAGAGTATATCACATTCATATTCATATGATTCCACTTGACTATCATATGAGACCCCTAAGAAGTGGGCAATAATCATAGGTACTTCATCTTCCTCATCAACATTGTTCTCTTCTTCTTGATTCTCTCCCTCCTACAAAGGTTTTTGTGAAGATGTCATGTTTGGTTCTTCATCAAAGTGAGGTGTGTCAAGAATAGGAGTGATAGCAACCGACTGCCCCTAGATAGGATGTATTTAATGTAGTTCTCCTTCACATTCTTCTATTTGTTCTCCTTCTGATTCTTGTTCAAGTCCAAGATTAGCACTAAGTTTTGATAGTGGATCTCCTTGTAAGAGTAGTAACCTTTCATACGAAATAGGTTTTCCTTATACTTATTCCTCATTGTCTAAATCTCCTAACTTTTCAAACACTAGACCATCTTCCTCTATGGGATGAGATGTCATTTCCTTGAAGCCTACTCCAGTTTTGTCCCTAGGGTTTTTGAAATCCATATGTATTGGTTCCATGAGTCCCTATTGGTTTTGGCACAATGGTCCCTTTCCTTTTTAACCCATTTGTTTCATGATATCATATCCTTTTTCATACTTTTTAGTGGCTTTCTCTACATTCATGATATTCCCATCTTGTTCCTTCTCTTTATATAGCCATTGTAAAACAACTTTTTCTTTCACCATCCCTGTTCCTTCATGGATTGTTAAAGTATTACTTTAAGGAGGTGTAAATTTAGATGAAGGTTTCCCTTGAGATATAGGAGATATTGGGAGATCTCTTAGGGACATCAAAGAATCTATCTTGTCTTTACCCATTCTTGTTTCTTGAATGTTGACTTTCTTGGAAAAGCTTCACAAGACCATTTCTTTGGAGGTTTCTACTTTTTTAGAACTTTCCTTGTTATGTGGGATCATGCTATATTCTTTCTTGATAATTTTACAAGGATATGTTGTGTTAGCCAGATGGTTACCTCGACTCCATTGTGAGGAAAATTTATGCATTGGTGGTAGGTAGAAGGTATAGTTTGCATTAAATGAATCCATGACCTCCCAAGAAGAATGTTGTAAACAAGTGGTAGGTAAAGAACTTGGCATATCACATCTCTTTCCACTAGTCCCACTCTAATAGGTAAGACAACCAATCCTTTAGAGGATCTTTCTTCTTCATCATAAGCTTTGATGGTTATCTTTCTTCTTGGATCAATTGCATGTTCAGAAAATCCCAATTGTTTCACCAAATTGTATGTACATATGTTCAAATGAGTGACTCCATCTATCAAGACACATTTGATATGGTGTTTATGAATGAGGACTTCTAGATGCAAAGGTTGATTATGTGGTTGGTTTAAAGACTTATCATCTTCCTCGAAGAAAGACAAGTAATGCAGAGAACTTAAATGACCAACCATAGTTTTGAATTTGTCCACATCCAAGTATTTAGGTACATTGGTATTAAGAAAGTCTTGATCAAGGATCTCTTGATGGATCAAAGAGATTTTTAATTGCTCCAAATTAATAGAAATTTGGGCTAGTGTACACTGCAACTAGTCTACTAGATTGAACTTTGAAGGTAATGCCAGTTGTTTGGGAACTATTGTTGTAATTGGTGGGTTTGAGGTTGAAGCCCCTTTGAGAGTGAGCTTATCTTGACTCCTCGTCACAACATTAGAGGGTTCAATTTTATCTTGTACTCCTTTAAGAGTAATCATATTCATGGACTGTCTCCAAGGTTCCACCATATGAATCATGTTGTCATTATCAGTATAGGTGTAATTGATTTTGTTACTCTTAGAGGATTCACCTTTTTCATAATTAGGTAGCGGGGTTTGGAATTATTTATGATCATTATTGGTATGATGACCATCCACATTGACCTTTCCTTCTTTAGTTAAGTCCTAAATGACATGTCTCAATTTCATGCAGTTATTATTTTTATGTCCTTTATTGTGATGAAAATCATTGTAATCATTATCATTCCACCACCTTGGTTTTACTTCTGGTCCCCATGGTTTGAAATTAGGGATTGTGATAATTTTTTTATCCAAGAGTGACTTCAAGACCACTTCTAGTGTGTCTCCCAAAGATGTCAATGTCCTCTTAGGCCTTGATAAACAAGGCTCATTCAGAGTATTAGGTTTATTAAAAGCTTTATTAGCCATTGGTATTAGTGTCATATTCGAGCTCTTGTTAGCTTGGAGACTTGACGTAAGATTGAACACTTCTAATTTTGGTTTTGTGTTAGGAGTATCCACAACTCCATCATTAACCACATTATTTTTCTTATTTCCATACTTGTACTTATATTTATTGGGATATTACTTGTCCTTGTTTTCTTTATAGATAGTTAGTTCTCCTTTTTTAATTAAGACTTCTTCAATCTTAATAGCACTATCTATCACTTTATCAAAACTTGGTGGACCTTGTAGTTGTATAGGAAATTTCATTTTGAGTACCAAGTTGTTGATGAACATTTCCATCTTTCCACTTTTAGGTATTTGTCAGGAGTATCTTGTGAATATCTTCCTCTATCATTATAGGAATGTCAAGAATGATTCTCCACTTTTCTATTTTGTATTGCATAAATCCAACATGGTCACAATGTGTTGGATATTGTATGAGTATTGTTGGATGAATTTTTCCACTAGTTCCTCAAATGTTTTGATACCTATGGGTATTTTTTAGAACCATTCCATTTCTTGTCCACCCAAACTTCATGGAAATAACCTCATTAGATATGGTTTTTCATGCATGAATTTTGTACTTAATGTGCAAAATTCCCTCACATGGTCTTGAGGATCTGAATTGCCGGTGTATTTGTCATATTTGGGAATTGTAACATGTTGAGGAAATGGTATCATCTTTAGGCCCTTATCAAATGGAAAATGACAAATGTACTCCAATGAATATTGTTTTATTAGTTTTTCATTTTCTTTCTTTAAATCTTGTATTTCTACTTGCATGGCAAGAAACTGTCATGTTAAAATAGATATAGGACTAAGATATTTTTTTTGTTTGAGTTGGTTTACATCATAGTCCTTGGGTAATTTTACTCCTTGTGATGCAAGTTCCAAGAATTATTTATCTTTGTTCTCATCTAACGTTCTTTCAAGGATTTTTTGGAATTTTGTTTCTTTTCAAAGCCCTTTGATATTCTTGTTTGGTAGGGTCCTCATCACTGTTAGAGTCATAATGTGCTTCTTGATTTTGTTTTGCCTCTTGATTATTTTATTCATCTTGGTCATTTTTTTTATTATGTCACTCTTTCCAATGAAACTTGTTTTAGTTTGACATATTGGGAGTGTTAGGAGTCATTGTATGGGTAGTGCTAGGAGTAGCTCCAAATAAGGGATTAATATGTGAAGTTTCCTTTGTTCAAATGTCAATAACGACACTTCATTTAAGAATGGATTTATTTGAAATTTATAAGACTTATGTCTTGTACTAACCATGAAAACTTGATTAAGAAATTTTGAGTGTCCTTATATGTAAGTGGGTTTGAAAGTGAGTCCAAGTGTGTTAGTCCAAGGTTGCAATTGTGGGTTTGAAATGTTTTAGGATCCAATGTCAAAGGGTTAGAGTGTCTTGTCAGTGAGTTGGGAGTCAAGTATAAATGGAGTTGTGATATTTGAAAGCTCTAGTGTCTAAGGGTTAGAATGCCATATTTGAGTGTAAGATAAGAAAAGATGGGTTTATGATAGGGTTTGTAACATTATCCCTAATAGAGATCCTAAACCAACATTTTCAACATAATAAACATGAATTGTAAATGATAAACATTAAGCCCAGATCCATTATCAATTAACGTTCAATGAAGGATACTCTGATTGATAGAAACATAAACCATAAGAGCATCATATTAATTCTGCACCTTAGGAGAAGGTAGATCATCATTAGAAAACACAATAGGAGGTACATAAGGCATAGTATGCATGTATTCCCAAATAGAATGAATGTTGTCTTGATTAGGAGGTGAAGTAGTAAGAGTAGATAAATCCTTTTACAATGCCTCATGATATTTCAGGGAAGTTTGAAGCAATTCCCATAAAGATATATTAGTAGGAGTAGCATGTAATTGGTCAACCAAGTCATACTACTTAAAGATAGAAGGAAACCTAGGTGCTTGAGGAAGCACAAGTTGAGAAAGCGGTAAAGAAACCAAAATAGTAGGCTGAGGTTTATTTCGTGTGCGATAAGGATGTGAAACATAATTTGTGTTATCAAAGAAATCCATAGGATCTCTAGGTTCACCCTTAATTGTTATTCAAGGACATCCTTTTACCATCAATAAAGGTTTAGGATATATCAGTTTAGGTTTATCAATGTTGAAAATAGTGGAACATGAAGGCAACCATGCACACACCCTATGGTAAAGGTAAATTGAAGAAGTTGTGGAGGAGAATGAAATAGGAATAGGATCAATGGAGATCTCATTCAAACAATTTTCATCCTCACTACCATGTACCGCATTAAGGGATCTATCCTCTTGTGCAATAAAATCCTCATCAAATTATTCAAAACAAAAATCATACATGTTGAACACAAAGTAGCACTACAAGCATGAAAAATGTAAATATTTTTGTATTTTTTAAGGAATTTTGCAATTTTTTTGTATTTTTGAAATATAAATGAAAGAGCATAAAACAATCTACTTTTATAAATATGCGAGATCTAACAGAAGATGCAAATCTAACACCAAAAAGAAAGAGTTTTCATAAATGGGTTCACCAACATTTAAGATAAGAAAAGATGGGTTTATGATAGGGTTTGTAACAATAACCCTAATAGAGATCCTAAACCAACATTTTCCACAAAATACACATGAATTGTAAATGATAAATAATGTAAATTTGGAAATTCTTGAAATTAGATAAGATTAAATGCATACCTCATAATAAAGTTGATTTAGAAATACTTATTTTTTGGTGTCTGTGTTTAGTTTTGGGAAATTCTGCAACCAGATCTGGGATAGGAAAATAGAGATGGAGAAAACCCAGAAAGATTTTTCAATTCTGAGGAAGGTCAACCTTGACCCAAGGACAGGGGTAAGATCCTACCTCGTGGTACAATCTTACCCCTAAAAGTTGACCTTGACCTACACTGCTCCGTCGAAAATTCTTTTCACAGATCTTGGAAGTTTGGTGAAAAGAGTACTCAGATCTTCTCTACAACTCTTGAAACAATGACTGTAGATATCTGAAAATGGTGTTTTGGGGTGGCTAAATAGGTTTTTTCCTTACTCAAAACCCCATTTTTGTGATCTCCACCTCCACAAATGGTTGGATGTAATAGAATATGTGTGTGTATTGAATGTGTAATGCCAAGATCTAATCTTCTAGATTGAAAACCCTAACATGAATTGATATGAGAGAACAATGCATAGATTTGAATATGATAAGAAAGTATACCAAGCCCCCAAGGCTAAAGTACTCTCAGAAAACTCATAATCTGTAATTGCTGCCCCATTATTGTATCTTTCAATGCTTGAATGTTGAAAATGGCGGATCAAGGAAGAAGAGATCTTTTTTGCTCCAAAGAAATGTCCACAATGGTTTGTCAAAAAATTCTTAATATCAACAAGGACTTGATCTTCTATGTCATCCTCTTGCAATCTTGTATCATCAACTCATCATCACTTGCTTCCTTCAATTGATTGTGTCTCCACTTGAAGCTTGCTTGATTTCACTTGATACTTGATGAAAATGAAGGCAAAAGTGAGTGTTTATATAGAGATTTCAAGGTGAGGCTCCTCGGGAAATGTAAGGGCCCATAATTCAAATTTCACCTTGAATTATGGTCCAATCACAATAACCAACTAATGAGGGAAAATAATTAATTGAATTCCAAATTAAAACCCTTCCACATTAGGATTCAGAAGCCCAACATTGATTTTGAGGTCCTCCAGGACCAAAAGTTTAAAATGGGGATTAGATCCCAACAAAGCTCAAGGATGACCTTGACTTTGACCTAGGTAAAAGTTGACCTCAACCTTGACCTAGGTCAAATTTGACCTTGACCTTGACCTTGACCTAGGGGTCCATATCTAGCTAGTTTTGAGAACAGGAGGTCCCGAGGATGCCTAGAGACTTGGAAATGATGACAGAATAGGGAAGAGTGCCAAAAAAGGGCAAAAAGACCTATGATGAACATGATGAAGGCTAGGAGGACCTATACCTAGATCCTACCTATAAAATAGAGCCATAGAGAAGCAAAATCAAGGAGGATCCTAAGGATCCTAACCCTAATTTCACCTAGAATGAAGGAACCAAGTGCAAATGCATCCTAAATGTAAATCTATCATGATAAATGCACTAAAAGAGTGTGTTGAACCTATCAAGATGGAATTTCTTCCATTTTAAGATAATACAATGAGCTAACTTGATTGAATATGATGTGATGAAGACTACACGACTTGACCAATGCCAGATATAGACCAAATAAGGAGGTAAGGTACACTCAAGAATTAACTCTCATGCTTGTAGGTTTACTGGTTCTAATGATAGAATTTGACAAAAGGCTCAAAAGGGTACTCAAAAGTCAAAAAATCAAGTTTATAATAGGTGCAAAAATACTCTCGATCCCAGAGACGACACTATGAATGCGACCTCCAGTTAATGGACCTAGATGCAACTCAAGAAATATTGTATGTGATCCTTAATCTGAATGTGACCTAGGGTATACAAGATGCGATCTTGGATTTACCATATGTGATCCACAATATGGGGTGCAATACAGGAAACCAAATATGACATTCTAATGGTTAGTTTGAGGAAAATTCTATCAATTTTGCAAAAAATTGTCTTATCTATTTGATTCTAGGGAATTTCAATTGTCTGAAAGTGTTTGTGATTTTTTCAATTAGGGGTTTATCTTGGATTGTATTTCAAGCATATCAAGAAGATTTGTTTTTAAGACCCACAAACACATCTATTTTTCTCTAAACTTGGTAGAGATTGGAAATGCTTGTTCATTAACTTAGGAACTAATGAAGGGTCACACCACCCTTACCAACTCATAACCAAAGACATAACAACATCATGGAGACAAAGCGAAGAAAAAATACTTTACAAAGCATACATTAATACTTAAAAATTATTACAACTTGAGAAATCTTACAACATGAGAACTTCTTCCAAATATGAGATCTACAACATGAGATCTTCCACATGAGAGCTTCTTTCACAATACAAGATCCTACAACTTGAGAGCTTCTTCTCCAATAGGAGATCCTACCACTTGAGAGCTTCTACAACTTGATCTTGCTTATGAATGCTCCTATGCCTTCTTTATATAGGCATTTACCACCTAAGATATTACAACACAACCAATGTGAGATAAAAGATAGATGCAACTACCTTGATACAAATATTAAATTTTAACCCAATTAAAATTAAGCACCACCATGTGGGCCAATTAGAAAATTACATTGCCTTTGTGGCCAATAAGAAAATAGAAAGGTGTAACTACCTAGCAACAAATATTAAATGCAAAAACTTTCTACAAATTTCTAAAATGCCACCTACACACCTCAATAAATGAAATGATTTTTATTTTTTATTTTTTATATATATTTTTTATTATTATTTTTTTCTTTTAATCCACCTATGCACCTTGGTAAACGAAATAACTTTTTTTTTCTTTCTTTCTTTCTCTTTTTTTTTTCTTCTTTTTTTTCCATTTTCACCACTTTCTCTCTCCTTCAATTTTTTTTATTTTTTTTAATCATGCCCCCTTTTATTTTGTGATGCAAGATACTCCTCCATCAGACACTCAAGGTAGGAAAATTTTTGTGAATATGGATTCACAAAACTAAGTAGCCGCTACTGATATTTTTTTTTTCTTCTCTTCCAACACCAATTTGGAACAAGTATCCATTACTGATAGATTTCATTTTTTCTTCTTTTCCAATACCTAGTTGGAACAAGTATTTGCTGCTGACAATACTTCTTTGCAATCAACTCCATCCAAGTGTAACTATCATTCTCCTCCAATCTTGTAGGATCTAATGCACTTGTAACAAACTCTATAGTATAATACAAGTCTTCTTTTGCATACCAAACGTCACTTGCAAGGTCCTCATATAAACTATTTTCATTATCTTTCAAGTTCATCTCAAAATTAGCATCCCATGATTCATAAAAATTTACCTCTTTCACATCTTCATCTTTGTTTTCTTCATTCGTGTCTTCAACAAGGCATGTAATGACTTCTTTTCTTTGACCTCCAACAAAGACGTTCCACTCTTCCTCAACTGTTGCAATCTTCATTAATAAATCATCTTCATCAATTTCAAGTTCATAAATCTTTTCATCTTCATGCTCTACCTCTTCTTTTGTATCACATGCATGATACTCTACTGTAACTTTCTTCTTTTCTGCATCCAAAGAATTGTCATCATCTCTTTTCTAATGAATCACTCTTCTTTTTTTCAACTCCGCTTCTAATTCAGCCACTTGCTTCTTCAAATCTAGTATTATGGCTCTTGTCTCTTCTTGATATCTCTCTAATTTTCTCAAGTCTAGGAATTCTAAGAATCCATCCAATCACAAAAGTCATCTTCTTCTTTCTCTTCTCCATACTCACATCCTCTTAAGGAAAACTTCACCCAACCCAAGGTCCTGGTGCAAACTACCTCACAGTTGGTGATCTATCTACACACTCATGAACTCCCGCTCTCTTAAGGAAAACTTCACCTAACCCAAGGTCCTAGTGCAAACCGCCTCACAGTCAGTGATCTATTTACATAGAAACCCTAATCCATGGTCCTGGTGCAAACTGCCTCATAGTCGGTGATTTGTTTACACACTCAAAAACTCTCTCTCAGATACCACTTAATGAAGGGCACAACTACTCTGATACCACTGATGAAGGGCCACAACCAACCTTACCAATTCATAACCAAAAAATATAATAACATGGAGATAAAGAGAAGATAAAATGCTTTACAAAGCATACATTAATACTTGAAAACCATTACAACTAGAGAGATCTTACAACATGAGAGCTTTTTCCAAACATGAGATCTACAATTCAAGAGAGATCTTACATCCTCCAAGCTTACAATCCAAGAGCTTACAATCCCCAAGCTTCTTCCCCAATACAAGATCCTACAACTTGAGAGCTTGCAATGAGAGAGCTTCTATAACTTGAGCTTGCTTATGAATGCTCCTATGCCTCCTTTATATAGACATTTACCACCTAAGATATTACAACACAACCAATGTGGGATAAAAGATAGATGGAACTACCTTGATACAAATATTAAATTTTCACCCAATTAAAATTAAGCACCACCATGTGAGCCAATTAGAAAATTACATTGCCTTTGTGGCCAATAAGAAAATAGAAAGGTGTAACTACCTAGCTACAAATATTAAATGCAAGAACTTTCTACAAATTTCTAAAACACCACCTACACACCTCGATAAATGAAATGATTTATTTGTTTTTATTTTTTTATTTTTTTTATTTTATTTTTATTATTATTTTTTTTTCTTTTATTCCACCTATGCACCTTGGTAAATGAAATAACTTTTTTTTCTCTTTTTTTTTTCTTTCTTTCTTTCTTTCTTTTTTTTTTGCTTCTTTTTTTTTTTTTTTCATTTTCACCACTTTATCTCTCCTTCAATTTTATTTTTTTTAATCATGCCCCCTTTTATTTTGTGATGCAAGATACTCCTGCATCAGGAATACACTCAAAGAATCCTCAGAATATGATAGTCCAACAACACGCAATGGATGTTGGAGGCCATATTAGCCAAGTAGTAAGGTCAATAAGGGGTCAATATGATAAAATTCTTGGGGCAATTACTATTTTCCTTGTACAAGCATTACCAACCTTTCAGAGCTAGTCTGAGTGGTTTCTAACTTAGGGTTCTTTATGAAGGCATTAGTTCATAATTATCTCCCATAATCTCGCAAGTGAGATTAAGACCATAAGCCCTACGAGTACTCAAATCTATGTAGTCTCACAAGTGAGATTTAAGTGGCTCCACTCTACAAAAAACCCAAGTATGTCAATGGAAATGATCAAATCAAGGTTCCAATGACAAGATGAATTATGTCTTCCTATATTTTCATCTCAAGGAAGCGTATTTATTATATTGAGGTGGAAGGGATAGCTTCTACTTGTCCTTAGTTGGGTCATTCCTAGGAGATTTTTACCTCAACTGACAGGCCCTCTAATTAGGATTGCAATAAATGAAAAATATATAGATAATTTATAAGTCCAGATTTGTGATTCTCCATGAAGGAGAAGAGCATAATTTCCTATCTCACATAGTTTTATCCCATCAAACACATTATATGATTTTCTAATGAATGTATGTACATATATGTGCCCACTTGTAGCGAGTAATTTTTATCTAGATATATATTAATTTTGTGTACATCATGGCTTCTAGTGGTTCGGAGCCTAGCATTCATAATAGTCAGGCATCATGAGCTTCCTCATACTAGCATGGTACCCCCCACAAAGTAGAGATAGTCATAGAGTTGAGACTATCTCTAGGATGCATGTTGTTCTAGCTATGTTAGAGCGAACGTTGCAGAATAATATTACTCTCCCGGATAGGGATAAATTGACATCCATTCATACTGATCTTATGAGTATGTTTCAAAAGGTTGAATCATACAATCCATATGATGATACATTTATTGATCCTTTTTAATGTAGCCTCTGTAGCACTATCACAAGGATTGTAGGTTGGAGGATAGTTGATTTAGATGTTTATGTTACTCAAGTTAAGAACATGTTTGGAACCCATTACATAGATAAGAGGGTGGTTAGAGCCTACAAGGTCACAAAATGTAAATATGACTTAGTATCCCTATTTTTATATCTAAGATGGTTGGTGGCCCATCATATGTGACCCCAAAAGGATGAGGTGCCCCTATATTTATACAAACAATTATTTTCATAGTTCCATTTTGGTTACGATGTTGATTACATAGATTTACCTCCACATGCCTATCAAGGTCAGGGGAGATATCAAGATAAGTGTAGACAATCCAATTTACCACAACCCCCTACTAAGTGGGCATTGGTGGGTCAAAACCTTTTGGTTCTTCCAAAATGTTTGGAGACCTACACTGGAGTTGGATGGATTACAACTGAGGATGCACACATAGATATGTTTTTTAGCATTTCCACCATCAAAACTTAGGTCAATGAGTTATCACTTGACCATGTGGGTAGGTACATGCTCGGATCTTGAGTGAGCATAGACATTGATCCTTCTAGTCCATTTTACGATCCTTACATCTGATTTGATATTCCCACTGCAGATGAGATAGCATGACTACTAGAGGATCATCTGTGCAAAATGAGCTCCATTTTAGTGAGTGATCTCTTGGAAGCTTACCAGAGGATTTCTACATTCCATGGGGTTCCTCTGTGTAATATTCCTACATTCATTCAAGGAGTACATGGTAGATTCTCCATAGGAAATAGTTGGGGATAGGGAGATGGAGAGGTAGGTACCTCTAGATAGGATGACATCTAGATACATCCTACATCTCCATGATGGGGTGTGGATGATCTTACACTACCTCCGCATCATACATAGGCTCCCCTGTAGAAGACAACTACAACCTCATAATTTCACAGTAGATTCTCATATTTTCTAAGTATGGATGAGGCCAATTATCCCAATGCAGTGTCCTTACACTCTATTGAGTTATCTAACATTAGACATGCATTACAACAGGTAAGAAACCATTTAATTTCAAGATTCAAGAACAATCAAGTAATTGTATATTTATATAAATTTATTTGAACCTGGTACAAGACACTACAATGGGTGTTGCATATGGAGATTTAGAGGAGCTTGCTGATTCGATTCATCAGGATACAGAGGTAAAATAATTTAAATTAAATAATTTATTTGTTGAATTTAAATCTACATTTCCAAAAAAGCTCAAGACATTATATTAATTATTTTTAAATTTTTACATTTACATGTATAGACTCAGGTCCACCAGGAGGAGGATCCACACAAGGCTGGAAATCTAGCACATGATGGCAGTCATTGATGTTTTTGAACTATATGCATACACATGTAATTTATACATATATTTAGATTTTCATGTGACATTGATTTTGATCTAGTACACATACATTTATTTATTTCTTACAAACCTCTTGTTTTACATTGATATCTAGACATTTACATTGATACATGTTTTACGTTGATATCTAGACATTTACATTGATCAATACATGTTTTTTACATTGATATATAGGCATTTACATTGATACATGTTTTATGTTGATCTATAGACATTTGAATTGATACATGTTTTATTTTTGTGATCTATATGTACATGTGACATTTATGTTTAAATTGATATTTGATGAGATCATGTAGTTTATACATTTGTTTAGAAAGATATATAGATATTTGAACTAAAAATAAATTCAGTGCACATGTGTAGAAGTATGTTTATCTAGATACATTTAAAGAAAATTTCAATTTAATTGAAATCTAATATAAACTAATAAAAATATTCAGATCAATTAATTGAAAACTAATTAATCATTGTAACTGAACAATCTAATCAATCTTTAAAATTAATCAAGCTAATATGCACCCTTAAGCCCTATCTAGATCAATTAATTGAAACCTAATTACATTCAATATGTAGACATATGTTTGTCTCTCTAGATGTACATTTAAAGACCAAATTTCAATTTAATTGAAATCTAATTTTTCAATCTAATATACACTAATAAAAATTTATCTAGAGATCAATTAATTGAAACCTAACTAATCAATCTTTAACTGATGTTCAATCTAATCAAGCTATTTATATGACCCCTTAAGCCCTATTATGCACCCTTAAGCCCTATCTAGATCAATTAATTAAAACCTAATTGCATTTGAAATATGTACATACATATGTTTATCTCTAGATGTACATATGTAGACATATGTTTATCTAGATCAATTAATTGAAACCTAATTACATTCAATTGTAAAAGTTTATATTTTGAACTTGAAAATAGTTTGAAACCTAATCAATCTAATTGAACAATCTACTTGATCAATTTATTAATCAATCTTTAAACAACCTTAAAATTGATCTTTAAAATCAATCTAATCTAATTAATTGAAAAAAGTATAGAAAGGTCTAATCAATTAAAATTCAATTTACCTAGAATCAATCTAATCAATTTCTAATAAAAAATTATCTAGAGATCAATTAATTGAAACCTAATTAATCAATCTAATTGATGTTCAATCTAATCAGTCTAAATTAATCAAGCTAATTATATGACCCCTTAAGCCCTATTATGTACCCCTAAGCCCTATCTAGATCAATTAATTCAAACCTAATTACATTCAATTGTACAAGTTTGTATTTTGAACTTGAAAATAATTCATAATCTAATCAATCTAATTGAAAAATCTACTTGATCAATTTATTAATCAATCTTTAAACAACCTTAAAATCAATCTTTAAAATCAATCTAATCTAATCAATTGAAAAAAGTTAATTGAACTTGGTCTAATCAATTAAAATTCAAAATAGGTTTAATCAATATACATTAAATCTAATCATGAATTTAAAATCACTTATAGTTTGTACTTTAAATATGATTTTTAAGTATGCACAAGCTAGATCTATGAAAACACATTAACATCCTTTAAGTTATAGCTCTTGATACATGTAGTCTAGATCCTCTCTATCCTATATTATCTCCAAAAGCTTTTCATGCTCTTCAATAGGCAACTTCCACTTTTGGTTTCCACATGACCCTTTTTTTGGCATAGTTTCAAACTCCAATTTTGTTGCTATAACCAAGTGACTATAATGTACAATTCTCTATCCAAGCATGTATCCAATAAACTGAACTCCATTTTTGTCGATCTTAGCTTGTTGATAATAGGTGCCTTCAATAAAAACTGAACTAGTTGGATATTATTGTCCACCACCATCAAAAATTTCTTGTGGTAACTTGTATTTTTATTTGGTGCATCTTAGTAGATAATAATCTACACCTTCTACATTCTCGAGATCCGCAACCACAACAAAATAATCACTTGTACAATTTATATGTACAAAAATGAATTATATATAAACCTAATAAATTATATATATAGAAACACACACCTGTAATGTAACTAAATTAGAAACATGCACCTATAACAACTAAATTAGAAATACATTCATAGTCAGCTAAATATATAGGATCATGGATGTCTATGTCATTGTCATCATCTTCATAAGGAGGCATTCTGATTAACTCTTTCTAATCCCATTGTGAAACACATCCATTTGTAATATTGACACATTGACTCATTGTATTGGTGTTAAGACAATCCTAACAAAAGAATGATTTATCTCTTAGTTGAATCAGTGGAGGCTTGTGTTGTCCTGTAGACATCACTTGATGTAAACTTCTAATTCCAATAATTGATTGACAATTGTAAGGATTGGATCAATTGATATCTGGAAAAATTACAAATTTTAAATAAATTAAAGTTAGATCTCAGTTCAATTATGAAAAATGTGAAATGCATGTACATGTTGTATGCTATGGGTATATGCACAAAGATGGGAGACCAAAAAGGTGCCACATTCCTTTTTGGCTCCCCAATGGCCATAGTGCATATGCACTAAAGTGTGTGTGCCCTATAGTGCGCACACGCTATGGCTTGGGTTGCCCAAGCCTTAGGCTTGGGCAATTCAAAACATAGCGCGTGTGTACTATAGGGCACACACGCTATGTAAAATTCTATAACATTCTATGGTTTCCTTTCAAAGGCCCATTTTCATGCCACAAACCCGCATTTGTAGTGAGAGAGGACTTCCCAGAGCATGTGCACAAAGTCATTTTGCTGGTTCAATTCATCAAATTTGATAAATAATGGCTCCATGATGTCATCAAGTTTGAACCAAAAGAAGGGGCAAGTGTTTTTACAACCCATGCCTCTTATTTGTATTGAAATTTTAGTTTTGAAGCAATTTATTTTCTTAGATTTTAAGTGTAATCAAGATTTTAAAATTGATTTTGTTTTAATTGCCTGCAAGAAATGATCTCCCTGAACAAAACCCTCAACCAAACCCTCCATCTTCTCCTCATGAACAAATGAATGAATAAAATAACTAAAAAAATAAACCTCAACCACCCCCACCAATCGAGAAACCTCCTCCTAGAACAAAGGAAAATTTGATGAACCAAATTGAAAGAGGGAAAAAATAATTAGAATCTTTAATTAGGAGGTTAAAAGATTCTATTGCTATAAATCCTGGAAGGGAAAGAATTACAAAATAATTGGAATCAATCTTGACCCATGTAAGCTCAGTTAGTGGGAAAATTAATTTATGGCATGATAAAAGAGAAGAACAAAAACAATATTATGCAAATAAATTGTCATATAAGGACATAAAAGAGAAACAAATCACAAAAGATGACATTTTCAAACTCTTTAAAAAACTAGGGGACACTGATACTCTTAGAACTACAACAAGGAGGTTCCCAATTCATTAGTTCTTGAATGAAGACATAAAAAATAACTTTTGGGAGATATGGTGGATGGTCTTTGATTCCCCTCCCTGTAACAATCATGAGGTTCCTATATGTTTATTGAGGAAACTCTATTGCAAGTTTGTACTCAAGGAGGTGCCAAATTATTTTGACTTTCTAGATTCTTAGGGTAGAGGAGGGTGGTCATCATTTGATAGAGCAGGGGACATCATGACCCTAACACACCTAGGGTTCCTATTGGAAAGCCACAGGTGGATCATGTTAGTATTCCTTTTGTTGTGAAGGAACATGTAGAGGTGGTTTTTTTCACACTAGGCATGATTAATGCTCTGACAGAGACTCGCATTTAGTGTGCCACTCCTTTAGTCGAGGGTCACCATGGTCAATCTTCGAGGGGGCATATTTTTTGATCATGTGGATCCTTTCACACATTTGGTACTACCGAGAGGGAGGAAGAGGATCATGGAATGATGACTGATGATTTTCTAAATATGACATTGGTATTGACACAAAGGTAAATATTTCCAAGTTCATTAAATATATTTATCATATTTAATTTATAAAAGAATAAATAATTAATTTAGTATCTATTGATTATGATCAAAATTCAAGGCAAGAGTGTCAATGGCAATGGCAGTGGCAGTGGAAATGATCCTCCAGTCCCCTTCTACACATCATCATCAACTCCACAAGTATGTATCGAATAAAGTATTTTTATTAATATATTTAATTATTATGTAATTATATGAATGATTGTATCATAACTTATTGTATATGAGCATTAGTTCACTAGTGGACCATCAACATTCACAATAGAAAGCGAAGGGCATCATACCACTTTCCTTGAGGTATCTTTATTTGCATGTTAATTTGATTTACTTGATTATATTTAATTAATAAATGAATGAATAACTAAATTACTAGATAAATTATGATCAAAATCTAGAAGCAAAGTGGTCATTGCGGTGATTACCTGACTTTGTGATGTCATTATTGAGTCCATAGGTATATATGTAATAATGCATTATAATTAACATGTTAGTAGTACGTTCTTATATGAATGGTGTCTTATAAATTGCCATGTACATGTGCACTAGTTGAATGTTGGTGCTTCGACATCGACACCTCACACCGAAAGATGCAGTGGAACCTTCATGGAGGTATCATTTATTCATTAGTAGGGTTGTAAAAAATATATGTAATCTTGATAAGTACATAATACTTTTGTTGTTTCATTTTTAGTTATTGACATCAGAGACTCCTCCTTCTATTTGTGATACTTTGGATCGTAGAGTAGCTGCAGCAGTAGCTAGTTCTTAAGCACTAACTAAGGTATGAAACAGATCCCTTAATTTTAATTATTATTTTAATATTTTTTATTGAATTTTATAATGATATTCAATGTATGTATTTTAATTATTATTTTGATCATTATTGTAGGGACTTATTGCTCTAGATCGTCAGCATGCACCTTTGGTGGATGTACATAGTGACTATTTGCTAGTGATAAGTGAATATTCTATTTTATGTCATTGTATAATTAAATTTTGATGTATATTAGTTATTGATGCTTAATTTTATTTTTTATCAGCTCGAGCTGTAGAAAAGTCTAGACAAGAGGACTAGTGAGCGCACTCAAAAGACTACAACATCCATTGCATCTCCATCGATGCAATGATCGAAGACAACTTAGGATTTTTTTTCTTCCCATGGTGGGAAAGGATTAGATTAGGGATATAGAATGCCTATATGGCATTAGTGGACATACTTTTTGTATATTGTATAAGTGACACATTGCACATCCATTTGGCTTTGAGGAAGCTATTTTTACTGTATTGGATATATTTGATGTATGACATTATTGGACATATATATTTGGCTTCATGCCCTATGAATATATATTTGTTATGTTTTAGGTATGAAATTAATGTGTTTGGTGTATTTATGTATACTAATTTATGTTTATGTGGATGTCTTATACTTTGTAAATTTCCCATGCCTTATAGTTATGTGTGTATGTTTATCGATGTATATTGTTACTATATGATTTATACTTTATTAGAATATGAATGTGATGCAGAGGTGGTGTGTAAGACACTCTGAACCCATACCCTTATAGAAATACAAGAACAATTAGTAACAAGTGAGACAATCTTCTCACATCAAACATCCTTCATAAGGATCCACTATCTAGGCTTCACCTAATGCACCTAGAACCTCCATTATGTCAAAAATTCAAATATGACTTCCTCCTTTGTTCTAACTCCTTAGAAAATCTTAACATGGTCAATATTCCATGTTTCACCAACCCACCAAGTCTGGTCAACAGTTCTTGATGTAGAGACTAGGGATGGATTTGTGTTCATAGAAAAATGTGTGTTCATACCTTTGTTGTGTAACATCACTCTTGTTTATCCTTCACTCAAGGATCATTCCATGACCCATACCACTTACCATATACCTATTAGAGGTCATTTCAATCCTCCTTTACCATCCTAGACTCCACAACATGAAATCCTTCTTTCATACCCTTCACATCCAAGTTTTCAATCAGCATTCCAACCCCATGGTTGTACCCAACAAGGAAATCTATTAGCCTCAACACCCTTAAAATTTTTTCTCAATCTTCCTAAGGTTATCAAGACCTTAAAAACAACTTATCTACTTGACCCAAACTCTCAACTTCCATTGGTTGGCTCCAAACTATCAAACTATCATTCTTAGACTGCTCCTAGTAGCCTTCACCAGTCATAAAATGGCATTTTTCTCCAAATCTTCCCAAAAGACTTCAAAAAATAATCAATTATCTGGATACCCTTTTGAAATTTTTAAAACATATCCCAAATTTAACCCAACTTGTTTTGAGACAAAATACTTTAAAATTGTTGATTCCATTTTGCTAGAGAGGCCTAATTCACCCATTTAACAAAGGAACCCTATCATGGGTAATCTCCCAAACCTTTCCCTCTTTAAAGGTCCTATACAATGGATCTAATTAGAAGAATATGCCATCAATTCAACCCTATGACACTTTTGGATATGAAAGCCCCAAATTGGTCTTAAAAACCCCTATAAACCAGGGCTCTCTCAATGTATGACCTCCCAAAACCATCCCAACAAAATGAAAGTTGTTCCACCATTCTTATACCATCCTCAAATAGATTCAATCATAAAATTACCACCTCCAAGGGCTAGATTCTCCGTTGCTATACCTGTGGCTTTATTTCAATGACCCTTGGTCACTCCTCAACCCCAAAAACTCCTCCAATCAATGCTCACCTACAAAATCCTTCTCATTATTGCATTAAAATTTTTATAATGATATAATAAAATTATTGGCTCCATCCCCAATTGAAAATAATTACAAAAGGGGGATGGATCATTCCATTTACATCTTAAAACAAGACAATTCCCAACACTATTTCAGACTAGTCAAAAGGAAATGCACCAAATAAATGAAATGACTATAAAATTGATTCAAAAGAGGTGTTCAAAATTTATCTCAACCATGCACAAGTATGGATTTCAATGATACATCCAAAAACTATGAGAAATTGTGAGAAATCTAAATTTTTTTGCTAAAAAAAGATAGTTCGTACAACTCTTGCCGCCAGTCCGTACCATATGAAATAGCAGACCTCCAAGCACTTAAATAAAGTCCTATCAACTTCCTCAACCAATCCAAATTATTTGGAATTCCTAACAACCCAAACTAAACTTATTTTAGGCTTTTCCCTCCTTTGGTAACTAGCCGTTACTTTTTAAATCTTTGAATTTTAAAACTTATTAAATATAACTCTCAAGACTCTATAAATTTGGATTTTGTTTCTTCATGATCCAAATAACATTTTAAAACCTCTAAAACCCCTCTAATACCTATTCCTATCCTCTAGGTCTATTATACCATGTTTTGGCAATTACATCAATATGTGCGCCAAGTGCATTATTAGAAGTTTTTCATCCTTCATGGATCAAATCATTACATAAATTGGCTTAATAGCCATGTTACAACATTACAAAGATCTTATAGGTATTTTGTCTTCTTCAAACTAATTAGTCACCCAAGTGACCCTCCTACCTCCATTAGGGTGCCATGCACCAGTTCTTCTATACAAACCACACCATTAGCCCTTTAGGCTTGTAGCCTTCACTAGTCACAAAATTGCCTCTCTCTCCCAATCTTCTCAAACAACTCTAGAAAAAAATTAGTGTTTCAAATACCCTTTTGGATTCCCTAAATTCTCACCAAGTCTTAGGGTAGACTCTTTTGGACCATATACTAGATCCAATACCCTAGCACCCACCAACTAGTCATAATTCCATCCCCATTACAAAGAAAATCATAAATATATTCACTCACCTTCCTCCCAACCAAGAAAAATTCTTTTCTAAGGTCTAAAAGAAAAATATTTTCAAAGTTTTAAGGTCTCAACACCTACCAAATCTTCTAGCCACCAAACCCTTGTTCCTAGGGTCACACAACTAGGGTCTATTCAAAAAGAACTTTACAATCTCTTCCAGATCAGTATAGTTGATCTAACACATCAATAATGATCCCCACATCAACAATCTACCATAAATTATATCCACTTTTTAGGGTATTCATTCACCATAATGACCAGTGTAAGACAGGGCACTTGCTCACATAACAATCTCCTTCATTTAGTGATCTTCAAACAACATCAACTTACATCCCTGCATGAAAAAACTAAAAAACAAGGATATAATAAATTTTTGCACTCTCCCACCAGTCATAGTGGTCATAGGGTGGGAGATTCACTTCATTATAATTACTTCAACTTCTAAATGCTGACTGTACCCTTCTAAACCGGTCACAGTCCAAAAAAAATCCAATCAATTAATTTTCCTTAATAACAATAAGAATACTGAAACTAATGCATGTAATATGTAAATAAAAACCAAATAAATGTATTTAAATCACTATCCAATCAAGATCACACTTCCATAAGCATTTGAATTCACTTTTATAGTGACTTTACCCATAGGATAATGTAACAATATGCATAGAATATTTATTCTATTGATTAAAAACCATTACAATACTCTTCCCTTACAGGCCCAACTCCACATCATATCTCCAAACTCATGGATCCACCATGAAATAGACTCAAACTCTAAAAAAAATTGACAACAACCATATAACTAACTCTAAACTATCTACTAACAGTCTCAAACCAACTGACATAACAAAATATGATTAAAGTAGATGTTGTCAAGTTGACAACCAATGTTGTCAACTTGACAACATAAGTATAAAGCCCCCTCTAATGACTTTTAAAGGTTTATAAAAAACCTTTATAACCCACAATAACTCCCCACATGAGCCTTATAGACTTTAATTGCATTAAAATGCAATTTTTACATCTTTGGCATCCTTTTACATCTTTTGCATCTTTTTAGTGCAACTATATTTTTTAATGGCATTAATGGCATATCAAAACCTAGATGACTATATAGGTCCTTATCTTTTTGCATCATCTTAAAATGGCAACACTTCCATCTTGGTAGGTTTAATACCCTCATTTAGTGCATTTTCATGATAGATTTGCATTTAGGATCATTTGCACTTGATTCTTCATTCCTAGGTGAAATTAGGGTTAGGATCGTAAGGATTCTCCTTGATTTCCTTCTTCATGGCTCTATTTTCTAGGTAGTACCTAGGTATTGGTCCTCCTATCCTTTATCACATCTCTTTAGGCCTTTGGGCCCTTTCTCAGCATTCCATTATGTTTTCCCATCATCCTAAGTCTCTGGTTGACCCATAAACTTCTTTGTTTCCTATGTTGACTAGCCTAAAACTTTGGGTCAGGGTCAAGGTTGACCTTGACCTTTATCAGGTTTTGGTCCTTGTTTCCAGATTTTGATCATAGTGGGTCCCAAAATAAAAAACAGGCCTCCAGGTCTAAATGTGGAAGGTCTTTTATTTAAAATTCATTTTTTATTTTTCCCTCCTTAGTTGGCTATTGTGATTGGACCATAATTCAAGGTGAAATTTGAATTAGGGGGCCCTTACATTGCTTGAGGAGCCTTTCCTTGAAATCTCTATATAAGCACTCTCTTTTGCCTTCATTTCGATCAAGAGACTTCAAGTAACAAGCAATAAGTGATGATGAGAGGATCATGATTCAAGATTGCAAGAGGATGATATAGAAGATCAAGATATTGATGATTCCTTGATGCAAGAAAGCATTTTGTGGACAAGCTATTGTGGACATTCATTTGGAGCAAGGAAGATTCCTTCTTCCTTGATCTACCATTTTCAACATTCAAGCATTTAAAAGATACAATTATGGGGTAGCAACTATAGATTGTGAGTTTGGTAGGAATACTTTAGCCTTGGGGGCTTGGTATGATTTCTTTATCATATTCAAATCTATGCATTGCTCTCTCATTTCAATTCATGTTAGGGTTTCAATCTAGAGGATTAGATCTTGGCATTGCACATTCAAAGCTCTTCCTACAAGAAACACACACACATATTCTATTACATCTAGCTATTTGTGGAGGTGGAGATCACCAAAATGAGGGTTTGACTAAGGAAAAACCCTATATAGCCACCCCAAAACACCATTTTAAGATATCTACAATCGTTGTTTTGGGAGTTGTAGAGTAGATCTAGATACCCTTTTGGGCAAACTTCTAGGATCCACGAATAGAATTTATGTCAAAGCAGTGCAGGTCAAGGTCAACATAAAGGGGTCAAGGTCAACTTTCATTTGGGTCAAGGTCAACCTAACTCAAAAAAGGAAAAGATTTTTGGGTTTTCTCCATCTCCATGTTTCTGTTCCAAATCCAGTTGCAAAATTTCTAGAAACTCAGTACGTATTTCTAGATCTGTTATGAGGTATGTATTTTATTTTATCTAATTTCATTATTCTTTGCAAGAATTTCCAAATTTATATTCCTTATTTCTATATTTATATGTATGTGTAAAATATTGGTTTAGGGTCTCTTTTATGTGCATTGTTCTAAACCCTATCCATATTTTTCACACACTACATTTTGGTGAACCCATTTATGAAAACTCTTTCTTTTTGGTGTTAGATTTGAATTTTATGTTGGATCTTACATGCATATAAAAGTATATTTCTTTTATGCTCTTGTATTTATATTTCAAAAATAAAAAAATCACAAAATTTCTTTAAAAATACAAAAACATTTACATTTTTCATGCTTGTGGTGTTACTTTGTGTTCAACATGTATGATTTTTGTTTTGAATACTTTGATGAGACTTTTATTGCAAAAGAGGATAGATCCCTTAATGAGGTACATGGAAGTGAGGATGAAAATTATTCAAATGAGATCTTCATTGATCCTATTCCTATTTCACCCTCCTCCACAACCTCTTCAATTGACCTTTACCATAGGGTGAGTGCATGGTTACCTTCATGTTCTGCTATTTGCAACATTGATACACCTAGAATGATATATCCTAAACCTTTATTGATGGTAAATGGATATCCTCGAATAACAATTAAGGGTAAACCTAGAGATCCTTTGGATTTCTTTGATAACATGAATTTAATTTCACATGCTTCTCACATATGGAATAACCCTCAGCCTACTATTCTAGTTTCTTTACCTCCTCAACCTATGCTTCCTCAAGTTCCTCAGTTGCCATCTACCTTTAAGGAGTATGACTTAGTAGAACAATTATGTGCTACTCCTGCTAAGATATTGTTATGGGAATTGCTTCAAACTTCTTGTTGAACATTAATTCATTTTTGGAGTGCATGAATACTATGCATTTTGTACCTCCTATTGTGTTTTCCAATGATTATTTACCTTCTATTGAGGTGTAGAATCAATATGATGCTCTTATGGTTGTTGTTTCTATTAATCAGAGTATCATTCATACAACATTAATTGATAATGGATCTGGGCTTAATGTTTGTAGCATGGATATGTGATGCAGGAGCATCCTGGGTGTAAGATCAATCTTGCATCACCTAAAAATATTTTTGTTTTCTTTTCAATAAGGGCTATCTTGTGCAGAGCTTCTATTTATGGAAACTTACTATTTTTAGTAAGCTAGTCATATGATCTCAGAATGTTTTGATTTCATAGCTAGAGGTTCATCTCAGTCATTTCAGCCTACCAATTGAGTTTCATTACCACATCATTAGTATTGGTGAAGTTTGTTGGTGTTTCAAAATGGCTTATGCTCTTAGGTTGCCAATATACCCTCAGATAGATTTTAGGAGTGGTTAGTTCCAAAATGTAGAAGTGATGAAGGGTGCTCCCCTTAATACCACAAACACATAACATAAATAGAGAAACAACAACAATACTATGCAAGAACAAAAAATTGGCTTCTTATTATCTCCACAAATGTGGAATTACAAACTTTCAGAATTACAATATGCAAAGCCACATGGGAATTCCCTTACAATATTCTGTAGGACAAAGCCTTGAATCAATACCCAGATCTACTACCCAGAATTGCCCTAGACAACACTACGGGCCTTCTTTATATAGGCAATTTCCACCGCCTGAGAAGGCTCTAGAAATTTAGCCCTTAGGGCCGACCAAACTTAGAATTATTTTATTTTACAATTTATTACATCAAAGTCGGCTCAAAATGAGTTTTGAAACCCAAACAGAAATTTTGAAGAAAAATTATTTTTCACCATTTCAGGTGACCCAACTTCCGAAGACCATAAGTCATCGCCCGTTGACCCGATTGGCTATTATAACCCCATTCTAGAAATTCCACGAAGCGCTCTATAAGCTTGACTAGCGCAAAGTGCCTATCACCCAAATTTTCAACCTCATCTGGGGCCTCTAAAGCCTTCAAAACTAAGTTCGAAGTTTCTATACCCTGCTGCCAATACCAAAAATCTTCAATATCTTCAAAACTACACCTGATCTAGCCATGAAACTTTGCTGGTAGGCTGATATGACTGAGATGAACCTCCATATGTAAAATTAGACATTCCAAGATCGTAAGAGAAACTTACTAAAAAATAGCAAGTTTCCATAAATAGCAACTCTGCACAAGATAGCCCTTATTGAATTAAAAAATAGAAATATTTTTGGGTGATGCAAGATTGCTCTTACACCCAGGATGCTCCTGCATCAAGAAGGATCTTAGGGTAATTGGACCAACTATAGGGACAAGACTACCCTCTTCACTTCTGGCTCTGCAAAACCAAGGTGGGTGCACCTAACCCAGTGAAAACTATACCTCACACACCAAAGTCTGGGTTTATATAACAAATGATAGCAAGAAAGTACTAAATGCCAACCTTACATCCATTGACTCTCCATTACTATGGGGTAAAAAAACTACACAACCAAAGATTTAAAACTTAAAATGGTTCTTGATTTTAAGATTTGGATTGCAATAACTTCAATCAATGTATGTTAACAAAAGATTTATTCATCTAGGCTAGTACCTCATCCATTGGGCAAGATTTCTTAGACACAAAAGATACACAGATTAGAGAATATCTGAGATTCATAGCCATAAATACATTTACCACAATCCTTACTACTTACAAAGAATCCTTATGTAGACAAGGGTAAACTCACATCCCATCTATAGCATTATTTAATCCAATCCCAGATCAGAACTCAAGAATGAAGATACATACATAAAATAATATGTAACAAACTAGAAAGCTCGAAGCCTACCTGACTTGACATAGAGGAGAGAGAAGAATCATATATTTGTATTAAGTATGATGAATCCTTTCTGTGCATACAATCAGTCACAAAAAATCATGCTTGCAAACTATGGCTTAGACCTACAACTTTTATCTCTCATTAACAAGCCCTGAAACAAAATTCTTACAACCCTAACTGAGAATAGGGCTCACCAAGAAAGAGATTATGAACACCTAACTCCCAATGCCTTTGAATGATCATGAAAAATCCTTTTATCTCAAGGATTTTAAAATCATGAAAAAAAGTCCTATCACTCAAACAAAAAGTGAATGCAGATAAGATAGGCTCCAAGCGCATGGCCGGTGAAATCAAAAGAAATCATTAAAATTTGCAACTAATCTGACCATGTACTAGCTTCAAGGATAAATTCACCACAAAATCCCCGTTAATTCTAGCTGCAACAGAGAAAGCGTGATCCACCCGTCAATATTTTCTTGGTAGAGGCTCCCAAGGATGCAATATCATGCTGGAACAACTACCAAAATCATCTTCATAAATTCTCACCCGCAACCAAGCTGGAAATGACCAAAAATGGTCCTACAATATGGCACTTTCAGCACACTATCTCCTAACCCTGCAAAAAAACCCTTGAATCATTTGAAAACTAACGGCAATGGCCACTTGATCTATTTTTAAAACATGATCGTCAATCCATTTCCTCCTAGCACATTAGATGGTTCACAAAATATTAACACAACGGTCATCTCATATCACATCTCTTATACAGAATCAGATGGTTGTTGCTATACCATCAGCCATAAAAAGTGTACATCTTATCCCAGCGGTGTAACGACAGCCGTGAGATTCTATCACATCTTTAATCATCCAAAGAAAATAGGACCCACTAGACACATCACCCGCTCTATCAAATCACAAACTGCCACGTCGCAAAGATTGGCAAGTGGACCCTCTCTGACTATCTTTCTCAGCACCAAAAACCCTGACAACCACCAGATCAAAATTTACTACACCAATAGGAAGCCACCATCTCCGTAACACTTGGCACTGGACCCACTGACACCATCCCCAGTCAGATTCAAAATCAATAGATGTCATATGATTGCATGGCTTGGAAAGATTCCATGTGATCATGCACCCACCGTTAGATTTAAAGGTCACTGAGATACTAGGCCTGCCTAACAACAAATCCAACCCACTATCCCGCAATGAATAACCAGCCACCACCTCAGCAATAAGCAACATCATAAATGGGCCTGCTGAGACAGATGGCACCTTGTCACATGATTGCATGTCACAAACTCTGACAACAGGAAGCTATGAGACTATGCGACAGCCAAAAAATTTTAAAAGGCCGATACTTAGGAAAAAATTACTGTGGGAGACTTAGGAAAAATTAAAAGGGGACTGGCCTAGGATAAAAAGATATGAAAACATGACCCCGCGGGTGATAAAAATAAAGCACATGCTTTATAAATCATTTAAGTGGCCTGAAAAGGTAACGCAGAAATAGAACAAGGCCAGGGAAAACTATGGTTTTTTGGATTTTGAAGGCATACAAAGGGATTTTACCCTAGCACTTAGGGTTTTCTGCAATTTTGACCAAACTTGAACCCTAAAGAAATGAAAATTATGCAAAGGGATTCAACACAAAAACCAGGAAGACACAAAAAACTTCAAAATTTCTGGGGGGCGATAGGAAAAATAGAGAATACTACCAACAAAGTTATTAAGGTTTTTGGGTATGAAATCTTTTAGGTCAATTTTGAAGGTCTTAGAGGCTCCAGATCGCAATCAACCCCCAGCTGGCTGGTGCTAGCGCGTGTCAGGTGATGTAGATCTCATCATGGCATTTCCAAAAAGTGGTTACAATAGAAAAAAAGAGCTACGGTTAAAAAGTTATGGCCTCTAGAAGTTGGGTTACCTAAAATCATATTTTGTATTTCTTTTGAGCCGAACCTATTGTAATAATTGTGAAAAATAAATAATTCTATGTCTAGTCGGCCTAAAGGGCTAAATTTTTGGAACCTTCTCGGGCGGTGTAAATTGCCTATATAAGAAAGGTTTGTAGTGTTGTCTTAGGCAGTTTGGGACAATTCTAGGTGGTAGATCTGGGTAATAATTCGAGGCTTTGTCCTACAGAATATTGTAAGGGAATGCCCATGTGGCTTTTCATATTGTAATTCTGAAAGTTTGTAATTCCACATTTGTGGAGATAATAAGAAGCCAATTTTCTATTCTTGCATATTGTTGTTGTTTCTCTATTTCTGTTATGTGTTTGTGGTATTAAGGGGAGCACCCTTCATCAATATGCTTAAGGAAATTAGGGCTGATCTTACAACTATTCAACTTGATAATGTCCCTATTCATGGATTTGACAATATTGCAAAGATAACTTTGGGTATTACTACCTTACCTGTTAAAGTTGGTCTGGTTATTCTTAATACGCCTATTCTTGTTATACCTGGATCTCTCAATTATAATCTTCTTTTAGGTAGACCTTGGTTACATACTATGCATGCAATTCCTTCTACTCTTCATCACAAGGTTAGGTTCATTTATAATAATTTGATGTATACGCTACATGTGGATGATGCATTGAATCCTTGCTTAAATATGGAATATGATAAAGTTTCTGAACCTCTCCAACCAAGCAAAGAGCCTGAAAGGCCACCTGAGAGTAAAAAAATTGAAGCTCCATCTTCTTCTTTGACTAGGGATGACTGGGAACATTGGACTTTAATCCTTCTTTTATTGGAGAATATAAATTTTCTAATTTGGATTTCATGAAACAACAAAGTGGGTTTGAAAAACAAGTTTTTACTCCTTCCTTGCTTTCCGAGAAATTAAAAAGTAACTTTGTTGGTGCCTCGATTGAAGAAATAATTGAAAGAATAAAACCTGATTGCTATGATATTGTGGTGTATGTCACTCCTTGGACTCCATCTGATATGGCCGATAGATATGGTTTTGGTTATCATCTGCTCAAGAAATTAGGATTTAATGGAAAAGGATGTGGTAAATATGAACAAGGTATACAAGTACCTTTGGACGATGAGATTTATGATTATACATATGGATTGAGGTTCAATCCTTACAAACAACCATCAAATTTTCCTCTCAATGTTAATCATATCTATGGTGGACATTTAAGTTGGTTAACCCACTCCTCCTTGACATGGATCAAAAACCTATATTGGATGTTTCTCCTGAAGATGAAGCCTTAGCGGATTTTTTAGGAGCTTATGAAGATCTACCTACATTTCATCATAAATGGCAGAAGCCTTATTGTCTAAATATAGAAGCTTATTTTGGAGAACATGATGAACAAAATATTTCTCCTTTACCAATGGATTCTTTGATACAAAGTAATTTGCTAAAACTAAGACTGCTGAGGTTCAAATGGATGAAAATGACTCTAAAAAGATGATAAAAATTGGGAAATTTTTGAATCATGATGAACGTGATAAGTTGGTTTCCCTTTTACTTGAATTTAAGGATATTTTTTCTTGGACATATTCAGATATGTTAGGTATAGATTCTAAGATTGTTACTCACAATATCTTTCTTAAAACAAATGTTAAACCTGTGAAGCAGAAAATTCGAAAGATGAATCTAGGAATTGTTTTATTAGTTAAGGCTGAAATTGAAAGATTATTGGATGATGGATTCATCCGCTCTATTGATTACTCAGATTGGATTTCAAATATTGTGCCCATTTCAAAAGGATAGAATAAGATAAGAATGTGTGCTGACTTTAGAGATTTAAATAAAGCATCCTTAAAAGATGATTTCCCATTACCTAATATTGATATGATTGTGGATTAAACAACGGGTCATGCTTTATTATCTTTTATGGATGGCTTTTTGGATTATAATCAAATTTTTATTCCTCCTAAAGATCAATTTGAGACCACATTTATAAAACCTTGGGGAACATTTTGTTGGGTCATGATGCCTTTTGGATTAAAAAATGTGGGAGCAACTTATCAGCGAGCCATGACTTTGATTTTTCATGATTACATTCATAAGATTCTTGAGGATTATGTGGATGATATCTTGGAAAAATCTATACAAAGAGGTCATGTTAGTATTTTACGACATATATTTGAAAGGATTAGAAGTTACAATATGAGATTGAATCCTAAGAAATGTGTCTTTGGAGTTGATTTCGGTAAATTATTAGGGTTTATAATCTCTGAGGCATAGAGGTAGATACTAAAAAGATTGAAGCTATTGTTAACATGCCTCCTCCTAAGAATATTTCACAGTTACAAAGTTTACAAGGAAAAATTCAAGCTATTCATCACTTTGTTTCCAACTTAGCTGATAGAATTGTTCCTTTTACTTCCTTGCTTAAAAAGGATACCACTTTCTCTTGGAATGATGAATGTAAACAATCCTTTGAGAAATTTAAGGAGTATCTCGCCAATCCTCCTATTTTACAACCTACTCAATTTGATAAACCCTTTTATCTATATACTTCAACTACTTTGAAAGTGGTGAGAATGTTGTTGGCTCAGTATGATAGTGAAGGTAAGGAAAGACCTCTGTACTGCATTAGTCAGACTTTACTCAACTACAAAACAAGATATATAGATTTGGAAAGACAATGTTTAGCTGTAGTTTATGATTTTCAGAAACTCGGGCATTATCTATTAAATGTTGAAGTCAATGTGATTGTTAAATTTGATCGTTTGAAACATCTTTTCTCAAAAATTGATATCTCTAGTCATCTTGCAAAGTGGATGATGTTACTTACAAAATTTGATCTTAATTTCATTTATCAAAATTAAATTAAAGGATAAGCTTTAACAGATCATTTGGCTGAAGCTCCTTGTCCTCATTCCAATACATGCATTACTTTAATAGAATTCCCCGATCAAAAAATTCTAGCTATTAAATAGGATGATGTTTGGGAGTTATATTTTGATGGATCTAGATGTAAGATAGGCTCTAGTGTTGGCATTATCTTGATCCCTCCTATGAAAAAGCCGATCCCGCTATCATATAAATTAAATTTTCCTTGTAGTAACAATATTGTGGAGTATGAAGCTCTTATAGCTAGTTTACAAGCAGCTTCATCCCTTAACATTAAAAATTTGGAAATTTATGGACATTCACAATTGAATATAGAATAGATTAAAGGAGGTTACTAGACTAAGAATGATAAAATGACACAATATAGAGATTTGGATCTTGATGTTCTTTCACAATTCTCTTCTTATATGATTCAATATTTACCTAGGAAAGATAATCAACATGCGGATGCCATGGAAAGCACAACTTCTTTGGTTTGTCTCAAAAATAATGCTGAAAATTTTCAATTTACTATACATACTCTTAAAAACCCTGCAATTTCCAATAAGGTTACCTTCGATTGTTTCAATTTGCATTTGGATGAATGGTATTCTCATATCTTTTATTTCTTGAAAGATGGTACTTTTCCTGAATAAAAAACAAGGAACATGTGTAATCATATTAGGAAGTTTGTAGCACATTATATCATTTTAGGAGATACGCTTTACAAATGCTCTTATGATGGTTTGCTATTAAGATGTCTTGGTAGAACAAAAATTCTAGTAGCTTTGATAGAAGCTCATTCTAGTTCTTGTGGGGGACATTTTGGTGGAAAATCTTTAGTTAATAAACTTCTTAGAATGTGATATTATTGGAAAATAATGGAACAATATTCTTTCATGTTTTTTATGAAATGTCCTCAATGTCAGCAGCATAGTAATTTGATTCCTGCTCCTACTCATGAGCTTTGTAATCAAGTTGCTCCATGGCCTTTTAGTATTTGGGGTTTTGATCTTATTGGAGAATTCTCACTATCTTCCTCTCAAGGACATACGTACATCCTGATAGCTATAGATTACTTTAAAAAGTGGGTGGAAGTTGTCCCTCTCTATTCAACTACCATGGATGTTATTTGTGGTTTCATTCTTAACAATATTATAACACAATTTCACATTCCTTTGATGATATTTTCAGATAATGGTACCTCTTTTAAGAATAAAGAAGTCACAAAATTCCTAGAGAAATATCAAATTCAACATAGATTTTTGACTCCTTATTATCCTCAATCTAATGGTCAAGTTGAAGTGTCAAATAAAGTTATTGAATAAATTTTGAGGAAAATAGTTAATAAGCATGCGAAAGATTGGCATACCCAACTTACCTATGCCTTATGGGCTTATAGGACTAGTGTTCGTACTGCCATGGGTACTTCTCCTTATAATATTGTCTACAATACTAATTCTATTATGCCTTTGGAATTGGAAATACCTTCTTTACGTGTTTCACTTCATGGGATAATTGACAAAGATACATTTTGGGAACAATGATTACAAGAATTAAAAATGTTGGATGAACACTGAATACATGCTTTTGAATGTATACAGGCTTATCATAAATCATTTCAGAAGTAGTATAATTATTAGGTAATTGAATGATCATTTTCAGTGGGTGATTTAGTATTATATGAGAATCAAATAAATGTGAATGCTTTACCTGGTGAAAAAGGAAAGTTTAGCTCTAATTGGCTTGGACCTTTTGTTGTAATTGAGGACTTTGGTACAGGTGCTTACAAAATTTATAATATGGATGGTATGCCTTTTAAGGAACCTATCAATATTGTGCATCTCAAACATTATTATCCCTAATTCATCTTTGTTTCCTTGTGTATTTATGTATTCCTTATAAAATAGTTATGTTTGTTTTATAGGTTATGTGATTTTAGAAAATTACATTTGAATGCATTTATAAATGTTCTTTCTTTTTGTTAAGTTTTATGTTATTGGTGAAAATATAGTAATCAATCATAAAAATAACTAGCAAAAAGAGTTTTTCATTTATAAATTAATGTGATTTTGATACATATGTGGCACAAGGCCCTATCTATCACTCTATCTATCTCTATGCTTTGATGGTCGATGGCTCCTAGATCTCTCAGATCTATGATGAGAAGATGAAGATCTTTTTTTGGTGGTACGCAAATGGCTCCTTGATATACTAAGCTCATATACATGCTCTTGTGATCTCCGTAGGTTAGCCATTAGCCTCTCCTCTCTCTCCCTATATAACCTTAGCTCTCGTTGGACACAAGAAAAGATATTGGCATGCCTGTCAGGATCTCTGTGACCAATGGGGAACTCTCACTTGCTGGCTGGTAGTCAATAGGATAGACATGTATCCTTAAGGACCTCAGATACAAAACTCCTCCACTCCACCACACTCACTGCAGAATTGAAACATATTTATCTTTTAGTGTTTTTCTTCACAAATTAAGTTAAATATTCAAATCAAATGCATGTTTTATACTTGGATCTCCCTCTTGGACATCACTGAAGGGTCTAGATGGTGGGGGAATGGAGTGATTTCTCTCTCCATGCTTGTTGTGTCTAGATCTTGGAGGCAGTGTCTCTGTATGAGCACGTGGAGGTCATCATGATCTTAGTAGTGATGCATGAACAACATGCACATCCGCACTGGTACTATCAGCTGGGGGCATCTCACCTACTCTCTCCTCTACTCTCTCCTCCATGAGATCTCCCATGGAGGTGGCCTCCTCCTTGTCTCTATGCTCCTCTTCCTTTGGTATGCCACCATCTCGGTGTGTCCTCTCTGAAAGGCCTAGATCACCTATGGTATAGTCATCATGGAAGATGGGGTGGGTTCCCTTCAGACTCCAGTAGCTAATGTAGTCTCTGCTAATGCCTGAATAGGCCACATCTAGGGCTACCTTTATATGCTTTGTCTCATGTGTATCAATGTTAATAATGTCTACTACTAATGGCTAGCATATAGCACTATGTCTATGATAATACCTCGTTAGATGTGCATACCAAGGTACTACTCTAGGAACCTCCTATATAAAACTGAACTATATCATCACTCGGTCATAGTAGTATGGCATCACTATGTGATTTTGATGTCCCTCTAGCATCTTGTGCTTTTGTGAGTGCCTCATCTAATTTCATGCATCTGGCCACTCTATCATGCAACAATATGGTCTCCATATCAAATCTATGTTTGGAACATAGTCTAGACATACCCTCCAATAAAGGATATCTCCATGCTGCCAGACATCTCTCAGTGGATAAGAAAAGGCTCTAGGAGTTCTAGCATCTACCATCACAGGAACACCCTATGGATGTCGTGTACATGTGATGTGCTCAAACAACCAAATCTATAAAAGTATGCATACTGTGAGACTCTCTCATTGATATCTCACCAATTGACATAGCTCGTGCTATAGATGGGCTAGTATGTTGCGGCCCCATGTGAAGATAGTCCTATCACTCTTCATCCTGTATATGAGATGGGTAAAAGGTGCTATAAAGAATGTACCCTTTGTGGTGGGTAATACAACCAAGGAAAGTATACATAGCATAACCCTCCATACCAAGGGTATCGGTCCTACCAGCATGGCTGATAGGGTGATCTAGTCTACTCGAGTTTGCATCTATGGAACCCATCCTAAGTAACACTCTACATCTATTTGGATATCCTCCAGACCCTATTGTACTCTTAGTCTGATAGGCTTGCCTTGAGCTGGAAGTCATAAGATTTTGTATACATCCTCCAATGTCATGATCTCACCCAAGGGAAGATGAAAGGAACATGTGTCCTCATCCCACCTCTCTATAAGAGTCGATAACATGGCTCGGTGAAGTCTCATCTATGGTAGGATTGTTACCTAGTACATTCCTACATCTCTCAATAACTGTATCTCATCCCTGCTCAGCTCAAACACTTTCTCTATGATGATCAGTAGGGGCCCTCCAAAGGGGTGCTCTCGAAGATGAGCCAGGTCCTATAAGCACAAACCAACATCATATCAGAACTATAGACTCACAAAATTGTCAATCCAACTTGACTAGGTCAAGGTCAACCTCTTTTAGGTCAAGGTCAACCTTCTTGGGTCAAGGTTGACTTTTTGGGTCGAGGCCAACCTCACTCTAGAATAGGTGTAGACTTTCCCAGCTCATTTAGACCTTTAAGGGTCAAGGTCCACATAAATGGGCCAGGGTTGACCTTTCCTATAAAAATAGGAATTTGAGATTACATAAATCAACAACAGAAAACTTACCTTAGGAAGTGGTTGTCTGGTAGCTAGGCATTGTCTCAGGAGATCCATACATGTTTCTTGAAGTTCTTCTCTACTCGATATTCCTCTTTCTCTGCTAAAATCTACAAATGGAAAGAATGAGTAGTTATTGTAATACCCCAAAAATGGGCTATAGGTTCATTAACCTCCTACATCTTCAAATCGAATGAAATCGACACAAAAGTCCTAACCTAAGGCACATCTGCACATTATCGAATTTAATTTATTATCCTAAATTATGCATCGAGGAATATTCCTAGCAATATTCCTAATTTATCATAATTATTCTTAATTTAATAATTCTTTGGCGATAAATCTTATTTATCCTAAAGTTTGATTAATTGAATATTCTGAATATTTAATTAATCAGATTTAATACTACCACTTAATTATTTAATTACATTTAATTATATTTATTCCTAAATTATATTATTTAATTTTGACAATAAATAAAAAATCTTATGACTAATTGATTAAATTCCTATTTAATTAATTAAAGTCAGTTGTCAATATTTAATAATATAGCTTTTGAATAAAAGTTTGATTTAATAATTGATTAACCCGTAAATCAATTGTTTTAATTTTAAAATCAATTAAGTTGAGAATAAATCACTTTATTTCAAATTAATTCATATTAAATCATGCACAATCAGAAAAGCAATCAACTTTAAAACAACTATTATTTTTAAATTTTTTTTTTTTAAACTCAACATCTGATGATGAGTTGAAAAGAGAACTAAAGCTCTATTTTGAGATAAAAATAGCTTCTGCATGATTTTATGAGTTTATTTATTCTTAATTTTTTGCTAACTCAAAAATCAACCTGAGTTTATCAAGAGTGATTTATGGCTTTTCTCAATGCATCCTCAAGCCCTAGATTTCTATAAAAACAAGGCTCAACTCTTTTCATACCTCTCTAAATCCCTCAAGCTTTCAATCTCACATCTCTCGAATTTGCACAATTACTCTAGCGAATTTACAATTGAAGGACAAAGATTTTGTGATAGGCAATTTTGTGAGATCAATTGATAGTTTTTCATAGCTTTGCATATCAATTCATATAATTCTTAGATTAATTTGTATATCATTTCAATTTCATTATAGATTAATTTCATATGGTTTTTCACCTATTGCATAAAAAATCCAAACGATATAGATTAATCTGCATTCATACAGTCTTTCATTCTTTTTGAATTCAAATCCTTCGTTTAGGTGTTGCATTGCCACTGATATCAATTTAAATCTAAGAACATCATACTCGCACCTACTAGAAGGCAGTAAATCACCTGGTTAGCATAGTTTCAATTACTTGCAGATTTCGGTTTTTGCTAACCTCTAATGTTTTACTAAAGTGTTGTGTCTACAGTTAGGTACAAAATTTACACACATGTCTCTGGCACCCACTATGGGGCCCTGAAATGGGTTTCAGCTCTATTCTATCAAATTTCTATCATTTTTCTCGAACCCACGACCACAAGGTTATTTTTTGTGAGTTTTGTGATAAATTTTTGGGCTATTTTTCCAGAAATCTGACTGATGTTTTTATTGGTACATGTATATATGACATGATACAGATCCAAAATTTATATTTATGGAAAGGTATTTGAGTTATATTTCATTTTCTATTGGTTTGGATTAATTTCATTTTGATTTGCAAAAGGTATGATCATTTTAGTGAAGATTGGTCAAAACCCAATGTTATGAAATCTGACTGATATTTTTATTGGTACATGCACATATGACATGATACAGATCCAAAATTTATATTTATGGAAAGACATTTGAGTTATCTTTCATTTTCCATTGGTTTGGATTAATTTTATTTTTATTTGCAAAAGTTATGATCATTTTAGTGAAGACTGGTCTGAACCTGATTTTATGAAATCTAACTGATGTTTTTATTGGTACATGCACATATGACATGATACAGATCCAAAATTTATATTCATGGAAAGGTACTTGAGTTATCTTTCATTTTCTATTGGTTTGGATTAATTTCATTTTGATTTTCAAAAGTTATGATTGATTTATTGCAGACTGTTCAAAATCTAATTTCTTATGACAATAGGTTTTTCGATTATCAAATGACATATTATCTTTGACTAACCTGATTTTCTACCATGTGGGGTTGACAAGTTGTGTTTCTTTTTTGATGGATTTTTATAACATTGGGTTTCATGTACAAGAATAGGTAAGTTTTTCATAACAGTGGTTTGCAGGTGTAGGTGCAGGTACATCCTGTGGGTACAAAAGATAAAAGACAAATGCTCAAAACTTGCTAAAATAGGTAAAATATACTAAGCACGTTGTGAGGAACTCAGGTATTCTATTACATCTAATAACATTTCATTTTTAGACATAAAACAAACTCTCTTGTGTCAAGCTTGAGTGCATTTTACAACTTTCATAATTCACACTTCAGTTTTGGGCTCTAAAATGAACATAGATTTGCTTTTTGCATATCTATTACACATAGTAATTGAATAGAAGTAATTTGGAATCACCACTATTTTTGTAAGTGTGTGGGGAAAATGTAAGATTCAATCCTAAATCCAAATGCTCAAAAGAGAGATCCAATTTGATCAACCAAGAGGTTCATACACAATTGAATCAATCTATGAAGAATATGAAAAAGAGAGAGAAACCCTATACTTCCCTATAGTTGGATTAAGCTTGAAATCTAAAATAATTGAAGTGAAAATACTAACCTTGAATTAGGGTAGATTTGGAAAATGTTGAATTCTAGCTTCTATATGAACTTTCTGAAGATTCCATCACCTGTTGTGGATTGGAAATGCCGAGGTGGACAAAACCCAGAAATCTTTTCTCCAAATTCACACAAGTCGACTTTGACCTTTTAAAAGGTCAAAGACCACATTATTTATTTGAAGTCTAATTCCAATTATGTTCACAGATCCTGAAAGATTGTCAAAAAGGGTATCCAAATTTGCTCTCAGATCTGAGATTTCACACCTGTATCTGCAAGAAAATGGGGGTTTTTGGTTGTATGGGGGGTTTCCCTTGGTCAAACCCCAATTTAGGAATCAACCTTGAAATTGAATTGAAATTGTATTGTTCATAAACAAAGTAATTAAAAAAAATCACCTTGCTTATGTTGAAGTCCTTGTAGAGGATTCAAATCCTCAAATCCACAAGTAAGAATGCTTCAATGAATGTAAGATGTCTCCAATCAATGGTATTTTGATCTTCAACACCAATCTTGATTTGATCTTTGCATATGAGAAGGTTTGAATGAATGGAGAAGGATGGATCTTCACGAGGGCTCCAAGGAGATTGAATCCTTCAATAGCTAACAATGGAACTCCTTGATGGATGAATGCTTGAACACTTGAATGCTAGAAGACTTTCTTGCACTTGAGAACTTGAGAGCTTGATTGCTTGAGATGATATGAAAACTTGATGTGAGAATGAGAGAGGAAGCCCTCCTTTTATAGTGATCTAGGGCACACTCCTCTAGATGGGCCACCTTGAAGAATTAAATTCCAATTAGGTCCTCACCTTTAGGAAATATACCTTGATTAAATACCATTAAAGGATTTACCGTTTCGGAGCCCGAAACAGCCGACCCAGAAGCAAGAAATAATTATCCCAAAAAGAAATTACCAGCAACTAAAACTTTCAAATTCTGGTGGGAAGAGGTCAGGGTCAAGGTTGACTTTGACCTTAAACCCTAACTTTGCCAGATTCTACAACAGGAGTTCCAGGGGTGCAATAAACTTAGAAATTGATGTCTGAACAAGACCCAATGTTAGGAACAGATAGAAAATCCTTTGTTTGATGTGATGATGGACTAGGAGGTCTTATTTCTAAATCCTACCTAGAAAATAGAACCATAGAATAAGGAAAATCAGGAAAGTCCTTAAGACCTTAACCCTAATTTCACCTAGAATGAAGAAATCAAGTGCGGAGAAGTGGAAAATTGGGAGAAAGCCAAAAACATGTAGAGACCCAATCAAGGCACTTAACATGACCCCAAACCACTTACTCGGAGGGCTAAACACTCTTATCATGGAAATGCTTCCATTTTAAGATGATACATTAAGTCCCTACTTTAGCAAGAGTATGGACTCGACGCAAACTCTTGGTAAAGGAGATAAAAATATCAAGATAATCTTATCGTAATCTAAAGGACAAAGAGAAATCCTAAGCCCCTAGGGACTCAAGTCTTCATCAACTCTTAAATCATAGATAAGAGAGACATCTCTAAAGAAAGAAAGAAAAAGTGTGATTACCTCACCCAATGAGAACTTATGTCCCATTGTGAACCACACAAGAAAAATGTGCAACCGGAAAGATGGAATTGAACTGCCTAGTGAAATGTGGCTACTCACTAGTCAACCCATCAAGGATTTATCCTTAGGAATACCCTGTTCCATAAGAACAAATAAAAAACAAAAGAGATCCAGTCTTAAGGACACTTCCGACCTTAAGAGATCACAATATATGTGTATTTGAAACTGGAGGGATCAAGAGATCCTAATATAAATCCATACTTTAAGGATTAGTTCTTAATCCAAAAAGAAAAGATTGAAAAGTAAATTTAAAGTGCGTATCTTCCTTAGGATTTAGCAACTTATGTGCATTACCTTTAGAAGATTTAGCATGTTTTGAATTTTTTTCATAAGTGCGTGTGTGTAATAAGTGAGTAGAGCGTATGCCCCCATGTTAAAGTCATTGCTGACACTTTAACAGGAGCAATGGCTTTAACGAAAACATAAAAAACTCCACTGATTACGTTTCCACATCGAGATGCCCCCAGACGAAGACAAATCAAGGGAAATGACACATAAACATATAGAGAACATGGGAGGGATCTACCTACCATGGGGTCAATATGATCATGAGATAATATATATATATGATATTATTGCAAATGAATTGACATCATTCCCCAAAGAAAGTAGAACTACAATCACAAAGGAGGAAAGATTACATAAGATATACGAAGAAGAATCTTTTCAGACCATGACATGGAGACCAAAAAGAATTAGTGCTACCATATCTCAAATCCAAGAAGATTATACAAGGAAACATTTGCAAACAATAGCACAATTACAACATAACATTGAACAATGCATAGAAGAATAGAGATACATATAGAGGAATTTGAACAATAGTTTCAATTCCTTCAGCACCTTGTACCAATTGAGTAACAAGGATCATATAAAATAATCTAACAACATTTAACAAATACATTATGGGAGAATCACAATACAACAGGAAAACACACAACAAAGCTACCATGAAGGAAAAGCCACTCAAGTGTGCCACCTACTTTCTCCATCTCATTGTATATCATTTAGGGTAGGTGGGTAACTCACAAGAGGGACTATATCCAATATAGTAGGAATGATAGCCAGTTCCAAACAAGGATCCTCTTGAGAATCACAATGTTTGATACTAGGTGTAAGAGTTAATTGAGATGAAAGCATATTTGGCAAATCAATGTCAATGTCAATAGTCTCATATTCATCAGTAACATTATCAGTATCATCAAGAGTATCTTCATCATCCAAATTAATCAAAATAGGATCTAAAATATGAATAGAATCATCATAATCATGCATGTGAACATCATTTTTAGTAACAACATTATGCATAGGTGTATCCGCAGAAAGTAGAGATCTTTTACCTTTAGCATGAGCATGATGCTTTTTACGATGTTCATTAGCAGATCAGTTATGTTTTGATTTATTTGAAATAGGTTGAGAACTAGGAGGAAAAATCATAGGATCCTTCATAGGTTCTTTAGGAAGATCAATAGGATTATCAACCATAGGATGAGCAATCACAGGATCTTTGATAGATTTAGTAGGAGGAACTTGATTAATAGAACTAGAAGCCATAGTTGAAGGAGGTATCAAAGGTGTAGGTAAAAGACCATGATTAAGATCCATAGGAGGTATGCTTAATTGAAGAGTCTTATGATGCTTATAAGCTTGATATGATTGAAAAAGATTATCAGGGTGAGGAGGACATGAATTAGGTAAGGAAGGCCAAAAGAAATCTAGAGTAGCACAATCTCTAGGCCTAGAAGGTTGATATAGACTATGATTGATAGTCTTCACTTTGCCATCATGAATGAACTTAAGACACTTATGAATGGGTGAAGAAACAACATGCATGGTAGTTAACCAAGGCAAACCTAGCTTAACTTGAAATTGATTAGAAGTAGGAACCACAACAAAGGTAGTGTTCACAAGTTTTCCAAAAAGTTCAACTGGTAAAGTAATAGAACCAAATGAGGGATAAAGAAAACCATTACAAGTTTGAATCCACACATCTGATGTATCATAGAAGTTGCATTGTAAGATTTTCATAAAAAGATTTTCTTCAATGATAACATTGACTAAGGAGGTAGGATCAACAAGACAACCACGAGTATGTATCTAAGAAACCCTAGTAGCAATGTAAAGGGGACCATTAGGAGCCTTAACAATCTTAGAATCATCAAAGGTAATCAAAAGTTCTCAAGGTCTTTTATCCTTAATTTGTTGTTGCGCTTTAGGTTGAGGTTTCACTTTAGGTTTAGGTTTATCTTGAGGTTGAGATAGAACTTGAAGTGAAGGTTGAGGTGGAGGTATAGGCTTAGCAACATGCTCCACTTGATTAACGACATGATTAAGATCATCCATCTTTGAATCATATATAATTTCCATAGCAGATGGTAGAGCAATAGTATTAGTATCATGCGTAGGTAAAGGATTCGTATAGATTTGAAGGTTCTGATTAGGAGAAGAGACAAATTGATTCCCACTACTATCCAGATTATCAACAGATAAAGCTTTAGCATCAATGAGATCTTGGACCTTATGTTTTAAAGAATAACATCTCTCAGTATCATGACCATTCTGACTATGATATTAACAAAAAGAATTTTGAACAAAAGATTTAGATGCAATCATAGTAGGTAAAAGAGGTCAAATAGGAGGTAAAGTAATCATATTAGAAGCTAACAATCTATTCATAATAGCATGTAAATTTTTAGAAAGAGGAGTAAACATATGATTTAATCGAAAAGCAGTGGATGCAAAAGTTGCATTATGAGATGCAACAACAACCTGATCAGCAACTGCATTTGCTTATTTTTTTTATCTTGACATAATTATTGAATTTTTGAAACTTATTTGGATTAGGAGCAGCATCACTCTTATCAACTAGAATAGGAGCCATTGGAGTGGTGCTCTCAAACTGACTCACTTGTAATTGATAATGATCAAGTTCTGCACAAAGTTGTTGAAAAGAGGTAAATTCAGTAAGCAAAATCTTATCTCTAATATTCTTTTGCAAATTTGAAATAAACATACATTGAATATCAATATCAGGAACACGATAGGAAATCTAAGCATGCAAATGCTTAAATCTATCAATAAATTCAGTCAATTTTTCTATAGCACTTTGTTTACAATGCATTAAATCAGTCAAAGACACATGCAGGCCAATATTGTTTTGAAATTGTTGAATAAAGGCATTAGCAAGTTGTGGAAAGGAATCAATGGAATAAGGAGGCAAGGAACAATACCATTGTAAGGCCTTGTCACAAAAGGTTCAAGCAAACAGTTTGGCTAAAATCCTATGGTCATGAGCATAATCACTACAAAGGATTTGGAATGTTTTAACATGATGAACAGGATCTCCCTTTCCATTATAATTCTCAAGATGAGGCATATCAACTTGCTGAGGAACAAGAGTTTGGATAATATCTCTAGACAAAGGACTTCCCATGTCACATGTAGGAATACTAAACTTGTTTTCAGTTAAGGAAGCAAGTTTTTATTGTAAGGATGATACGATTTGAGCCAAAATGATGATGGTGGAATTAGTAGAGGAAATAGGAGGAGTAGCAACATTAGACACACTAGGTAAAGTGTAAGAAGCTACAGGAATAGAAGACACAACTGGAGGAACACTAGGAACTACAGTTGGAAGCGGAGTGGAATAAGTGAAAGGAACACTATGATATGAAGGTTGTGATGTAGGAAGGGACATGGGAGGAACACTCATAGGAATAGAGGGAACTGTCATAGTCACCAAAGGAGGAGTATAGATAGGAATACTAGGTAAAGGATTAGAAGAAGGTTCGACACTAGTGATAGGAGCAGTGAAACCTAAATCTTGAGCTGCTTGAGTTAAAGGTTTAACATTGGAATGCACAAGATGAGTAATACCACACAAGAGGTTAACACCTTGATCACTATCATGGAGAAATTTCTTAAGAGCCTCTATAGCTTGAATAGAATCTTGACCATGGTTTTCTTGAAGAATCCAATTACCCATTTTATCAAGTTCAGTGGAAAGTTTTTGGACTTGTTCAGGAGGAACCCTTACAGCATCATCCTCATCATGAGATGAGTGAGAAGAGTTCTGCTCCATAGTAGGATTAGAATCATGAAGAATCAAGTTATCATCAGGGATCCTAAGGAAAGGAGAAGATTCAGGCTCAAAGGCACCCATGAGTCTATGACTTCTTCTAACCGGAATGTTATAAGTAGGACTAGTGGTAGTAAAGCTCATAAACCAATATCATGCAAATGAACTAAACTAAGAACACATAAAGGATGAATATGAAATCTAATTAGCATGCAAGATCAATCACAAAGGACAAATCTAATACTAACAAGATAAAAGGAAATCTAACACCAAAAAGAAAGAGAGTAAGCTAGTTGGGTTCACCAAAATGAATAATGGTAATTTGGAATCACCACTATTTGTGTGTGTGGGGAAAATGTAAGATTCACTCCTAAATCCAAATTCTCAAAAGAGAGATCCAATTGGATTAACCAAGAGGTTAATACATAATTGAATCAATCTATGAAGAATATGAAAAAGAGAGAGAAACCCTATACTTCCCTATAGTTGGATTAAGCTTGAAATCTGAAATAATTGAAGTGCAAATACTAACATTGAATTAGGGAAGATATGGAAAATGCTGAATTCTAGCTTCTATATGAACTTTCTGAATATTTTGTCACCTATTATGGACTGGAAATGCTGAGGCAGACAAAACCCAGAAATCTTTTCTCCAAATTCACACAGGTTGACTTTGACCTTTTAAAAGGTCAAAGACCACATTATTTATTTGAAGTTCAATTCTGATTCTGTTCATAGATCCTAAAAGATTGTTGAAAAGGGTATCTAAATTCGCTCTCAGATTTGAGATTTCACACCTGTATCTACAAGAAAATGGGGGTTTTTGGTTTAATGGGGGGTTTGCTTGGTCAAACCTCAATTTAGGAATTAACCTTGAAATTGAATTGAAATTGTATTTTGCATAAACAAAGTAATTGAAACAAATCACCTCGCTTATGTTGAAGTCCTTGTAGAGGATTTGAATCCTCAAATCCATAAGTAAGAATGCTTCAATGAATGTAGGATGTCTCCAATCAATGGTATTTTGATCTTCAACACCAATCTTGATTTGATCTTTGCATATGAGAAGGTTTGAATGAATGGAGAAGGATGGATCTTCACGGGGGCTCCAAGGAGATTGAATCCTTCAATAGATAACAATGGAACTCCTTGATGGATGAATGCTTGAACACTTGAATGCTAGAAGACTTTCTTGCACTTGAGAACTTGAGAGCTTGATTGCTTGAGATGATATGAAAACTTGATGTGAAAATGAGAGAGGAAGCCCTCCTTTTATAGTGATCTAGGGCACACTCCTCTAGATGGGCCACCTTGAAGAATTAAATTCCAATTAGGTCCTCACATTTAGAAAATATACCTTGATTAAATACCATTAAAGGATTTACCATTTCAAAGCCCGAAACAGCTGACCTGGAAGCGGGAAATAATTATCCCAAAAGATAAATTATCGGCAAATGAAACTTTGAAATCTTGGTAGGAAGAGGTCAAGGTCGAAGTTGACCCTAACCTAGTTAGGGTTGAGGTTGACCCTGACCTAGTGAGGGTCGAGGTCAACTTTGACCTCAAACCCTAACTTTGCTAGATTCTGCAACATGAGTTCTAGGGGTGCCAAAAACTTAGAAATTGATGTCTAAACAAGACCCAGTGTTAGGAATAGATAGAAAATCCTTTCTTTGATGTGATGATAGACTAGGAGGTCTCATTTCTAAATCCTACCTAGAAAATAGAACCATAGAAGAAGGAAAATTAGGAAAGTCCTTAAGACCTTAACCCTAATTTCACCTAGAATGAAGAAATCAAGTGCGGAGAAGAAGTGGAAAATGGGGAGAAAGCCAAATACATGGAAAGACCCAATCAAGGTGCTTAACATGACCCCAAACCACTTACTCAGAGGGCTAAATGCTCTTATCATGGAAGTGCTTCAATTTTAAGATGATACAGTAATTAGGCCGTATGAACACTATTTGTGGATGATCTTGAGAGAGTGGGCTTCTTTTTCTTGTTTACATGTGAAGCTATTCTTGATGAAGGATCCCCTTGTAGGTAGGGAGGATACTAAGATTGTATCATGTTCCCTTGATTTGTGTCCTCAACTTTTGATTGATACATTCCCTCTCCAGAGAGATTGATAGACCATAAGTTGTTGACATCACAAATCTTGGTGAGATAATTTCAGTCTTAGCGTGTCAGATTAATCTGTCTAGTTTGTTTTGGTAAAGTGAAGAAGCTAGGGGATTATGCTCTACTTCCTTTTTGGATAGTACCAAAAACCCAGATCCTTGAATCCGATCTAGTCCCCCTGTGCTATATTTTGTGAGTCACCTTTAGAGAGGGTTAACTGTAGTGGACATTCCCTTAATTGGGTCAACCACATGGATTAAACCTCAAATGGTAATAGCCATTTTCACCATGGTAGTAGAAACCACTATATAAATGTCCTTGTGGAGGAAATCTTCATAGGTGTGGTCTCTTGTTGGGCTATCAGATCTCCCTAGTAGCTCCTGATTGATTAAATTCTCAGATAATGTCAGAACCCCGATGTGCCTGGATTGGAGTTCACCCTCTTGAGTTCAAAAAAGTTGTAGAGTCGGACCATTACTACAAACCCTAGCGAGGCCAAATTTTTCATTTTATAGGACTATGTGTGATGGGCTTCTAAATAGCCATCTTTTTTAGTACTTTTTATCTTCTTTCTAGAATAGTTGGTTACACATAGACATGAATTTATGGTTTTAAGCATATGAACTTATGGTTTTTATGTATATATATGTGTGAACATAAGATGGAAATGTAGATACTATTAAAGATATAATATCTACTTAAATTCATGGATAGGAATGGTGAATACAATAGATATACATGTTAATGAAAAATTCCTTGCCTAAGCTATGTTTTGGGTAGTTACCTCCTATAGCCATAGGAATTGCAAGAGTATTAATTAAGACTTACAAATTTCCTAATATTAATGATGTGGATATATATGTATATCATTGGATGTGTGCACATTGATTGTTTTGTAGGTGTTGACTATGGACATTCAAAGACCAACATACTGGCACATGAGTAATTAAAGCCAATCGTGGATTGTAGAATCTTCGCAAGTCACTTGATGTTTTTTGTTGCATGAAATGCCCAGATTTAGTGTGCTATATTTCTGGGATTATCCATAGTCAATAATGTTTCTATTTTGAAACTTTATGAGTTGTAACTGATCCTCATTTATGAAGTGATCATAGATTTAGGAGATAGTTGTAGCTTCCTTTTAAATAATCAACTATTGTGACTCTTCAGGAGTTAGTCGAACAAAAACTAGTTTTCATAATAGAGCTCTTGCATACTATTTTCAATCAAGTGTAATCATTTTATGGATGAATAGAATGTTTAGTTCAAGTTTGTATCTTTCATCTTGATTTTATTTCTCATTCACTCATTCAAGGGGGCCCACTTGATGAGTGAATTGTTCTGTTAGTGTAGAGTTTATTTTCCTATTCATTTCTAAGTAATTAGAACTTTGTTGTTCCTGCAACTATTGATAGCAGAATTAGTAGCTTGTTCCTACAGCACAGTTAGTTAGAGCAGTTCCTAGCCACAATTCCCTACTTTATTTAGAATATATTTGTTTACCAGTTTTAGCATAGTTTTCTGAAGCATAAGCATTTGAACTCTATAGATAGCCTTAGAAGAGAAGGTTTGAAGCATATAATTTGCAAATGCCATTCCAAGTTTACATCCCTAGTCTATAATTAAATGAGACCAAATAATCCATTTAGGAATAATTTGGGGTGTCCAATCTTGAAATAGGTAGTCCATTGCTCTAGGTTTCTAATACTATTATTTGGCCAAGCATTTTTGGCGCCACTGCTGGGGATGGTGTTAATTCAAACTTATCCTTGTAGTTGCATTCTTAGTCTTAAGTAAGCATTTTATGCATAGAAGGAGAGATCACCTTGGGAGATTTCTTCCCCATAATTACCAAGAAGGACCATTTGATCTATTTAATCCTCAAGTTGAAGAACCCCAAAGTGAGAACAAAGAAGAAGAACCCTTTGAAAATCTATTTGCTGATGCTCAGGAACACATATCCTTTTCATCATCTAAGGAATCACTACATTTAAATGACCTATTTTCTAAACCTGAATAGCAAGACAACCCCCTTGCACTTATTATCTATCAGCCATCACCACCAGGTCCTCCTCCCATAATGGCTACTCAGGCTCCCTTTCCTTTTCCTATACCTCAATAGCAAGGTAACCAAAATTTGAAAAACATACCTACTACTGCGCTTCCCAAATTCTATGGCCTCCATACAGAAGACCCAAAGACCTTCCTCTTTGAATTTGACATTCTTTTCTAGAGTTATGACTATACCACTGATGCCCACAAGTTGAAGTTGTTTCCATCAACTCTAAAGGAGGCTGCCTTGAGATGGTTCATGGGGTTGACCACTAATGTTGTAGTAGACTGGAATGCCATGCACATGATGTTTCTTTTAAAGTATAAAGAATACTGTAGGGGTCAAGATTTGAGAGGAAATGACATTTTTAAAATGTCTTAGAAGGAGGATGAAACCTTGGAGGATTATGTATCGAGATTCATGTTCAACCTACAATGTAACACACAACATCAGTTAAATGAGGCATCTCAAAAAAACCTTTTCCTAAAGGGTGTGAATGATGGAAGTATTGAGGCTTTAGACCTCATGGCAGGAGGAGATATCACACAGAAAAATTGGGCTGACATAAAGGATATATGTCAAAATTATTCAAGGGCCACTATGAAGAAAGGTAGAGGACTTAGAGACCTACCACATAAGTCCAATGGTGGTTTAAGAGTATCCAAAATGGAGTTATCTAATTTTCTATCTGACTTCAAGAAGGAAATCATTAATAATGTCACCACTCAGCTAGATAGTATGTACGCAAGGAGGAAGAAGGAAGAGTCAGATGTCGTGCTGGCTGAGTTTTGTTCTCATTGTAGAGAAAAGAAAAGGATCTGTAAATGCAAAATGGTTGCATCTATGGACATTAACCCAATGCCCACCGAGTTTAAAGCCATAGATGAGGAGAATGTAGAAGTCTTCTATGTTTCTCAAAGGCATCCATGGGCTCAGAGACAAGGTATGCCTCAAGACCCACTAAATAATTTTGGTTATAATAATAGTAGTAGTCAATGGCCACACCATAACCCCCAAAATTCTATTCCTCAAGGTCAGAATTGGAATTATAATTGGTCCAACCAACAACTGCATTATAACCAAGCCTATCCATAGCAACCACCATTTAACCCATATCAGTAGTAGTATAACCCCTATCAGCAAATGCAACAAAATAGCCAATGGCCACCTCATGGTAATTGGCAACCACAACCTCAGTGGGGATCCAATCATTCTAGTCAGCAACAAGCAATAATGCCTCCACCTAAGTAGAAAGCTATTATGCCGCCGCCTCCTGTAGCTAATAGCAACCCTCAAAAGTCAACTCAACTTCCTGCTCAACCAACTCCAAATCCTAACAATAAGCAGCAAGATTATTCCTTGCAAATAAATGATATCCATCTTAGATCAGGAACTACACTGCCTACACCCAAGGAGCCAATAATAACCAAAGTTGCTGATGTCAAGGACATACCCATGAACTAGTCTACTAATGTTCCACCTCTTGTTCAAACTGCACCAATGCCTAAAAATCCTCCGTATCCTTAAAGATTATCTCAGGCAGTTCCTCCAAAAGAAAACCCTGTAGCAACTGATTTGATTGATCAGCTCAAACAAATGACAGTGTAGATTCCCTTGTTGGATGCCCTTAAAGAAATTCCAATCTATACCAAAGCAATTAAAGAAGCATGTATCAAACAGCCCGAAAGGAAGAAGAAAGACCCTTATATTGTCCATGTCTTAGGACAACTCTCTGATCTTATGCTAAGCACAGTTGTAATGCCTAAGTATTCCAACCTAGGAAGTCCAGTGGTCACCATCTACATTAATGGTACCCAAATTCAGAATATCCTAATTGACTTAGGTGTGTCAATCAATGTTATGACTAGAGAAGTTCTACTAAAACTTAGTATCATTGGTTTGAGGGATGCACCTACCATATTGTAGTTAGCTAATAATTCCACAGTCAAACCATATGGTATGGTTGAGGATATTGTTGTTACTTTGGATTCTCTAGATTACCCATCTAATTTCATAGTCTTGTCACCCAAAGCCACCTTAGGAGGATACCCACTAATCTTAGGATGGCCTTGGCTATCTATAGATGATGCTTGCATTGCATGCTACTCAGGAAAGATGACAATCTCAGATGGAATAAATACTAACAAGTTAACTCTGTATTCTCTAGAAAAATGCCAAAGTGAACTTGATTAGGTTATCTGGATAGACTTAGGAGATGCTGGTCTTGAAGCCAATTCTGTGCAAAAACTTATGGTCATCAAGAGAAATCCATTCATGGTATCACAAGAAGAAGATGATATACTTGCAACAATCCTTACAAATCAATATAGTTCTGAGGAATCATCTTGTAATGATCCTAATTATACCCTTCAAATGATAATGCCCAAGCAAACCACATCTCAGCTTCCTTTAGCACTTGATTATCTCCACACTTTGCTACCCCATGAGATAAAGTCTCCATCCATAGCTAAAGTCTAGATGCTAGAAAAAGTCAAAAGAGTTGAAATTACTCCAGGAAAGGATCTGAATGTTAATAAAGACCTCACTGAATCTCAAATGCTTAGTCTTCTCAAGCTTTTGCAAGAGAGTCACCAAGCCTTTGCATGGGATTACACTGATATGAAAGGACTACATCCTAAACTATGTACTTATTGAATCTATATAAGCCCTAAATATAAACTAGTGAGACAAGCTCAAAGGAGAATTAACCCTGCTTTAAGAGACATAGTGAAAACTGAGTTACAAAAGCTTCTTAGTGCAGGTTTCATTTATCCTATTTCTAACAATCAGTGGGTTTGTCCTCTTGTAATTGTTCCAAAGAAGGGGGGAAATTGGAGATTTTGTGTTGACTATAGAGAACTTAATAAAGCCACTAAGAAAGATCACTTTCCACTACCTTTCATTGACCAAGTACTTGACAATCTTGCTGGCAAAAAGTACTTTTCATTTCTAGATGGCTTTAGTGGGTATAATTAGATACAAATAGCACCAAAAGACCAGGATAAGACAACATTTACCTATCCTTGGGGAACATTTGCTTATTCAGTCTTGCCATTTGGGTTGTGTAATGCACCTACTACTTTCTAGAGAGCAGTGATAGGTATTTTCTCTGACATTACTATTGATTGTGTTGAAATTTATATGGATGACTTCACCACTCATAGATCCACATTTGAAGAAGCACAAGCTAACTTGGACAAGGTCCTTAAGAGATGTCAAGATTACAACCTCTCTCTCAATAGTGAGAAGTGTTATATGATGATGGAGGAAGGAGTTGTCCTAGGACACTACCTTTCATCTTTTGGAATTCAGGTTGACCCTACAAAAATTGCAGTTATCAACACACTTCCCACACTAGTTAAGAAGAAGGATGTTAGGAGCTTTCCTTGGCCATGCTAGTTACTACAGGAGATTCATAAAATAATTTAGCCAACTTCCAGCACCATTATATAACTTGTTGAAGAAAGAAGCTAAATTTGAATGGACAGAAGATTGTGAAGCTTCATTCCAAAAACTGAAGGATGTTCTAACAACAACACCCATTCTCAGGGGACCTGATTGGAAGCTTCCATTCCACATCCACATAGATGCATCTGACTACGCCATTAGAGCAGTGCTTGGATAGAAGGAAGGTATTATTGAACATGCAATTTACTATGTTAGTAAAAATTTGCAAGGAGCAGAATTAAATTACACTGTTACTGAAAAAGAGTTGTTAGTAGTTTTCTATGCACTAAACAAATGTAGGCACTACATCACAAGTTATGAAGTATTTGTTTATACTGATCATTTAGCTATCAAGTACTTAATGAATAAACCTACCATTAGTGGTAGATTAGCACGCTAGTTACTCCTCATGCAGGAATTTGATGTCAAGATAATAGACAAACCAAGAAAGGCTAATGTAGTGGCTGATTTCTTGTCAAGATTGCAAGTACCAGATGATCCTGCAGCAATTGATGATAGTTTCCCTGACGAGCACTTATTTTCTATTGATTCTTTTAACCCATGGTATGTAGACTTAGCCAATTACCTTGTTACAGGCAAAAAACTACCTCACTTCTCTCCTAAATAGCACCATCTATTGGTTGAGAAGAGTTTTAACTTCTCTTGGATATCAGGCTTCATGTTTATATAGGACCAGACCAAGTCACAAGGCAATGTGTTTGAGAGGATGAAACTTATGACATTCTATGGGCATGCCATGATGAACCATGTGGTGGACATTTTGTAGCAAAGAGGACAACCTACAAAATTTTGACAATAGGGTACTACTAGCCTACTTTTCATAAAGATGTAGCAAAGCATACCTGACACTATGATAGGTGTCAACGTATGGGGCATCCCACAAAGTCTGATGAAATGCCCCTGGAACCTCAGGTTGTTGTCATGCCCTTTGACAAATGAGGTATTGACTTTTTTGGACCCATTGAACCTTATTCTCATGGAAAGTCTTACATCTTGGTATGTATTGACTATGCTAAAAAATGGGTTGAAGCCAAAGCTATGAGACATGCCAGAGATCACAAAGTTATTGAGTTTCTTTATGAATACATATTCACTAGATTTGGAGTACCCAGAGAAATTGTCACAAATCAAGGAGCACAGTTCACCTCTAATCTTATCACAGAGTTGATGTAGGAGTACATGGTGCTTCATGGGAAATCTTCACCCTATCATCCTCAGACCAATGGTCAGGCTAAAATCACAAATTGGGAGATAGAATCTATTCTCACCAAAATAGTGGTTGTGCACAAAAAGGATTGGGCTACACACCTTCCTAAAGCCATCTGGACCTATCACACCACATGGAAAACCACAACCAGATTTACACCTTTTGAGTTGGTGTATGGAAAATTAACCTCTATGTTGATTGAGTTCTAGCATAAAACATTTTGCACAACCTTAGATTTGGATATTGATATCACCAAAGCTCAAGAAGACAGGTTACTGCAATTGAATGGATTGGATGAATACAAAAAATCAGCTCTTCACAATATGGAGTTGATATAGCAGCAAAGAAAAAAATGGCATGAAAAGTTCATTCGTGATAAGAAATTTTCTATGGGTGATTGGGCTCTAGTGTATGATTCAAGATACCAACACACACCCGGGAAATTTCATACAAGATGGTTTGGACCTTATGAGATATTATCAGTATTTAAAAATGGAGCCGTCTAACTTTCAACCATCGATCCTGTCAGATTTAAGTTACTTGTCAATGGGCATCACCTGAAACTTTACCACAAACTTATCAGCCGTGATGAGTTCCTAAAGCAGTTCCAGAGCACAGCTAAAGAAAGTGATCCTGTAGCCGAAGAATCTGGGTCCTCTACCCAACATTCCATCGATTCTTGATTCTATTCAAGAAAACCATAATAAACATTTCACATTTCATGGAATTATTTCTCCATAATAATTTTCATCTCACCTTCTCTCTTTTCCACCCATTCACCCCATCCCATCACTTCATTTATGCAGGTGTAGTTTTTTGGACAACTCTTCCTACAACGCTTCCAGGTTCATGCCACGCATACTCATACATACATTATTTTTATTCATTAATTTTTAGGATTTTGTGTAGTTTTAATTTTATACGCTTGCATAACCTAGCTTGGTGGGACCCATGCCATTCCTTAGTTGCGGGGGGAGACTATTCTATTTTCAAATTTTCAAATTAGCATGTGAATTAAAAGTTCTTGTCTTTGAGAGATGTCTGCAACATGACTTGCTAATCTGTCCTTTTATGATTGCATCATTACAATTAAAGTGAATTAAAGATATTAAAGGCTAATCTTAATTTCTAATGATATGTTGCGACATGTTCAGGGTGGCAGCCTTGGCATGCATGAGCTATTATGAGATGTTATGCAAAATTTATATCATTAGATTCCGTGCAAAAATCTTTAATTCTATGAAGCAAGTTGCAGTTTGTACGCCATCTTTTCTTCTGCAATGTCTTGTTCCATAATGCATTGAGGTCTGTGACTTGCCATTTTCGATCTCTATGGGAATTATAGTTCTATAACTTAAAAAATTGTTTGAATATAGCAATGGGAGGTGACCTTCAACAACATGAGCTAGTGGATCACAGGATTTTGTTAGAGGATGCGTCCACTTGTGAAATTTTTAGAAGAAGAGGATGGCTAGATTATTGCTTAAGCCTTAAAGGGTTTGATGAGGAAGTCCCTCTACAATTTTTATCTACCCTGAAGGATGGATTTGTGGAGGTTAAGGGCTAAAAGATTGAATTCATAGAAGATATAGTTGCTGAAGTGATTGGTTTATCACAAGAAGGTGAGTAGTGGGTGAAATATTTTGACCTACATTCAGCGAGTGCCCAGTTCACTTTGCATGGTGATCCTTGGTTAAATATTAACAGGAAGTAAGGTACTTGGCGATTATCTTTTCCTCTAGAGTTCATTCAACCAGTTGTATTTTTCACTTGTGAGGGACGCTACAAGTATTTGCATGCTCTACATTTCAAACTCCTCAGTCATCTTCGGCATGACAAAAGACTAGTAAATCTTCCCAGCTTCCTATTTAACATTGTGAAAAAGAAATCTTTATTAGTCCAGTTAGGAAGTAACCAGTCTATTTCGCATCGTTTCTTAATAAAACTAATTGTAGAAAGAGAATTGAATAGACAAAGGGTTGGGACATGGGAAGAATTTCTACAAATGAATGAGGTTGAACCTAGAGTGGTCGGCCCTAAAGGTCATGGTGTTGGTCGAAGAGAGAAAACATCCTCTGGGGTTCATAAAATTGTTCAAAGAACTAAGAATGATCCTGAAGCCTCCCCTTCTAGGTCACCTAAGAAAAGAATGTTTAGTTTTTGAGCCTCTACTTCTCAGAGAAAGAACAACAAAAGAACAGAAGCTCCCAATATTCCTGAATCATCATCATCCGTAAGGACCAGGTCTACATCTAGGAAGGAAAAAGGAAAAACATAGGAGTTAGAAGAAGAAATATTAGAGCCACGGCCTAGTGATAATACTAACAATGTGGAAGAAACCCTACACTCCCCTAGGGAAGGAAATTCTAAAAACCCTCCTGAAGCAGATGCAGAGGAGGTAGCCACTAAAAGTAGAAAATGGAAGAGTCCTCCAAGCTCATCCATACCCCCTATGATGAGAAGTAGAAGGCTTTTTGAGAAAGATGTTGAAGCCTCTATTCTTGTTGTTAACCTTGAATCTTCTAAATAAGTAGAAAATGAGTCTTTGGAAAAGTCCTCTTCTGAGGAAATGTTTAATCAAACTGTAGCTAGTGACACCACATTCAAAAATCAAAGTCCAAAAATAGAAGTTAACCCTAGAGTTAACTACATACTGACTGATAGTGATGAGGACTCTAAAGACACAGAGGAATTTGTAGATAATTCTGCTAGGCTAGATGTTAGTATGAATTCTGAAGAAACCCCTGACTTTGGGATGGAAATTATTGAAGAAGTACCCCAGTAAAGCAGTCAGGATAGGTTAGAAGTGCTAGCTAAAGTAGCAGCTGATGTTAGTGAGGAAAGCAATGTAGTAAAAACAATTGTTTTATGGAAAGGAGAGTCTTTTGCACAAAAGAAAACAATTAAAACTCCTCACTTCTCATCTGAATGGGTGGATATACTTAATCAGGAACCTTTACCCCCACCAAATTTTTCTACACCCCTAGTTGTAGGGATAAAATTATATCAGCAATTGTTATGGGAGAAGACATAATGGGAGTTAGAAAAGGAAAAATTGAAATGAGTCATTAGTGAGTAGGGTTCCCAGTTGGAACAAAAATCAGATGAGATTGAGGTGTTGAAATGAAGGATTGATCAGATTACAAGATTAATTCTAGAGTTAATGGAATGCAGATCACCATCTCCAGTGTATGCATTATTCCTTAAAGAGCAACTTGTTAATTTCAAATTAACAAGAATTGTGGAAGGATTTAATCCTTCTATATCAAATCCTCATGAATTTTACTATGCCTTTCAGTCTACTCCAATGACTTTGAAAAACCTATTGTGTGAATCGTACCTACATAACCTAGTAGTCCCTGATGATACAAAATGGAATTCACTACTCTATGTGGGGGATGTGTAGTTGAGAGCAGTTATGTCTTGGATGCAAAATGAGATAAGTAGAGAACATCAGGCTGCACCATACTAAAACAATGAGATGAAAGCTCCTTTGATGATGAGGCCTAAAGTTCAGTGTTCTAGGCAAACCTATTTTGACTAGCTTTCTATCACAGCAAACATTAGTGGAGCTAGTAAGATATATCCAGTGCGAGAACAAGCTTTTGCAGATTGGGACCAACATTCCTCATGAGATGTTTCCACAACAATCAATGCCTCCAGGAAGAGATGGATAAGGATGTCACATGAACTAAAGTCAAAGGAACCTCACTCACCATAGAATTTAACTCTTGCTACAAGGAGATTTCCATGGTATATTATGTTGGGAAGGACACTCCTTAATCGCTAGGTTCCATTAAGGTTTTAGCCTCCACTCTTCCTACAACCATTACTAGTAATGAATGACAATGCAGTAGATTATGATATGGCCTCTGAAGTCCAGTGATGGGAAAGACTCATGGAAACTCACAGATATTTTGATTATGTTCATGATGAGTCTGGGTAGAGAATAGCTAGCAACTTGAGGGTCCATGCCAGGATTCAAAATTTTATTGTTGCTAGGGACTAGCAATAGTTCAGTTGTGGGGAATGATGGGCTTCTAAATAGCCATCTTTTTTAGTACTTTTTATATTCTTTCTAGAACAGTTGGTTACACATAGACATGAATTTATGGTTTTAAGCATATGAACTTATGGTTTTTATGTATATATATGTGTGAACATAACATGGAAATGTGGATACTATTAAAGACATAATATCTACTTAAATTCATGGACAGGAATGGTGAATATAATAGATATACATGTTAATGAATGTTTCCTTGCCTAAGCTATGTTTTGGGTAGTTACCTCCTATAGCCATAAGACTTGCAAGAGTATTAATTAAGACTTACACCTTTCCTAATATTAATGATGTGGATATATATGTATATGGTTGGATGTGTGCACATTGATTGTTTTGCAGGTGTTGACTATGGACATTCAAAGACCAACATACTGGCACAAGAGTAATTAAAGCCAATCGTGGATTGTAGAATCTTCGCAAGTCACTTGATGTTTTCTATTGCATGCAATGTGTAGATTTAGTGTGTTATATTTCTGGGATTATCCATAGTCAATAATGTTTCTATTTTGAAACTTTATGAGTTGTAACTGATCCTCATTTATGAAGTGATCATAGATTTAGGAGATAGTTTTAGCTTCCTTTTAAATAATCGACTGTTGTGACTCTTCGGAGTTAGTCGAACAAAAAATAGTTTTCATAATAGAGCTCTTGCATACTATTTTCAATCAAGTGTAATCATTTTATGGATGAATAGAATGTTCAGTTCAAGTTTGTATCTTTCATCTTGATTGTATTTCTCATTCACTCATTCAAGGGGGCCCACTTGATGAGTGAATTGTTTTGTTAGTATAGAGTTTATTTCCTATTCATTTCTAAGTAATTAGAGTTTTGTTTCTCCTACAGCTATTGATAGCAGAATTAGTAGCATGTTCCTGTAGCACGGTTGGTTAGAGAAGTTCCTAGCTACAATTCCCTTCTTTGTTTATAATATATTTGTTTACCAATTTTAGCATAGTTTCGTGAAGCATAAACATTTGAATTCTATAGATAGCCTAAGAAGATAAGGTTTGAAGCATATACTTTGCAAATGCCATTCCAAGTTTACGTCCCTGGTCAATAATTAAATGAGACCAAATAATCCATTTAGGAATCATTTGGGGTGTCCAATCCTAAAATAGGCAGTCCATTGCTCTAGGTTTTTGATACTATTATTCGGCTGAGAAATGTGCATTATTGAAAAATTTTTTGGAACATACACAAGTAGCATTCCTAGGGATTAGCACATTAAGTCACTATTGCTTGTTCATGTGCAAGGTTGCTTTTTCCCTTGTTCATTGTTTTCAGATGATTGATTTCTTCCCTTTTCTTGATGTTCTACATGTTTGTTATCTACATGGTTATTGAAAATGAATGATCCTGAACTATTACATGAATCTGCAAACTTGAACAGAGAAAAACTTACAAACAAACTAGTTTTGAAATATGAAAAATTGCAAATCTGAAGGAAAAATCTTTTCTGGTGTCAAAAGTCATCCTAAAATTTCAATACTTGTATCAAAGCTAAAGTCAAAGTTGTCAAAAAACTCCAAAATTTATCAGAAATCTAGTTTTTACGACCTACTTCTAGATTCTGTCAAAAAAATCATTGTGTCAGAAACATAGCAGAACCTATAAAAAATCCATCCATTTTCCTAAGGTGGTCTCTTTAGTCTGATTGAGCCTTCTAATTTATTGATTTGAGTCTTTTTCATCTTGTGTCAAAACCTTGACAAAATTATCTTCAAAATTCAGTCTTCTTACAAAATGGCTAAGTGTTGAGAGCTCATGCCCACCATCTATTGGGTGTATACCCATACTACTATGGCACAATATCCTTCATTTACATCCAATATAATCTTCAATCAATTCAATCTTGACAAGGTTGCATCATTCAATCTTCTTGAATCAAGTCATTCTTCAGTTGTCTTCATCTTGCTCTCCTACTTCACCCAAGGTTAATGGTGGAAACTCGAGCTTCATCACACAATAAATCAAGAGAAGCATCTCATACCTTATGATTATCTACTCATGTGGTTCCAACCTTTGACAAACTCTACAATTTAGGTCTTTATGAAGATGACGGTCTTGGCAATCTTTGATTAAAAACTAGTTACATACCCCCTCCATCAATCAAAGGGGTTAATAAAAAATCTCTATATCAATCTATTCCAAGGAGTCCTAAAACTCCTAACATGTCTCACAGAGGGACACATCATGGGTCTCAAGGACATCACTCTCAACATGGTGTGGATCAGAAACCCACACCTTCTGAAATTGCTCGATATCAAAATGATGATGACTTCAAGAAAATGATGAGGCATTTCTTGAAGGAAGATAGAGAAACATACTTTCTAGAACTAGCTTGTCAAAGGGCTAAACTTCCTCCCAAATTTAATGTTGAAGATATCATTACACATGAGGAAGAAACTCCAATCATAGCTATGATGAAACAAATGCATGTCATGCAAGTCAAACTTAACAAACTTGAAAAAGAAAAGGAACCTAAAGGGTCCTCCATGGAGGCTCTATGCCCTTTTCCATTTGATAAAGACTTGTACATTCCACCATTCCCTAAAAGAGTGAAGATACCTAAGTATGATAAGCATGATGGAAATTCTAATCCTCAAGATCATGTTAGAGAATTATGTACTCAATCTATGGAGTTCATGCATGAACCAACTTACTTAATGCATCTTTTCCCTTGATCTCTAGGAGGGTTAGCCATTCATTGGTTCTCAAAAATGCCTCCAACTATCAAAACTTTTGAGGAGTTAATCAAACTGTTCTATCAAAAATACTCCTATAACATCTAGCATCTGGTCACCATGATCAACATCTACAATCTGAAACAATACTCAGGAGAACCATTTCTGACTTTTCTCAAAATATGGAGGAAGAAGTTTTCTCTATATGCTAGACCCATTCCAGAAACTAAGAAGCTAGAAATCGTCATCAACAATCTTGTTGTAGAACTCAACTACCACTTGCAAATGCAAAATCATACATCCTTTGATAAGATGGTAGAAAATGCAATCAAAATTGAGAAAGTACTTGTTCAAACGGGAAACATATCTCTTCAAAAAGACAAGTATGAATCTAGATCTAGCTCTAAAGACAAAGGCAAAAATTGGAACAAGAACAAAGGTGTTGTCATAGACATCATTGTTGATACTATTTGTGCCCCATCTAAGGCACCTTCTTTCAATCTCACTATTGGCACCCAAGCCATCAAAGCTTCTAAAGCTAAAGTAGCAGAATCTAACAAGAAACCATCTACTTACAGACCTTGGGCTATAGATCCTAACCAAAAATTCACTCCTCTTGGAGAGTCCTTGGAATCTTCCATGAAAACTCTATTGGCTAACAACATCATTTACTTGCCTGAGATCTGACCATTTGATCCTGAACCTAAACCAAAATGGTGGAAAGAGACAGATTTATGTGACTTCCATCATAATAAGGGTCAATAACTATGTACACTTGAAACAGCATACAAGACAAAATTGATAATGGAAAAATCATGATTGACAATCATAAAAGCAATAATGATCATACAGCATTCATGAAGCCATTTCTAAAACATGATAAATAAGAGTCTTCTTCTCAACCTAATATGGGTGCTAAAGTCAATTATTATTACTTTGGAAACAATGCTATCATCAATATGGTTGAACCATGTCTATCTGAATGTTGCAATGTCATCACAATTGTAAAAAGAGATAGAGAAAATCAATTAGCTAACATAGTTACTCGATCACAAGCTCAGGCACATCTGCTAGGACAAATCCTAGATTCATCCAATGTCCCTAAGATGTCTTTCAATCTTTCATCTTCTTCTAAACAAAAGGCTACATCTAAATCTTCAAATCCTAAAGACACAAGGCCTACATCATATAGTATTGTCCACAACTCCAGCATACACATGCAAAAATCTCTATGTTTGAGTTGCTTTGGATATCTCCATCTCATAAAGCCATTCTAGCCAAAGCTCTGCTCGGATCCAATGTTCCTGACAACCTTGATTTAGATAGATTCCAGACTATGGTTGGTCATCTTACATCTCTGCAATATATCTCCTTTTTAGAGGAAGATGATAACTCCTTGAGTCATCTGCATAATCAGCCCTTGCATATTGAAGTCTTGATCCAAAACCATAGCATCAAACATGTGTTGATAGATGGGGGTGCTGGCTTAAACATTTGTTCTTTCAGCTTGATCAAACAACTAGGATTTTCAGAAATGGCTATTGATCCTAGAAAGAAGATAACTATCAAAGCATATGATGAGCAAGAAAGATCTTCTAAAGGCACCATTGTCTTACCTATCAAAATAGGTCCAATAATTAGAGATACTACATGTCAAATTCTTGATCTACCTTTGGCTTACAACATCCTTCTAGGGAGACCCTAGATACATGAAATGAAAGCTATTCCTTCTACATACCATCAATGTTTGAAATTTCCTTATGAAGGAGTAGAGGTAACCATTCCAACAAACATATCTACAACTTCCAATGCATTGAAAGAAAGTGCAAATAAACTTGTTCCTAACAACAAAGAATCTTCCACTAAGCAAACAGATGTAGCATCCACATCCAAGATGGAAGGCATTGCAAAAGAGGTCAAAATCAAAGATAATGGTATGGGAGAATACACAATGGAACCTATTTTATCTCTCACATCTCTCTCATTGTCCCCTAAGACTTATGGGCAACCGCCAGACAAAGTGAAACCTAATGCTAAAAAATCCCAAGCCCTATTCAATGAAATCTTTGCTCGAGAACAAGTATCTAAACAAGAGTTTGAGCAAGATGAAGTTGTGCTTGCATGCTTGTATAAAGAGGAATCTAACTCTCAGTTAGTCTAGAAATGTGACTCCACTTCAAGCAAAATTCCTCAGAAGTCATATGGACTAGGGGACAAATTGATCACAAAAATGGGATATACTGGAAAAGGACCTCTAGGACTACAAGGTAAGGGTCTTCTATCACCTCTTAACCATCGGGGTCAAACCAACAAGGATACAATAGGTCTAGGATATAAGAAGAAGCCTTTCTATCTTAGCAAGAACTCCATGCATGTCTTAGAATAGACTGAACCAAAGGAGGAAACAATACAATAGTCTGATAGTGATGAGTCAGACACCACTGAGGAGCTCATTCCTTATGAGCATTTTCCTAAAGAGATAAAAGACCTCCTTGAAGCTGAAGATGATCTAGTAAAAAGAATCAATGTATTTGAAACACAAGAACCTACTATAGAACCAGAGATAGTTGCACTACAAGAACCAGCTAATCTTGGAGACAATAAAAAAGATAAAGAGGAAGGTGGTAGTTATTCTAAAATAGATTCTCATGAGTATGAATTCAAATCAGAATTTGAGGGTAACCCTTCTTGGGGTATTCACCTTGACTTTACTCATGTTCTCAATTTTCCTATAGGCATAGATGAGGAATCAAATGACTATGAATGGGGAGTCATTCTAGAGGGATATGAGCTTATCATAGAAAACATATTGATGTTATTCACCAATATGCACCTAAACCCAACATAAGTCTAGAGAGAAATAATGAGCTTAATGAGTCTAATCCACCTATGGTTGAATTGGACTCCCACAATGACATTGAGCCTATTCATGAATTGAACATTTTGAGTTGTAATATCAACTTTGAACTCAAGCATTAGGTTAGGACCAATGATGATAGATCCATATCCATAAACACTATCTCCTAATCTTTTCCCACTTTGACTATCCAACATCTTGACCTTCTTGACGAAACTTCCATGAATCCAAGCCAAGGTATCTTTACTTTCCCAAATGACTATGCCCTTGCTTGCTACCTAAATACAATGGAGTCTATGAGGACTTCCATTAGTGAACTAAGCCTCATCATGATAGAGTTGGACATCAAGTATCTTAGTCAAAGAATAAGAATAAAAATAAAAATAAAAGGAGTTTTGAGGGTGAAAACCACTTTGTGTAAGTCTCAGAACCTACAAAAGTAAAAATAAAAGATGCATATGAAGGTGAAAACCTCTCTAAGGCACCTAAGGATGAGATATTTGATGTCCTTCTGAGTCATTTACAAGATAGATCTCTAGCTCTAATTGAGCCCACTCAATCTATCAACTTGGGAACAACAGAGGAACCATAGTTGATCCATTTAGCACAATCCTTATCAGAAGAAGAAAAGAAAAAATTTACTACATTCCTATTAGAAAAGAAGATCAAATTTGCATGGAAATATTCAGATATGCCAAGGTTGGATCCTGATCTTATAATGCACCATTTATCTATTACTCCTGGAGTAAAACCTGTTAAACAAAAATTAAGAAAGATGCATCCACATGTTGCACTCTTGGTCAAAGATGAATTAGAGAAACTACTAAAAGCTAGATTCATCTGTGTTATTGACTATGCTGAATGGATTTCAAATATTGTACCTATTTCTAAACCAGATAAATCAATCAGAGTGTGCATAGACTTTAGAGAAGTGAACAAAGCATGCCCTAAGGATGATTTTCCACTACCTAACAATGATATGATAGTGGACATGACTGCGGGTTTTGAGATGTATTCTTTAATGTATGGTTTCTCCAGATATAATCAAATAAAAATTGCTCTAGAGGATCAAGAGACAACTGCTTTCACATGTGCATGGGGTACCTTCTATTGGAATGTCATGCCATTTGGGCTTTAAAATGCTAGTGCTACATATCAAAGAGCTATGATGTCTATTTTTCATGACATGATGCATCAAACTATGGAGGATTATGTTGATGATACTTTAGCAAAATCTATGATTAGAGCTGAACATCTAAATGACTCGAGCAAGATACTAGACAAAATGGAAAAATTTAGTCTCAGACTAAATCCTAAGAAGTGTTCTTATGGTGTCACTTCTGGAAAGCTCTTAGGATACATAGTTTCAAAGAAGGGCATTGAAGTTGATCCAGCTAAAGTAAAGGCTATAATGGAGATGCAACCCCCGAAGAATATTAGTCAAATGATAACATTATAAGGGAGAGTACAATCTACCAAGCATTTCATATCACAGCTTGCAGATATCTCATAGCCTTTTACAAAAACTTTACATAGAGGTGTGACTTTTGCATAGAGTGAAGAATGTGAGAAGAAATTTAACCATATCAAGAAATATCTATCAAATCCTCCTATCTTGATGCCTCCTATTCAGGGGAAGCCATTGATCCTGTATGTCTCTACCACAAATACATCACTGGGGGCATTGCTAGCACAGCATGATGAGAATAAAAATGAGAGGGCTATTTATTATATCAGTAGAACATTGGTTGCATATGAGAAGAACTATTCAATGATTGAGAAAGCTTGTCTAGTTGTGATCTTTGTATCACAGAAACTAAGATATTACATGTTAGCTCATACCACACATTTGGTAGCTAAGATTGATCCACTAAAGTACCTATTAAGAAAAGTTTCCCTCATAGTTAGATTAGCCAAATGGGTCATGCTCTTAAGTGAATTTGACATTGAATATGTTGAAAGAAAAGAAATCAAAGGACAAGTTATTGCTGATCAATTGGTAGATGCACCTATGTTTGATGATACACCAATGCAAATAGAGTTCCCAGATTCCACTATCATGAATCTTTCTTCTAGAGGATGGCAATTGTTTGATGGCTCCTATACACAAAACGGATCCAGAGTAGGCATATTATTTATCACTCCTCAAGGGTGCTCAATACCCAAAGCATTCAGATTAAAGTTCCCTTGCATAAATAATATTTTTGAATATGAAGCCCTTCTTAATGATATGAAACTAGCAATTGAGTGGAGAGTGACTGAGTTACATATTCAAGGGGACTCCCAACTTGTTATCCATCAAGTCAATGATGTGTACCAAATGAAAGATGAAAAGCTCATTCCATACAAAAGAATGGTAGATGATCTAAAGAAATATTTCATATCTATCACATTTGAGAAAATTCCTAGAATAGAGAACAGGGCTATAAATGCAATGGCAATGCTATCTACTCTATTACAGTAGCCTGAACATGAGGTACACTATGAGTTCATGGTGGAAACACTATCTTATCCTGCATATGATTCCCTCGAAACCCACATGATCTGCACTATTGTTGGTCATGATTCATCTTGATACAAAAATCTTTTCTCCTATCTCCAAGACCAAATCATTCCTAATTCCTTCAACCGCCATGAGAAATAATACCTTATCCACAATGCATCCTAGTATGTCATCATTGGTAATGATCTGTACAAATGAGGTCTAGATGGTACACTACTTAGATATTTAGAATGGGAAGAGTCTCAATGTGCACTCGAGGAAGTCCATGAAGGTATATGTGGGTCACACTTGAATGGTTTAATGCTAGCTTGAAATGTTATTAGGGCTAGGTACTATTGGCTTGAAATGGAGAAAGATGCAATCAAGTTTTCTATGAACTATCAGAAGTGCCAAGTACATGGTAACTTAATTCATGCTCTAGGGAAAGATCTAATTTCCTTTACTACACAATGGCCTTTTCATCAATGGGCATTTGATCTTATAGGATCCATACATCCTCACTCTTCTAATGGACATACCCATATCATAACAGCTACAGACTATTTTAAACAATGGGTAGAAGTAGTTCCCTTGACTCAAGCAATCGACAAGCAAATTTCTATGTTCATTCTAAACTACATCATATGTCAGTATGGTATTCTACACTCTATAGTCATAGATAATGGTGGACAATTCAAGAATAGAGACTTAGATGATCTATGTGCCAAATTCAAGATTACACAACATTGGTCATCTATCTACTATCCTCAAGGGAATGGACAAGCAGAGGCTTCTAACAAGAATCTATTGAAAATCTTGCACCATACAGTTAATAAGATAGGAAGAGACTGGCATCTCATGATCAATCTATCTCTCTGGGCCTATAGAACAAGTATCAAAATGCCCACTGGGGCTACACCTTTTGCTTTAGTTTATGGGTCTGAAGTGGTACTACCTATTGAGGTTGAAATCCCATCACTAAGAATTAGAATGCATGGTCTTGTAACTAATGATGACTATAGATTGTCTAGGTTGCAAGAACTTGAACTACTGGATGAGCACAGACAAGCAGTGTATGATCATCTCAGTTTGTATTAGAAAATAATGTCTAGAGGCTACAACAAGAAAGTCAAACATAGAGGATTTCAAGTTGGTGATCTAGTCTTGAGAGAGAATCCTAAAAATCAATTACATAGAGAACACAAGGGGAAGTTTGGAACCAACTAGCTAGGTCCCTTTGTTATCACTGCTACTTTTGGCTTTGGCACCTATCAACTCTCAATGACTGAAGGAGAACACCTCCAAGAACTAATCAACATTCTCCATCTGAAGAAATTCTATGCCTAAGGCATTTGGTATTCAAAAATGTCCTGAAAAAATCTTTAAAATTAAAAAAAAGTCCTGAAAAAATGAACATCTTGGTGAAAACCTAGCAATAGGCACCTTGATGATTCACAAAAAAAATTGAAAAATGGAAAAGTACAAAAAAATTGAAAAGATAAAAATACAAAAAAATGAGAAAAATAAAAAGTGCCTTGGTGAAAACTTGGAAATAGGCACCTGGGTAGCAAAAATAGAATCTCTGCCAAGATGGTGAAAACTTGGCAAATGGGTGCCACTTGTTTCAAAATACTCCATCTATTAGCGCAATCATGATCTTTCCTAGCTTTCAGTTTGCTTTAGTCTGTATATATCCTTGTTTCAATAAAGTCAGTCTGTACACCAATTAGCTCAAGTGTCTATATCCTATCAATGCTTAACACTTGGGGGCAATCAATGTCATATCCTATGGTCTCTAGTATGCTTTAGACATTTCATATCCAGTCAGAGTCCTTTGAAGCTTAATCTAAGTCAGTTAGTCAGTCTCCTCTCCAGAAAGGATTTTGCATCTACAACAATGCAATGAAACACAAATTGAAAACAATCTATTCTTTTTACATGCTTTTATCTCCTTGTATGCTGACTGATTCACATTGAGATTTTTGCATATTGTGTCCTTTGAGCTCTTTGATGATGTCCTTTACAGGATTTAGAGAGTGATGACTGGGGGCATAATCTTTTCTTTTCCTTCTGCTTGTATGTGAAAATCTAACAACTTTGGAAATTCTAGATTGAAATGGTGTCTGTCTGTAAGAGTCTCTATCTCAAATTAGATGGCCATGCGTACCTCAACCATTGATACCCAAAAAATTCAAAGAAGTTTGATCTAACTATTGTCTTTTTGAGTGAGTTCTTTCTCCTACTGTGAAACACGATCTTGCCTAAGGATGTGAATGATAAAGGGTCACTACGGGTAATTCACATTGGATTTAGAATGATGTTTTGACTGTTTGATGTGTTTGAAAGCAAGGTGTATTCTGGTCATTACAATGTCTATTTTCTGATGCTTATACAAATTGCTATATCAAAATGGACATGATATTCAAGTCATCCTAACATTTGTGCCTTGGTGCTTATATCTAATCTAACATTCTGAAAATAAAATCAATATTCATATGTCCATGGTTTCCTAACCAGTGGGTGTTGTATTGATTCCTGCGCATGCAAATTGATATTCATATGTCTATGGTTTCGTAACTAGTGGGCATTGTATTGATTTATCCGGTTACCTAACACTAGTAAATTTTACCTTGTTTTTCGATGAGAATTAGTCTAATTTTTTACACCAATTGGTCAAACAGATGACTAAAACTATTGTCAAATTTTTTTCGTCGATTATTCTACATGGAAAACTATCGTTGAAATTTCTACCTACTAAGTGGTCAAATTATCGACTGAATCTTCATCGAAGTAATCACTTGAAGTTGGAAGAATTGAGACCAACTTTGGTCAGATGGACGTCGCAATTGAGACCAATAGTGTGTTGGCTTTTTGACCAATGTTCATGGAAATTGACATCAAATGCATAGCATTCTCATTGAAACTACTAATATTTAAAGGTCAAAACATCAACCAAAGTTTGTGGAAATCGACATCGAGTGCATAGCATTCTTGTCGAACCCACTAATACTTAAAGGTTAAAAAATTGATCAATACTAATTTTTGGTTTAAAAAAATGTGATGGTGATTGAACAGAGCATTTCATTGTGTATATTCACAGCCTCAAGAAAATTCAAACTGACTAAGAAAGCTTTGTTTACTTACAAATTTGTGTGCTTGTCTTAGTTTGATACGCAGATCAAGTTGTACAACCTTTAGAACAAATCTTGTTCAAGTAAGGTCGTACAACTTGATCTGCATATCAAACTTAGACAAGCACACTAATCTGTAAGTAAATGTTGAACAGTTTAAAAGGCTATTTAAATGTTTCGATGGTTTGATTATTTTAAAGATAGAACCAAAGAAATTTACCAATGCTAGAAAGGATGATAGTTGAATACAAGAAATGGAAGGAGAGTTAAATTGAATTGAGCAAAATTAGACTTAATTAGTTCCAAGACCTATAAATGACAATGTGTTAAGAACAAAATTGGAGGATTGACTTAGCCATTTGGAGGATTGACTTGGTCAAGCTGACATTGGTAGTGCAGATTTGGAGCCGACATGAGTTTTGTATGTTCATGGACTAACTTGAATTATTTTGGTGCAACCAGGCCGACTTGGATGGAGGAATTTGAGTGCAGCTAGAATTATTTGTTTGTTGGATTGGACCGACTGGATTTGTGCCTTGGAGAATTAAAATGATGTGCAATAGTTACTTGAGGAATGATCTAGGTGAGCAAGCTTCTTTTGTGATCTGGCAACATCATCATTGGTGGCATCAATGGGGTGGCATTAATGGTAATGTGTGATGTGTTTGCATTGCACTTGCTTTGCATCAGGGATGCAATCTAGCCGTTATGTGATTCGACCATTGGGGTAGCGGTGGTGTTATTGGCAATGCATTGCATAGACTTAGGAGCCATTACATTTTAGGTGTGGACCTAAATTTGGGTATGCATGCTCCAAGGACAATTCAGTATAAAGGCAGTGGCCTTGCTCATTCTTGGTAATCAGTGATGGTGGAGTTACGAAGGTTTTCCATGAAGAGGAGAGAAGAGGCATCTTCTCTTGTGTGACGACTTGGAGTAGACTTGTGTTGTTGAGCAGAGGTGTTTGACTTCTTTGTAAGATCCTTGAGCTCATTTGTATTGTGATTTGGGATTGTATTGAATTGTAATAAGTATTTGGCTAAGTCTAATTAGCTCAGATGCGATCTTTTTAGGGGTGATCTATGTTTGTCAACATAGACTCCTTTTTGGCTTTGTAATTGTGGAATCAATTAATGAAGTAATTTGGAGGCATCGCCTCACCATCATATCTAGACTCTTGTGTTTGCTTGGCTTCATTGTGTATTGGGATGGATCAGATCTAAGCTTTCATGTTGTGTTACTGTGTTAGGCATAGTCTGGATTCAGACAAGGCTGGCCGCATTGCTTAAGTCTTGGATGTTTTGCCAGTGCCGCATGGGTTACTCCCAAAGCCTGTGACAGTTACAATGTGTTAAGAACAAAATTGGTATCCAGATATAAATTGAATGAAGACAAAGAAGTGATGAGAAAAAAAAACAAGGATACTTTTTAAAGGCTATTCACAAGTTGAAGGGATTTAATTTGAAGAGATATTTTCTTTGTTAGCAAGAATGGAAACAATCAATTTATGACTTTTTGCATATATAGTTCACGAGAACTTCATAGTATATCAAATGGATGAACAAATTGATTCTCTTGAATAAAGACTAAGACAAAGTCTACATAGAATAACTTGATAGATTTCATCTATTAGAAGATTCAAATATGGTAGGCAAACTTAAGAAGACATTGTATAGTCCCAAACAAGCTCTTATGGCTTGGTTTGCAAGATTGGATGAGTACTTACTCTAGCAAGGCTTCAAGCTGAAAGGTACCATAGATAGTAATCTTTACATAAAAATTAAGGAAGATATATTTTAATAGTTGTATATGTAGATGTTATAATCTTTGGTGGAGGTGATGAAATACATAAGAAGTTTGTTGAAGAAATGTAGAAAGAGTTTGATATATGTCTATGTTAGGTGAGTTATCATTCTTTCTTGGAATTCAAATACTTAGTTAGATAATGATATATTTATTGATCAAGAAGTATATGTCAAGGAAATGTTAAGAAAACTTGGTTTGGAGGTTTGCAAACTAGCAAGCACTCCTATGGTGATAGGCTATCATTTGAATAAGGATGACGAGTCAAATCTAGTTTATTAGATGTTATATATAGGTCCATGATTAGGGGTCTACTATTCTTAATTGCATATAGGCCTAACATAATGCATGTAGTCTATTTGGTTACAAGGTTTTAGGATATATCTAAATATCTAAATATTTTTTTGATTGCTTATATCAAAGTTCTCTTCAAACATCTAAGTATTTTTAGTACTAACCCCAAATCAGGGTAATAAAAAAGAAACTAAAATGTAGAAGCCTTGTGTTCAATATAGATCAATGACCCCACAAGTGGTATTTTGATGGGGAATATATTGTATTTTATGTGTTTCATGTTGTAGGAAACCATGCACAATTTATCACGTGGATCCAATGAAGGGAAGGTATGAAACTATTACAAAATGAGATATTTGGGATTTGGTAGTCAGTCTAATCATATAAGGCATTTGTGAAGAATACTGTGGGCTATTAGTGAGAATTGTAAGAAGTGTAAGGGTTGTGATGATTAAGGATAAATGGAGAATTTTTTTGAATCCAAAAGAGTGACTATCTTTACAACAGAGACATGTCTATAACATTGGACAGTGAAAGGTGTAGAAGTTTGTAGCTAGTTGGTGGAAAAGTGTTGGGATGCAAGGTGGAATATTATGAATCTTTTTATGAAGACTCGGAAGTAAGAATCCTAGGTAAGTGATTAGTTATCAAGTGTTGATACAAGGGTTGGGTCAAAGAGGATAGTCACCATTAGGTAGAGTTCATGCTAAAATAAGATGTTGTCATGGAGTTAGGATTGTGTGATTAGACTTGGAATTGGTTGTAATCAGGGTCAGAGAGGTTAATGTAAGGATGTATAGATAGGATTAGTGATGGTAAGAATTATCCTAGGTTGAATATATGAGGGATAAAAAGGGTATGTTTTTTCTAGGTACTATTAGGAGATGTGTAAGCAATCCAAGGTTATGTAGATAGCACGAGTCTTATGAATTCAATTCAAGTTTGAAGAATGATAAGAATTTGTGTGACTAGACATTGATGTTGAAGAGTGGGGTATAGTGGATTAGGAAATAGGTTAGTTATTGGGTCTGACCATTAACAGGTATTTGGAAGGTGTAAGGATTTATGGACAGTTAGGGGATCCATATGTTGATCGTATTTGGCAAGTTGGAATAGCATTTTTTTATTAAGATAAATGATGCAAAAAGTTGAATATACTCAAGAGTTTATGATATTTTTCATTAAAGATTGGATATGTGTTTGGGCCCACTATGCCTCTGCATCATAGTGGTATCTGAGAAAGGGACTAGATATTTGCAAGTTAAATATTGAGAAGAATCTTAGAAAAGATGAAGATGAAATTGAAAAAGATAGAGACAGACATGGTAAAGGTGTTGAAAAAGCACCTTATAAAGAATGGAACAAAGAAAAGAGATAAAGACAAGAAAAGTGAATAGGAAAGGAGACAAGAGGAGATAAGAAGCTTAAGGAAAGCATTATAGGAAACTACAGAAAGGCAAAGGAATTTGAAAGAACTCATGGAGAAGGATAGGAGGAGTATTGATAGGTTTGCAGAAAAATGTAGGCACTTGAGAGAACAGTCATTGAAGGTAGTAAAAGCTTTGCATTTGAGTGTCAAGAAGAAGGTGCAATGGTCTATGCAAAGGCTAGTAGAAAGAGGAAAGTTGGTGGATGAGAAAGACAAGGAATCAAGCAATGAAAATGTTCTTGATGTTGATTCACAGATGTAAGATGCTAGTGAAGATAGCAAAGAAGCAAGTCTTGAAGGGCTTGAGAGTGATGAGTCAGTTGTGGTAGGCACTATGTTGTTTCCTTTGGAGGAAGATAAGGGTAGTATGAAAGTTACTCCTATGACATCACATCATGAGGGTAATGATGTGTCCATGGAGGTTGATGATTGTTTGGTATGCCAAGAGGAATGACATGAGAGTAAGGATTAGTTGGTGAGGGTTGAGTTGGTCTCAAGGAAGAGACTAAGGATGAGTTAGCTATGATGATGGGCCATGAAATGGATCAAGAGATTTTTTACTCTCCAAGCATGGAGGCATGGTATGTTGATGGTGTCAAGGAAGATGAGTGTCTTTGGAAAGTAGATTTATTGAAGTTTTAGATGTATGCAAAAGTAGAGGTTAAAAATAGGAAGAGGAAGTTGTTTATGACCAACAAAGAGAAGCAGGTGTTCATGTTGCAAAGAGAAGTCAAGCCAAAAGTCAAGATCAAGGAGTGGGGGTTTGAACATGATGGAAAGAATCACACTACCACAATTTAAGCATCACACAATGACATTAGCAATTAAGATTTTTATGACTTAATAGGATCATTTACTTTCAATTCTTGAAAGAATAGCTTTCCATAAAGAGTACATGAATATAATCGAAAGGTAAAGGGTATGCCAAAGAATGTAACATAATATATATATATATATATATATATATATATATATATATATATATATATATATATATATATATATATATATATATATATATATATATATATATATATATATATATATATATATATATATATATATATATATATATATTATTGATGGGTTTGTAACTGATTTCTCTATATTACAGAGATTTTTTAGTGGGCTTTCAAGTATGCTATTAGAGAAAATATTGAGAAGCTGAGTTTCAATTGTGGTGGATTTTGCAAACTAGATTTGGTTATGAATTTCTTAATGCTTTTATTTGAAATAAAGATGACGATGACTTATATACAAGTTGCACATCCACATCCACATCTGATATAAAATTTACTATTATAAAGTCTTGTTATGGAAATCTATGTTATATTAGTCTATATTATTCTGAAGCCTTGTTATAGAAATTTGTTTTTATTAATCCTCATAATTAGTTAGCAATTATTCTGAGTGTCAAGAAGAAGGTGCAATGGTCTATGCAAAGGCTAGTAGAAAGAGGAAAGTTGGTGGATGAGAAAGACAAGGAATCAAGCAATGAAAATGTTCTTGATGTTGATTCACAGATGTAAGATGCTAGTGAAGATAGCAAAGAAGCAAGTCTTGAAGGGCTTGAGAGTGATGAGTCAGTTGTGGTAGGCACTATGTTGTTTCCTTTGGAGGAAGATAAGGGTAGTATGAAAGTTACTCCTATGACATCACATCATGAGGGTAATGATGTGTCCATGGAGGTTGATGATTGTTTGGTATGCCAAGAGGAATGACATGAGAGTAAGGATTAGTTGGTGAGGGTTGAGTTGGTCTCAAGGAAGAGACTAAGGATGAGTTAGCTATGATGATGGGCCATGAAATGGCTCAAGAGATTTTTTACTCTCCAAGCATGGAGGCATGGTATGTTGATGGTGTCAAGGAAGATGAGTGTCTTTGGAAAGTAGATTTATTGAAGTTTTAGATGTATGCAAAAGTAGAGGTTAAAAATAGGAAGAGGAAGTTGTTTATGACCAACAAAGAGAAGCAGGTGTTCATGTTGCAAAGAGAAGTCAAGCCAAAAGTCAAGATCAAGGAGTGGGGGTTTGAACATGATGGAAAGAATCACACTACTGCAATTTAAGCATCACACAATGACATTAGCAATTAAGATTTTTATGACTTAATAGGATCATTTACTTTCAATTCTTGAAAGAATAGCTTTCCATAAAGAGTACATGAATATAATCGAAAGGTAAAGGGTATGCCAAAGAACGTAACATAATATATATATATATATATATATATATATATATATATATATATATATATATATATATATATATATATATATATATATATATATTATTGATGGGTTTGTAACTGATTTCTCTATATTACAGAGATTTTTTAGTGGGCTTTCAAGTATGCTATTAGAGAAAATATTGAGAAGGTGAGTTTCAATTGTGGTGGATTTTGCAAAGTAGATTTGGTTATGAATTTCTTAATGCTTTTATTTGAAATAAAGATGACGATGACTTATATACAGGTTGCACATCCACATCCACATCTGATATAAAATTTACTATTATAAAGTCTTGTTATGGAAATCTATGTTATATTAGTCTATATTATTCTGAAGCCTTGTTATAGAAATTTGTTTTTATTAATCCTCATAATTAGTTAGCGAATCTTCTTCTTTCTTTCTAAATTCATGGATGATTCTATTTTTCTGCAGTAAATAGCATACATAATAGATAATCATGAAATCAGCAACAAATATCTACCCCTAAATACAACTCCAAATGAATGAATAAAAGAAGAAAATGATAATGCTGATTGGGTATCCAGTAAATTAAATAGTTTAATCATGCAAATAGATGTGGATAGTGCACATCACAGTGATGAAGAAACAATGCTAGTAGGGAAGTGACATACAAAGAGACCATCTTAAGAGGGAACATAGATCAGACCATGACATGCATACAAGGATAAAGACAAATGATTTTGAGATACAGACCTGTGCAATCCAATCTCCCAAGGAATAGATAGCACCACTTATCTCCATCTTTGCCAAAATAGGATTTTTCTTCAAGGTCTCTTCATATGCAGTCCAGTTATGCATAGGATCATATCTGACAATCCCATAGAGGGTCCATCCCTAAAAACAAAAGCACCATTTCAATTTGAATATTGAATATATACAAGTATAATGATGAAAGAAAAGCAGACAATCATACACTCTTTGATTTTGAGGTATAGAATAGAAAATATAAGCTAAAAAGCCAATCAAAAACATAAGAGACAAATCACACTTTAGGAAAGTACAAAAATAAAAGAAAGATAAGTTCTTATCAGGCCACTAAAAAGATTTCTATATTTTAGATAAAACATCACAGTTATTTATTTGTATTCTGAAGCCTTGTTATAGAAATTTGTTTTTATTAATCCTTAGAATTAGTTAGCGAATCTTCTTCTTTCTTTCTAAATTCATGGATGATTCTATTTTTCTACAATAAATAGCATACATAATAGATAAACATGAAATCATCAACAAATATCTACCTCTAAATACAACTCCAAATGAATGAATAAAAGAAGAAAATGATAATGTTGATTGGGTATCCAGTAAATTAAATAGTTTAATCATGCAAATAGATGTGGATAGTGCACATCACAGTGATGAAGAAACAATGCTAGTAGGGTAGTCACATACAAAGAGACCAGCTTAAGAGGGAACATAGATCAGACCATGACATGCAAACAAGGATAATAAATAATTATAGTATGTTCAACTAGAGATAAGAGATCAACCAAGGCACCTACATGAAATAGTCATATATCATGTGTAATAACATGATCAAGAGATGGTTTAATCATTAAGAGTCACAACTACCAAGAAATAGAGCATCATGATTACATATGGATATAGTAGAGATGGTGATCATCATGGCTGAAAATTTGGGTACAAGATATAATCAGGGATATCCTATGTTCAAAACACAATGCAGATGTAAAGGTAAAATTTGTAAAGTTATTATTTCAAGTGGATCATTAGTTAATCATGTTTCTACTGAAATGGTTGACAAATTGAATCTAGAGAGGTTATTACATAATGAAGCTTACAGAGCACAAGGAATGAGTAATGAGCAAATATTTGATGTGAGAGAACAAGCATATGTTCATCTTACCATTGGGTCATATGAGGAGGTCATTTTGTGTGACATTGTGCCCCTAGTGGATTGTCATTTTATCCTTGGGAGGACATGACAAGTGGAGAAGTGTACCCTACATGATGGAGTAGAAAACACCTATAGTTTCATGGATGGTGGAGAAATGATAGTCTTGAGACCTTTGAGGGAAGATCAAGCAACATGGAAGGTGTCTTGGAACACTAGTGTATTTTACAGGGTTGGATTCCTCAGGCATGAGGAATATGAAGATGAGAAGAAAAGGATAGAGGAGAATATCTCAAAGGTTGCTGAGGTAATAGATGAGTACATGGATGGGGATATCCAAGTTGAGACAGTCATGTGTCCCTTATATGTTGCTTTTGAAAATAGAGAAGTCAAGGTTATTAAACAATCCATAGATGACATGTTTGAATGCCAAGAAGGATGGCATAGGGAAGATGGGTTGTAGGAGGCCTCAAGGATGACAGGGGCCTTGGAGATTGAAGACTTCACACTCTTGAAGATAGATTTTGTAGAGGGAACCACACATTCACATAAGATGATGGAGAAGAAGTTGGTATGGCCTATCAAGAGGCTTATTGAAAAGAGGAAACTACTGACTGGGGGACCCACTGAGAGGGTAAAAAAGGTTGATGGTGAGAGGACTATCCATGATGGCAAGAAGATAAGAGTTCATGAGGAAGAGACAAATTTGTGGGATGAGATGAATGCCATAGTTGAGGAATGGCAAGAGAAAGGTGGACTGATGAGAGAATGCCTAGAATAGGGGCATGAAGAGGAAGAAGTATGGGAGCAGATAGTGGAAGTACTGAAAGAAGTGGATGAAGGAGGGGAGCACCAAGCCTTTGATTGGGTGCATATGAAAGATTTGTTTAGTTTTGTTTTGAACATTTTTTTGAGAAGTTTACAGGAGTTATATATTGTTCATCATACATGTGATGGTGTTATAGACATTTGTGATATGAAGAATGAAAGGGTGTGTTCTTGACACATGATATTTGTTTGTAGGTACATGCGGTACATTTGTATGGTAGATCCTCAACATGAGATAGACAAAGACTAGAGGAAGAGGAAGAAAACTATCAAATCCAAAGAGACTTGGATTAATTTGATCCTTGGGAGTATGGTGTAGGGCACCCTAGAAAAAGCATAAATAGAGAGTCATTTAGACTCATGAATGGTTTAAAGATCTCAAGATGAATGTAATGGGACCTAAGGTCCATTTTGTATTTGACATGTTTTGATGTAATAAAGCCTAAAACTATAAAGGCAATGTAATAGAGGTAAATAGCATTGAAAAGTCATAGTGTACATAAGGGGGGTCATTAAGTGTTTATTTTTTTGATCCTAGTTAGCCAAAGGATCCTAAGGCCTATAGGGTCTTTAATAAGTTTAAAATGGCCAATAGAGCCAATTAAGTCTTGTAAAAGCACTAAAAGTGCTCAAAAGTTGTAATTTACCATGTTGGTAATTGAGGCCTAATAAGGCTTGTAAGGGAGTTAGGTGTCTTTAGAAGGGTTAGTGAAGTTATAAACCTTTAAAAAGGTTAGGGAAATTTAATAAAGGCATAAATTATTGTAAGTTGTCGAAGTTGACACTTTGTGTCAACTTAGACAACAAATTTTTAGTTGTAACTAACTGGTAACAGTCAGATAACTAATTGTTATAGTTAGACAAGAGGTTGTTTGGTTATTTAGGAGGGAGTTTGTCAAGTTTTTTAGAGATGTGGAGTTGGTGTGGGGTTGAGCAACCCATGTAAAAAGTTTGAATCAATAAAACAAACAAGTTCTCTACAATTTTTGTTCACTGTCCCATAGGTACAGACAGGAACAACAAGTGTAATGGCTATCTTGGAGTAGGAATGAGATAGGGACATTAGATTAGTTATTTTATATCTTTCCTCACACTCTTTTACTATTTCATAGTATCTTAGGACAAGAACATTGGACTGGTGTGTTTAGACTAGTGACTGGTTAGGCACAGTCAAAAACTTCTTTTTCTGAGGTGTTAAGGATGGTGAACTTCTCCCACCCTCTGTAATCACTGTGATTGGTGGGAGAGGATGAAAATGTAATGATAAAATTGTATCATATACATTGTATGCAGGGAAATGAAGATTTGTTGGAAGAACCACAAAACTTGATTGTTTGTTGATTGAGATTAAGCCTGGATTGAGACACCAGTCATCATGAAAGTGATTTGATCCATGGAAGAGGTGATTTGGTGATGGAATGTGTATGGAGGGATCATTTATGAAGTGTTTGTGTAGTTTTTTTCATTTGGAGATGAGGTTAGAGGTCCTGTTGAACATGCCCTAGATTAGTGACCCTAGAATCAAGGGTTTGGTGGCAAATGAGTCGGGTGAAGGGTAGAAACTTGTAAGCTTGGAATCTATTATTTCTCAACCTATAGAAGGAATTTTTTATCCTTTGGAGTCACTAGATTGAATGGAGCTATGGGTTGTTTTGTAAAAGTGGAGAATTAGGCCTAGTGAGGATAGGCTAGGGGTATTGGATCTTGGGTATGATCGAAAGGATTTAATATTGAGTCTTGGGGAGGATTTCTAGATCCCAAAAGGGTATCTAAATCTTATTTTATTTTACTTAGTTGTTTTGGGAATATTGGAGGAAAATCCAAATTAATGACTGGTGAGGGCTACTAGCTTTAAGGGCCAGATGTGAGTGTTGGGTAAGAGATTAGTTGCCCAGATTGGATGGATGGATGGAACATGGTAGAAAGGCCATGGGGAGATTTTTCATGAAGTTAGAATAAAGGTTGAGGCCTTGGGTGAAGATATGGTGACTAGGAGGAACTAGGTACACTTGGGGTAGCCTAGGAGACAAGTCATTGAGGGACATTGAAGTAAAGAAGTTATTGCAAAGTGAAATGGATTTGTTGTCAGATATGATCAAGATTGATAGGTGTCAAAAATATTTGTGCATATTTATGTGTGTTTAGGTATTATCATGATGTAACTAGCATGAGGGAAGGTGTCTAATATTTTTGTAGACTAGTCCCTTTTATTTGGTGTCCTTTGGAGTCAAAAATACAATTATATGTATGGATATCCTATTAGGATGGAGTATGATTATTCTAGATTTGGTATTACAAAATATTATTTTTCATGTATTTACCCTTGAGTCATATGAGTAAGGTTTGTTTATGATAGAAAATTTTCAAATACAAAAATGTCATGACTATCCTATAGAGAATCCTACGGTAAAATTCAATGTGAGTGTAAACTACATTGAAGGTTTAGAAGTCCATGGCCATTGTTAGTATTGAGAAACATTTGGTCCAACTATTGGCATTAAGCATGATTGTCATTAGTGACAACACTTATTCTAAATAGTACATACCGAGTAGATCAGTACATACCAAGCAGATAAGTAGATACCGACCAGATAAGTACATACTGAGTAGAACAAAGCTTACCGAGCCGAGCAGTGTTTACCGAGTGCTGCACGGTTAAACAGGAAATTTAGTTTCTACCGAGTAACACTTTATCTACTGAGTCTCCAGTGTTTACCAAGTTCGAAACTATGACCGAGTGGTTAGTATGGACTGAGTTTCCACTTCTATTGAGTGCATGACGATGCTGAGTAACGTAGTGGATGCTGAGAATTAGAAAGTCACCGAGTTAGTTTGCAGTAACCGTGTAACTATATTTGGGCTGACTCAGTAATATTTGTGGTTACTTGTTTAAGAGCCGACTTTGTAATTGTTTTGTAATTGACTTAGATTGATATATAAACAATGTTTTATGTCATATCCAAGGATGATGAAATATAGACAAGTATGAAAAAGAGAGAAAGGTAGAGATAAGTGAATTACAAAGGGCTACAGCAGTATAAGAAGCAGTAAAGATTTATCCATCACAGAAGGTGATCAGTACATCAGAGAATCTCAATCAACAAGTACAGTTGCAAGCAAGAGATCTACTATTTCATCCTAACAGGTGAATCAGTTTAAAATCCTTTAACTGGGTAGACTTAACAGCCTTTGTAAAAATCTCTTAACCGAGTGCATACTTCATTGTATGTTTGTAAATCCTCTAACAAGGTGGACCTAGCAGTCCTTATTGCTCCTAACAGGGTAGATCATCAGAAGTGATCATTGTAAGCCTTAACCGACAAACTTTATACTGCAGTATTGAAGTTTTGTGGGTATCATCCCCACCCCAGTTTTACTTTCTACTTGGAAGGTTTCTGGGTCACCAAATCTCTGTGTTCTAAGTGTTATGAATGTTTTATTCTTTCTGTTACTCATGCATGCAGTCAAATTATCAATCTAATATTATTAAGATCTGAATCTGTTAAAATTTTTGAAGTTACTGATTCACCCCTCCCCTCTCAGTAACCTAGATAGTCTTGAATATTTCCAACACCAACCCCTACTCTGCATCAAATTGGTATCAAAGATAGGAAGTAGATCTTTTGAGGGTGCAAAGTTGCAGTTTGAAGTTTAAGGGACAAGATGCCTAAAGGAAATACCCTGGCTAAGGAATTTATTGAAGAGGAGAAGATGATACAAAGAATATCACTTTTCAAAACTATATGTAAGGGCAATGGAAAGGTATGTAAGGTACTAGTAGACTCGGGTAGTATGGATAACATGGTCTCACAAGAAATGGTTGATAAATTGAATCTGACAAGGATACCTCATGAGACACTCTATAGTGCTTCTTGGCTAGCTAATGAATATTCTCTTTTGGTTAAGGAGAAAGATGTCATGGAGTTTCATATTTATTGTATATTCAAGCCCTGAAGAATAGGTAGTAGGATAGAGTAGCATAGGATGAAAGATGGAGAACCGATGAATGAAAAGAAACAATATAATGGAACCGAATAATGATCAGAAGGATTTAATTTTATTTCAAGATCCTCAAGTTCTTTACATTCCTATTACCTTTCTCTATTTAGATTATTGACTGAGGATCTCAAATACAAGTTAGATTAAGCAATGCTATTGAACTAAGTTTTGGTTGAATGAAACAATGTTGAAGATCTCTGTTTGTTTGATATAAATTGATTCATGGTTTTATTGAAGTTATTTAAAGTTATATGAATTGGTTCATGATGACAATAATCAAGAACCTATTTGTGTTTGTGTCTATAGTGACAATGAAAGATTTCAAAACTGAGATTCATCATTGACTGAATTTGAATATTGAAATGGTTATCAAAGAAACCGATAGTGGGAAAGATTAATCTTACTCCAATATTAGATGTTTCATTTCATCCGATTTCACACTAGTGTCAATCCTTGAAATAGTTCATAAAGTGCAATTTGTTTTTAAGAACGGTTACAGTAAGTTCTTACTGGTGTAAAATCTTGATATCGACCAGTGGATGGGTATTTCATGCTAGGGGATAGTAGAAAAAAACAAGATGTGATAACAATCATGTTGAATTGGAACCGAGAAGGGACTTTGCGCAGTAAGGACTAAATTCAAAATGGCTAAGGTATAGATCTGTACCAGTTTGCGTGAAAATCAAACAAAATCATGAGCACCATATTTATAGAGGTAATTCAATATGTAAGCTTGTGCGGACTAAGAAAATATCATTACACATTCATTAAGGTTTGAAGGTAGTTTAAGTTTAGGTTTTGCCAAATTACTTAGGTCACCATAGACAGTTGCATCCCTAAAGAGGGGACCCTATGATGCACTAGATTCTCCATTGCCACCCAAAACATTTGCATTAATCGAAGGAAAGTTAAGGAAAGAAAGAAAACATACCTCTCAAACTTGTTCATGAAGCTTCTACCTCTCAAACCTGTTCAAGGAAAGTTAAGCATATCATGTGCATGGGGATTGCAATTATCTAATAATCATGAAATGAGGTTTGAAACCTTTTTTTTACTTTAAGTTATACCCGTGTTGGTCAAAATTTTGACCAACATGGTGTTAGTCAAAATTTTGACCAACACGGGCATGTATTAAAAAATAAATAAAATTTTTCCTTCTATAATCTAACCAACCTAAACATTTTTATTTGATGGTCAAATTGTTTAGTCAAAAAATAAGGTCAAATGTACTAGTGTAAAAGTTCAATGATGACAACAAATCGACACATGATCAGTGACTAGGTCCTAGGTCCTAGGTTTGCATTTCATTCTACATTTCATTTTTCACTTTGCATGATCTTACAAATTGTTTGAACACTTAAACAATTCTTCAAAACCAAAAATGCTAAACATGACACAAGGACTGAGCATTGTATGAAGGTTCCTCCAATGAAACAACAAGTAGAATCCTTTTTCGAGATCAAAATCAAAATCTGAGAGCATTCATATTATTAACTACTTGCATAATCAACCTTCAATCATCACAGAAATCTAGAATTCAACTTAATTGATTATCTTACATCAAACTATCAAAATTTCAACTTGGTCACCCATGGTCAACTCATGGTCAAATCTAGTCAAACTTGGTCTCCAGGACCTCCAAACGATGTAGAACACATTCTCAAATGTGTATAACCACTTCTCAAATCAATTAACATACTTCTACACCATTTAACACTGACTTTTCTTGTCAGATTTTGATTTTCATCCTGAAGGGGGCATGGTATTGCATATCATTCAAATCTGTAAATCAAATCTTCTCTTAGTAATCAAGACAAAAAACATGTCTATTTTTTTATTTATCTAAAGACCTCATCACTTGGGGTACGTCGCTAGGGGCATATCAGATTCATCAAGATCCATATCAATCTGGTATCCTAATCTATCTTGCAAACTGTATCAACTTTTCGTAACCATCGATTCATTAGTGTTATTTCCATGGTTCTTCATAACTAATGGGTTCAAGATGTGATACCAATATGATTCTCTTTGGACAATCAAGTCTAGAATCAGTCACTCACTTCTTAGCAATCATAAGGTTCAGAATCGGGTGTTTTGGCACTTTTTCATAATCATCGATTCATTGCTGTTATAGTTAAAATTATCTTTGGTCATTCAGGACCTAACATCTTCAAATCTTTCAATCAATTTCTATCTTGAAATTGGTTCATCTTTCAAATTAGTTTCAGTATCATACACACTATTTTTGAACCACTACACTTTGCATAGTAATTCAAAGAGGGGAAAAATGTAATAGCCCAAAAATGGGCTATAGGTTCATTAACCTCCTACATCTTCAAATTGAATGAAATCAACACAAAAGTCCTAACCTAAGGCACATCTGCACATTATCAAATTTAATTGATTATCCTATATTCTATATAGAGGAATATTCCTAGTAATATTCCTAGTTTATCATAATTATTCTTAATTTAATACTTATTTGGCGATAAATCTTATTTATCCTAAAGTTTGATTAATTGAATATTCTAAATATTTAATTAATCAGATTTAATACAGCCACTTAATTATTTAATTACATTTAATTATATTTATTCCTAAATTGTATTATTTAATTTTGACAATAAATCAAAAATCTTATGACTAATTGATTAAATTCCTATTTAATTAATTAAAGTCAGTTGTCAAAATTTAATAATATAGTTTTTGAATAAAAGTTTGATTTAATAATTGATTAACCCATAAATCAATTGTTGTAATTTTAAAATTAGTTAAGTTGAGAATAAATCACTTTATTTTAAATTAATTCATATTAAATCATGCGCACTCAAAAAAGCAATCAACTTTAAAACAACTATTATTTTCAATTTGTTTTCTTTTAAACTCAACATCTAATGATGAGTTGAAAAAGAGAACTAAAGCTCTATTTTGAGATAAAAACTACTTTTGCGTGATTTTATGAGTTTATTTATTCTTAATTTCTTGTTAACTCAAAAATTAACCTGAGTTTATCAAGAGTGATTTATGGATTTTCTCAATGCATCCTCAAGCCCTGGATTTCTATAAAAACAAGGCTCAACTCTTCTCATACCTCTCTAAATCCCTCAAACTTTCAATCTCACATCTCTCAAATTTGCACAATTACTCTAGCGAATTTACAACTGAAGAACAAAGATTTTGTGACAGGCAATTTTGTGAGATCAATTCATAGTTTTTCATAGATTTGCATATCAATTCATATAATTCTTAGATTAATTTGTATACCATTTCAATTTCATTCTAGATTAATTTCATACATTTTTTCATCCTATTGCATCAAAAATCCAAAAAATATAGATTAATCTGCATTCATACAGTCTTTCATTATTTTTGCATTCAAATCCTTCATTTAGGTGTTGCATTGTCACTGATCTCGATTTCAATCTGAGAACATCATACTCACACCTACTAGAAGGCAGTAAATCACCTAGTTAGCATAGTTTCAATTACTTGCAGATTTCAGTTTTTGCTAACCTCTAATGTTTTACTGAAGTGTTGTGTCTAGAGCTAGGTACAAAATTCACACACATAGTTATGTTCTCTCTTCCCTTATTTATAGATCAAAATTAGGGTTTTTTTTTGGATTTGTTAGGGTTTATTTATGTTAAATTCAAATTTCCCTTCATATGCATTTAGATAGACATTCACTCTTTTCATCATAACTTGAGTTTGGTAACTCCATTTTTAGTGTTGTTAGCAGCGTTGGAATTGTGATTCAAATACCTGACTCCTTGAATTAGTTTAGGATGGATAGGAATCCTTATCATTGGTTTAGGAAAAGGCTTTTCTCAACAAACTGTATATCCAATGTATAAGGCTATCCTTATCACCCTGTTTCACCCTTTAGAAGTAGAAAGCTAAAATGGGGGGGATAAGGGGCTCTATGCACTTCTCAATTTCATTTTGGTAAGTCCTAGGTGATTTATGGATTTTCACTAAACTTGTGTGCTGCAAGTTGTGAGTACTAATGATTTTTTGCAAGATCTCTAGATTGAGGACTTGGTTATATCCTTTTTATTTACTATGATGTTTTCTTACTTTAGATTGCATATTCATGTAGTTTCATATCTAAGCTAAAGTGGGGGCTAAATGTATCATATTAAAATGGAAGCACTTCCATCTTGGTAGGTTTAGCACCCTCATTTAATGCATTTTCATGATAGATTTGCATTTAGGATGTATTTGCACTTGACTCTTCATTCCTAGGTGAAATTAGGGTTAGGATCCTAAGGATTCTCCCGATTTCCTTCTTTGTGGCTCTATTTTCTAGGTGGGACCTATTTATTGGTCCTCCTAGTCTTCATCACATCTCTTCTAGGCCTCTGGGCCATTTCTCAACATTCTATTATGTTTTCCCATCATCCTAAGTCTCTGGCTGATCTAGAAACTTCTCTATTTCCTATGTTGACTGGATTGAAACTTTGGGTCAAGATCAAGGTCAACCTTGACCTAGGTCAGGGTTGAGGTCAACCTAGACCTAGGTAAGGGTTGAGGTCAACCTTTACCTTTGTCAGGTTTTGGTCCCCATTTCCAAATTTTGATCATAACGGGTCCTAAAATTAAAGATAGGCATCTAGATCTGAATGTGGAAGGCTTTTTATTTATTATTTTTCCCTCCTTAGTTGGCTATTTTGATTGGACCATAATTTGAGGTGAAATTTGAATGAGGGGGCCCTTACATTACCTAAGAATCCTTGCCTTGAATCTCTATATAAACACTTTCTTTTGGCTTCATTTCGATCAAGCGACTTCAAGTAACAAGAAATAAGTGATGATGATGCAATATTGCAAGAGGATGATATAGAAGATCAAGATATTGATGATGCCTTGATTAAAACAAGCATTTTTTGGACAAGCTATTACGGACATTCATTTGGAGCAAGGAAGATTCCTTCTTCCTTGATCTACTATTTTCAACATTCAAGCATTCAAAAGATACAATCATGGGGTAGCAACTATGGATTGTGAGTTTGGTAGGAGTACTTTAGCCTTGGGGGATTGGTATACTTTCTTTATCATATTCAAATCTATTCATTTCTCTCTCATTTCAATTCATACTAGGGTTTCAATCTAGAGGATTAGATCTTGGCATTGCACATTCAAAGATCTTCCTACGACCAACACACACACATACTCTATTACATCTGGCTATTTGTGGAGGTGGATATCACCAAAATGGGGGTTTGACTAAGGCAAAAACCTATATAGCCACCCCAAAATACCATTTTTAGATATCTACAGTTTCTATTTTGGGATTTACAAAGCAGATCTAGATACCCTTTTTGACAAACTTCTGAGATTCGTGAACATAATTTCCATTAGAGCAGTGTAGGTCAAGGTCGACCTTCATTTGGGTCAAGATCAACTTGACTTAGAAAAGGAAAATATTTCTAGGTTTTCTCCATCTATGTGCTTTTGTTCCAGATCCGGTTGTATAGATTTTAGAAATTTAGTACAGACACTAAAAAATGGGTATTTCTAGATCTTTTATGAGGTATGTATTTCATTTTATGTAATTTCATTATTCTTTGCAAGCATTTCCAAATTTATATTCCTTATTTCTAGATTTATATTTATGTGTAAAATATTGGTTTAGGGTCTCTTTTATGTGCATTGATCTAAACCCTATCCATATTTTCCACATTTTACACCCTTACATTCTTTCTTGGATCAACCAAGTGACCCCAAGGTTACATCCTTAAGCCCTATTCCATTCAACTCCTATTACATCAATTCAAAATTGTCATGGCTTTATACATTTAGGATTATTACATTCCATTACATCAAAACACAAAATTGACTTCAAGGAAAATTACATTCAATATATTGATCCTTTAGATCATTTAGTCTTCATGAGCCAACCAAGTGACTCCTTTGCATGTCTTTTTCAGGGTGCCCTGCACCATAGTCCCAAGGATCAAATCAATCCAAGTACCTTGGATTGGTGAGCTTCTTTATTTTCTTCCAATCTCTATCTAATACTTTTTGAGGATGTGCAACACAATTGTATCCTTTGTTCATTGGCATCATGTACCTACAAACAAAGACCATGTGCCAAGAACTAACTCTGTCAGCCATGTGTTAGAAATAAAAATAATCCAATCTTTATTATTCACCAAAACATATGTTTGGTACTCCACTCCTTCATCAATTAGCTTCCACACTTCATCCTCCTACTCACATGAGCTCTGAGATATGACCCCATAAAGATCATCGATTTCATGCTGAGTGCACCTTGAGGGACACTTTGGCCTAGAGTGGTTGATAGCATTTGAGTGACTCTGTGTGAAAAATGAGGTTGCTAGTAGAATTTACTTGGCCATTTTGGAGATTTTGGAATAGACGGTTCAATGCTATGACTGACGGTTTGAAAGATATGTAATGTTGCTCATTTCAACTGAGGAACACTACAAGTTTTGACATCAACCGAGAATGTGTTGCCAAATATAAATGAGCTTAATCTCCAAAAATGAAGATAGGTTATTGTAGGCATCAACAACATGGTCTTGTATCACCTGATAGTTTGATGCTACCTTGCACAAGCTCTGAGATATGACCCCATACAGATTGTCAATTTCATACTAAAGGGACCTTGAGGGACACTTCAGCCCGAAGTGGTCAGTAGCATTCAAGTGACTCTATGTTCAAAATGAGGTTGCCAATAGCATTTACCCAGCCATTTAGAGCTGTTGGAATAGATGGTTTGATGCTATGACCGATAGTTTGAAAGCTATGCAATGTTTCTCATTTCAACTAAGGAACACTTCGAGTTTTGACATCAACCGACAATGTGGTGTCAAATATAAATGAACTTGATTCTCTAAAAACCAAGATAGGTTATTGTAGGCCTCAACAACATGGTCTTGTAGCACCTGATAGTTTGATGCTACCTTGCATGAGCTCTGAGATATGACCCCATAAAGATCATTGATTTCATGTTGAGTGCACTTGAGGGACACTTTAGCCCAGAGTGGTTGACAACCTTTGAGTGACTATGTGTTCCACTAGCATTTACTCAATCATTCGGAGCTATTAGAATAGATAGTTCAATTCTACGACTATGGTTTGAAAGATACACAATGTTTCTCTTTTCAACTAAGGAACACTTCAAGTTTTGACATCAACCGAGAATGTGGTGCCAAATATAAACAAACTAGAATCTCTAAAAACTAAGATAGGTTATTGTAGGCCTTGGCAACATGGTTTTGTAGCACCTAACAGTTTGATACTACCTTTCATGAGCTCTAAGATATCACCCCATAAAGATCATCAATTTCATGTTGAGTGTACCTTGAGGGACACTTCAACCTAGAGTGGGCGGCAACATTCGAGTGACTCTGTCTGCCAAATGAGGTTGCCACTAGTGTTTGCCCATCCATTCGGATTTGTTGGTGTAGAGGGTTCAATGCTATGAATGATAGTTTGAAAGATACACAATTTTTCTCATTTCAACTGAGGAACACTTCAAGTTTTGATATCAACCGAGAATGTGGTGTCAAATATAAACAAACTTAAATCTCTGAAAATTGAGATAGGTTATTGTAGGTCTCAACAACACGGTCCTATAGCACCTGACAGTTTGATGCTACCTTGCACGAGATCTGAGATATAACCTCGTAAATTTTTCTAATTTCATGCTGAAGGGACCTTGAGGGACACTTTGGTCTAGAGTGGTCGGCAGTGTTTGAGAGACTTTGTGTGCCGAACAAGGTTTCCACTACCGTTTACTTGGCCATTTGGAGTTGTTGGCACAAATGGTTTGATGCTATGATAGATGGTTTAAAAGATAAAAAATGTTTCTCATTTCAACTCAGGAACACTTTGAGTTTTGACATCAACTAAGAATGTGGTGCCAAATATAAATGAACTTGAATCTCTGAAAACCAAGATAGGTTATTGTAGGCCTCGGCAACAAAGTCCTATAGAACATGAAATTTTGATGCTACCTTGCATGAGATTTGAGATATGAT